>JBBMOL010000411.1:242743-334229 GCA_037954665.1 Laguncularia racemosa
CCATTTCTTAAGACATCCAAGACGAAAATTGATGTACATGACGGTACCCTCACTATGGAATTTGATGGTGAAGTGATTAAATTTAACATTTATGATGCCATGAAATATCCTAGTGATATCTCTCCTGTTTTTGTTGTGGATGTTATTGACCCATTAACATAGGCTACATTTGACCTGATAGACGATGATGAGTTGAAAATTGCACTTAATAAGAGTCTTACTATTAATGCATTAAAAACTCTTAAGGAGAAGTTTGTAATATCCTCTTATTTGCAGGACATGATTTATGAGCTGGAATCATTAAAACCTATCAGGTATGGTGTGTCCTACATTAATTTACCTCCTTCTAACACCAGACTTCTTCCCTCTATTGTGCAGGCACCAAAGCTGGAATTAAAACCCTTACCCGAACATCTAAAGTACATCCTCTTAAGAGAAAATGAGACTTTTGTTGTGATAGTCTCTAACAAACTAAGTATTTTAGAAGAAGAAAAGTTGATTCGGGTGTTAAGAGAGTATAATGAAGCCATTGGATGGTTCATAGCTAATATCAAAGGACTAAGCCCCTCCACATGCATGCACAAGATATTAATGGAAGATAATTGCAAACCTTCAAGGGAAGTTCAGCGTTGTTTGAACTCGCCTATGGTGGAAGTAGTTAAGAAAGAGATCTTGAAACTTCTTGATGCAGGTATGATCTATCCAATTTCCGATAGCAAATGGGTAAGTCCAATTCAAGTTGTTCCAAAGAAAATGGGCTTAACTATGATTGAAAACTCTAATGGTGAGTTAGTTCCTACTCGTGTTCAGAATGGATGGAGGGTTTGTGTTGATTATAGGAAGATGAATGCGTCAACTAGAAAAGATCACTTCCCTCTTCCTTTTCTTGATCAGATGCTTGAACGTTTAGCTGGCCCTTCTCATTATTGTTGTCTTGATGGTTATTCAGGTTTTCATCAAATTCCAGTGGCGCCGGAAGATTAAGAGAAGACTACTTTCACATTGCCATTCAGTACTTTTGCATATCGAAGGATGCCTTTTAGGCTCTGCAATGCCCCAGCCACATTCCAAAGGTGTAAGGTTAGTATATTTTCAGATTATGTAGAGAATATCATAGAAGTTTTCATGGATGACTTCACTGTCTATGGTAACTCTTTTGATTCATGTTTGACTAACCTTACAAAAGTGCTTCAAAGATGTATAGATAAGAATCTTGTATTGAACTATGAAAAATGTCACTTTATGGTTGAATAGAGTCTAATTCTAGGTCATATTGTATCTTCTAGGGGACTTGAAGTCGATAAAGCTAAAATAGAATTGATTAAATCTCTACCTTACCCTATAAGTGTACGGGAAATTCGCTCTTTTCTTGGGAGTGCAGGATTCTATCGACGCTTCATCAAGGATTTTTCCAAGATTACTCAGCCCCTATGTAGATTACTGCAAAAAGAAGGGGCATTTGAGTTCGATGAGGTCTGCAAGCATGCTTTTGACACATTGAGGGATAAGTTAACTTCTGCTCTAATCATTCAACCAGCTGACTAGAATCTTCCCTTTGAAATTATGTGTGATGCGAGCAATTATGCAGTTGGAGCTGTTCTTGGCCAAAGAGTTTGAAAAGCTTCTCATGTCATTTACTACGCTTCCAGAACATTGGATAGTGCTCAATGCAACTATTCCACAACGGAAAAAGAACTTTGGCTATTGTTTTTGCTTTAGAAAAATTCAGATCAAATTTACTTGGTACTAAGGTAATTGTTTACTCTGATCATGCAGCTCTCAAGTACCTTCTCGCGAAGAAGGAGGAGAAACCAAGACTTATTCGATGGATACTCTTATTACAAGAGTTTGATATGGAAATATGCGATAGGAAAGGCTCGAAAACTTAGTTGCCGACCACCTCAGTAGAATACTTATCAGTGAAGGGTCAATACCACTACAAGATGATTTTCCAGATGAGCATCTCTTTTCTATTCAAAAGACAATTCCTTGGTATGCTGATATTGTCAACTATTTGGTTACTAAGACACTACCAAGTGATTTGTTTAGGGCTCAAAAAGATAAAATTAAAAGTGATGCTAAGTACTATGTATGGGATGATCCGTATTTGTGGAAACATTATGCTGATCAAATCATTAGAAGGTGTATTTCTCAAGACGATATTCCTTCTGTCTTGCAATTTTGTCACTCATATGCATGTGGTGGACATTTTGGCCCTAAGAAGACAGCTCAAAAAGTGTTAGGTGTGTGGGTTGTTTTGGCCTACCTTGTTTCGTGATTTTTATATGTTTTGTAAGTCTTGTGAACGATGTCAAAAAGTTGGCAACTTAGGACATAGAGACCAAATGCCACTTACCCCTATTCTTGCTTGTGAAATATTTGATATATGGGGTATTGACTTTATGGGTCCTTTTCCTCTTTCTTTCGGTAATGTTTACATCCTTCTTGCTATGGATTATGTCTCAAAGTGGGTGGAAGCCAAAGCGACCCAAACTAACGATGCCAAAGTTGTTGTGGATTTTGTCAAATCTCATATTTTTGCTAGGTTCGGGACACCAAAGGCTCTTATCAGTGATCATGGCACACACTTTTGTAATAGAGTAGTGGAAGCTCTGCTTAAAAAGTACAAGGTCACTCATCGCACTTCCATTGCATAACACCCTCAAACCAATGGATTGGCAGAAATCTCAAATCGAGAAATCAAGTCTATTCTGGAAAAAACTGTCAATCCAAGCAGGATGGATTGGAGCACAAGACTTGAAGATGCATTATGGGCCTACCGGACAGCTTACAAGACCCTTATAGGTATGTCTCCTTACCGTTTGATATTTGGCAAACCATGTCACCTCCCTATGGAGTTAGAACATAGGGCGTACTGGGCTGTAAAACAATGTAACATGCAAATGGATGAGGCTGGTGAGCACAGAAAACTTCAATTACAAGAACTTGAGGAAATTCGAAGAGAAGCTTATGAGAGTACTAAAATTTACAAGGAAAAAACAAAGGATTTTCATGATCAAATGATTTCTCGAAAGAATTTTTCTATAGGTCAAAAAGTATTACTTTATCACTCTCAATTGAAGTTGTTTTCTGGAAAACTACGATCACGGTAGGTTGGTCCTTTCGTTATCACTAACATATTTTCACATGGTGCAGTTGAGATCGCAAGTCTTGAAACTGGTAAGACTTTCAAAGTCAATGGTCATCGCTTGAAACCTTTTTATGAAGGATTTCAAGTGTGTAATATTGAAGAAACCAGTTTAACTTACCCCAAGTATTGTGATTAATTACCAGGAACGTCCAGCTAAAGACATTAAAGAAAGGCACTTCATGGGAGGCAACCCATGTCTAAAAAAAAAAAAAGATTCAATTTATTTTATTTTAGTTTTGTTTTGATTTTTTTTCTTTTGATTAGCTGTAGAAAGGGTACATATCATCAAATGACACTCTCTCGTGCTTAAGGGGAGAACTCCAATCACTTTACACTTTATACCAGGGAAGTACCAGTATTCCTTTTCTCTTATTCTCTAATGTTCCTTATGTTTTTAATTCATCTTTAATTGTGCTGAATTAAGAACAGTGCGGACACTGTTCAAACTAACTGTGGGGGAGAGGATAATAAAATATAGAGAATAGAGAATTGACCCATACTTTGAATGTTTGTCCTTAAGCATTATATGGCAAATTTTAAGCCAAATTTTTCAAAATTTTCATGAAATCTGGAGATTGTACTAAATGTTGTAATAAGTATCTACAAAATGTGAAATTGACTTGTTCAAGTGCTTTACTCACCTACTGTTGTCATTAGAATACTTGGTTAAAATTAAGTAGTGAAATCTTTAAGAAACAAATATACCTTGTATTTAGCTTTAGAATTGGAATGTTTAAGAGTAGGTCGAGTTCTTAAGTGAAAAATAAACAAGTTTACTTCTAGGTTAAATTAGTTACTGTATACTCTTTGAAGTTTCTTTTGAAACAATGATAACACTTAGTGAAAGATGTTGAAGAAACTTTCTCCTTAGTGATCCTTTAAAAATATATATATATAAAAAAAGAGGAAAAAGAATCAAGAATAGCCATTACTCCAATGATTCAAGTAATTGAGTTGAGAGTATTCGAACTTGAATGTTAGAGTGAGGAAGAGTCCGTAGGGGTATCTTAAAACCCAGTCACTTGAGTGACGAGCTTGGGATGTTGCCAACTCGATGAACTCACTATAACGATAAGGGCGGAAAAGGCGAAAGTTTATGAAAAAGAAGCGGGCAAAAACCCGTCAAAATAGATGCTTGATTAAATCAAAAGAATATGAATGTAAAGATCATTGAATGAAATAAGACTTATAATAAAAAGGGAGAAAATCTAAGGAAAGAGTAGATACCATATGCTTTTACTTTGTGTTGCAAAGATTATATACTTGCTAATATCCAATGAAGTTTAATTGGGTGTTTTTCCTTATTGGATTAAGAATTTACTTTTGGAATAAAAGTTCTTTTGCTAAACATGAGGATTAAAGTTTGTTTTGTTTAGATTAGCTATTAAATTTTGTCTATGGTAATTTAATCATAGGAAACCAGTTTGGTTGGAGCAGTAGACATTAAAATTACAAGTCATGAATTATAAAAGAATAGATGCTTGAAATGATGAAAAGCAATTTCGTATAATCTATGATGGATTTCTCAATTGATTTGATTCAATTGCTTGAGGACAAGCAAGAGTTTAAGTGTGGGGGAATTTGATAGAGCCATTTTATATTTAATCTTTATAGTATGAATTGTGTTAATTTATTATTGATTTTATAGAAATCATAAGGAAATGGTACTTAATTTTATTATGGTGATAAATCAGGTTTAATGGAGTTAAGAGTGCTAATTCAAGTGATTTAGAGAAATCATCTACAATTTGGATCAAAGTTAAGGATTTACACCGTCGGCGTATAAGGGAAGTACACGGGTGTGTGTTTAAAGTACACGGCCGTGTATCTGGCTTGAAGAACCAACAGGAGCATACATGGTTAAAGTACATGGCCGTGTATCTAGCTTGAAGAACCAACAGAAGCATACACGGTTAAAGTACATGGCCATGTATAACAATGAGTTGAGACCGTGTATATGGATAAGTTTAGCCGTTTCAGGAGATTTTTCCGTTTTTTTATATATACCTGATAGAGCCATTTTATACTCAATATTTATAGTATGAATTGTGTTAATTTATTATTGATTTTATAGAAATCATAAGGAAATGGTACTTAATTCTATTAGGGGATAAATCAGGTTAAATGGAGTCAAGGGTGCTAA
Source organism: Laguncularia racemosa (assembly GCA_037954665.1). Lineage (NCBI taxonomy): Eukaryota > Viridiplantae > Streptophyta > Magnoliopsida > Myrtales > Combretaceae > Laguncularia > Laguncularia racemosa. Next base: position 248,038 of record JBBMOL010000411.1, read on the forward strand.
TTCAAGTAAATTAGAGAAGTCATCTACAACTTGGATCAAAGATAAGGATTTACACCGTCGGAGGAAAGTACATGGGCGTGTATTGAAGTACATGGCCGTGTACTTGGTTTTGAATCAATAGGAAAACACACAGTTGAAGTTTACGGTCGTGTATCTGTCTAGCAGGAGGCACGGTTTGAGATATGGTCGTGGTACAAGCCGTGCTATACACTGCACGAGAAGGAGAGAGACACGGCTTGTGATACAACCGTGGTTGAAGTCGTGGTTGAAGACGTGGTTGAAGCCGTGGTGGAAGTTGAAATGGAAGACGTGCCATATACTAAACAAGGAGGAGAAATAGTGGAACATCGACTAGAGGACGACACGGCTTAGGATCTGGCCGTGGTTTAGGCCGTGGCACACACTGGATACGGATGAAGAATTGTAGATTATCCACAGAGGAAGGCACGGCTTGACATTTGGCCGTGGTGGAAGACGTGGCACACACTGGACACGAAAGATGATATGTGAATTATACATAGAGGAAGGCATGGCTTGACCCACGGCCGTGTTGTAGGGCGTGCCAGGCGGACGATTATTCACTCTTCGAGATTTACATCAAAAAGGAAATATATTTTCGTATCTTGCTAGCAAAAGATCATCTGCCATTCCTTTAACAATATAAATAGAACTAACCCTAGAGAGTTTATATAATCTTAGAGACAAGAAGGAAGGGAGGAGGCAGAGCAAGGAAACCGGGAACAGAGGCTTGTTATGTTTTTACTTTTAATTTTCGTTTTGATGATGAACATGTGTAGCTAAGCAGATTTTCTAGCCAAAGGGTCATAAAAGTTTAATTCTCCACGAATTGTGAGATCTAATTGATTTGTCTTTAATCTATGCTTTGTTTTTGGATATTCATATATCTTCTGAACGTTTTGTCATTATTATCTTTGTTGATTGGTATGAATTAGAGCTCTTCTACTCAATTAGCAAGTTAATATATTGCCAACTAGCACGTCAAATCCGTAATCGTTTGATAGTTCTAGTCTCAGTGACACAATAACATGTTTGATTATAAAATAAATGATCGAATTCATGTTATGGAGATGTATGATCTTGTTTAAATAGGTTATCTTATAATCTACTGGCATGAATTGGTGGTCTCTCTTGTTTTTAATGCTATTGATAGATTAAATCCTAAGAGCTTGTTTTAGGGTTGTCTAATCGATAAGAGAAATAATCAAAGAGCTTTGTTTTGATTATCGAGGAAGTAAGGAGAGATAGGTTATTAGAGCTTGTTAATAACCATAACCAGTTTATCTAGAAATAAGGATAGAAAACATTTGCATCGATGATCAATTCCTCGAATTAAACTATCTTGATTCCTTTGGCTAGGCTTTTATCAATATTCGATTTTATTATCTTATTTCAATATTATTTTGATTCAAAAACAAAACCCCCCATTTTTCTTTTCCTCTTTATTCTCTTTGAATAGAAATATATTTAACCAATCCCTGTGGATACGACCCTACTCACTACTATACGCAAATCATATCATTGTCTAGGAGTAGGTTTTAATTTTGTTGAATTCAACACCCATCAAATTTTGGCGCCGTTGCCGGGGATTGGTGTCAAATTTATTTCTATTCTTGTATGACTTGTTCTTCTCATATAGGTGCACTCCCTTATAATCCAGAGATTGAGAAGACTCTTAAGAGGTTGCGAAGAGAAGCTATATCACCCAATGGACTAAACTTGGCATCGGATTTGTCTTATTCATCCATTGATTCTGAAAAAGAAGACGATATGGCAAATCTCGAGAGAACATTAAGAGAATTGGCTGCACCGGATGTGAATCAACAACCACTTTGTATTCACTATCCCGAACTAGCTGTTGAATTCGAGTTGAAATCTGGGTTGATACATCTGCTACCCACCTTTCATGGTCTTGAGAATGAAGATCCTCATAAACATTTGAAAGAGTTTCATATAGTGTGTTCTAGTATGAGGCCGCAAGGAATAACCGATGATCAAATCAAGTTACGCGCTTTTCCATTCTCTTTAAGTACTAAAGCTAAAGATTGGTTGTTTAATTTGCCTCCAGGTTCTATAACCACTTGGACAGATATGGTGAGGCTCTTCTTGGACAAATTTTTCCCCGCATTTAGAGCTGCTGGTATAAGAAGAGAAATTTGTGGTATCAAACAGAGGGACACTAAGACTCTTCATGAGTATTGGGAGAGGTTCAAGCAACTTTGTGCAAGTTGTCCACAACATGGGATATTTGAACAACTTCTCATCCAATACTTCTATGAAGGCCTGCTTCCGATGGAGAGGAAGATGATGGATGTTGCTAGTGGAGGCGCCATAGTGGATAAAACCCCTGGTCAAGCTAGGGAATTGATCTCCATTATTGCTGCTAATTCGCAAAAATTTGGGTATAGGCATGATACATCTTCAAGGAAGGTAAATGAGGTAAGTGTTTCTAACCTTGAACATCAAATTTCTAACCTAACCTCCCTTGTGCAACAGATAGCCCTCAGAAATACACAGTAGGTAAAGGCTTGTGGAATTTGTGCTACCCTTAATCATCTTACTGACATGTGCCCCACATTGCAAGATGACAATCATGAGCATGTGAATGCGGTAGGAGGATTCCTAGGACAGCCGCAAAGGAAATATGATCCCTACTCGAATACTTACAACCCTGGATGGAGGGATCATCCTAACTTCAGATATGGCAATAACCCACAAAATTTCCAAAAATTCCAGCCTAAGCCATCAAACCAAGTACCCCAAGCTCCTTCTACTTCAGGTATGTCTCTTGAGGAAATTGTTAAATCTCTTGCTGTTAATACAAAACAATTTCAGGAGGAAACAAAGCAGAGCATTCAAAACTTGGAGAATCAGGTAAGCCAACTTGCTTCTGCTGTAAATAGGTTAGAAACTCAAGGTAAGTTACCTTCTCAAACTATTACAAATCCGAAGCAAAGCGTTAATGTAATTACCTTGAGAAGTGGAATAGAATTGCATGGATCAAATAAGAAAGGACACCCATCTAATCTTGAGGAAGAGACTAAGAAAGAAATTTCAACTCCGAGCCAACAGGACAACCAGATTAGAGGGTCTCTAGTTGAGCCACCAAAGGTCATGTTGACACAACCTCCTTTCCCTTCCAGATTAGCGAAATCCAAGAATGAAGCGGAAGAAAAAGAGATTCTGGAAACTTTTCGCAAAGTTGAGGTAAATATTCCTTTGCTTGATGCAATTAAGCAAATACCGCGCTATGCTAGATTTCTCAAAGAAATGTGCACTAACAAAAGGAAGCTGAAAGGTAATGAAAAGATTAGTGTGAGTGAGAATGTTTCAGCTATTATTCAGAAGAAGCTTCCTCCTAAATGTAAGGATCCAGGTATGTTTACCATTCCTTGCAAAATAGGTAATCTTGGAATCGCTAAAGCTATGTGTGATCTAGGAGCTTCGATCAATGTCATGCCTTTGTCTGTTTATCAACGTTTGAATGTTAGTCCCTTGAAGGAAACAGGTGTTATTGTTCAACTTGCTGACAGGTCCAATGTTTATCCTAAGGGAGTTCTAGAAGATGTTTTAGTTCAAGTTAATGGGTTGGTTTTTCCTGCTGATTTTTATGTGCTTGACATGGAAGATAATGATTCTCATAATTCATCACTGATATTATTAGGGCGACCATTCCTTAAGACATCTAAGATGAAAATTGATGTAAATGATGGTACCCTCACTATGGAATTTGATGGTGAAGTGATTAAATTTAACATCTATGATGCCATAAAACATCCTAGCAATATCTCTCTTGTCTTTGTTGCGGATGTTATTGACCCAACACCACAGGCACCAAAGCTGGAATCAAAACCCTTACCTGAACATCCAGCCAGGAATGTCTAGCCAAAGACGTTAAAGAAAGGCGCTTCATGGGAGGCAACCCATGTCAAAAAAAAAAAAAAAATCAATTTTCGTTTTGTTTTGATTTTAGTTTTGTTTTGATTCTTTCTTTTGGATTAGCTGCAGCAAGGATACATATCATCATATGACACTCTCTAGTGCTTAAGGGGAGAACTCCAATACCAGGGAAGTATTAGTATTCCCTTTCTCTTATCCTCTAATGTTCCTTGTGTTGTTAATTCCTCTTTAATTGTGCTGAATTAGGAACAGTGAGGACACTGTTCAAGCTAAGTGTGGGGGAGAGGATAATAAAATATAGAGAATAGAGAACTGAATTATACTCTGAATGTTTGTCCTTAAGCAATTTTAAGCCAAATTTTTTCAAAATTATCATGAAATCTGGAGATTGTACTAAATGTTGTAATAAGCATCTGCAAAATGTGAAATTGACTTGTTCAAATGCTTTACTCACCTACTGCTGTGATTAGAATACTTAGTTAAAATTAAGTAGTGAAATCTTTAAGAAACAAATTTACCTTGTATTTAGCTTTAGAATTGGAAGTCTAAGAGTAAGTCGAGTCCCTAAGTGAAAAGTAAACAAGTTTACTTCTAGGTTATATTAGCTACTGTATACTCTTTGAAGTTGTTGTGAAACAATTATAAAAAAAAAAAATCAAGCATAGCCATTACTCCAATGATTCAAGTAATTGAGTTAAGAGTATTCAAACTTGAATGTTAGAGTGAGGAAGAGTCCGCAGGGGTATCTCAAAACCCGGTCACTTGAGTGACGAGCTCGGGATGTGCCGACTCAATGAACTCACTATAACGATAAGGGCGAAAAAGGCAAAAGTTCATGAAAAAAAGCAGGCAAAAACCCATCAAAATAGATGCTTGATTAAATCAAAAGAACATGAATGTAAACATTCATTGAATGAAACAAGACTTATAATAAAAAAGGAGAAAATCTATGGAAAGAGTTGATACTATATGCTTTTACTTTATGTTGCAAGGATTATATACTTGCTAATATCCAATGAAGTTTAATTGGGTGTTTTTCCTTAGTGGATTAAGTATTTACTTTTGGAATAAAAATTCTTTTGCTAAACATGAGGATTAAAGTTTGTTTTGTTTAGATTAGCTATTAAATTTTGTCCATGGTAATTTGATCACAGGAAACCAGTTTGGTTGAAGTAGTAGACATTAAAATTACAAGTCATGAATTACAAATGAATAGATGCTTGGAATGATGAAAAGAAAGTTTGTATAATCTATGACGGATTTCTCAATTGATTTGATTCAATTGCTTGAGGACAAGCAAGAGTTTAAGTGTGGGGGAATTTGATAGAGCCATTTTATACTCAATCTTTATAGTATGAATTGTGTTAATTTATTATTGATTTTATAGAAATCATAAGGAAATGGTACTTAATTCTATTATGGGGATAAATCAGGTTAAATGGAGTCAAGAGTGCTAATTCAAGTAAATTAGAGAAGTCATCTACAACTTGGATCAAAGACAAGGATTTACACCACCAGAGGAAAGTACATGGGCGTGTAGTTGAAGTACATGGCCGTGTACTTGGTTTTGAATCAACAGGAAAACACACGGTTGAAGTACACAGTCGTGTATTTGTCTAGTAGGAGGCACAGTTTGAGATATGGTCGTAGTACAAGCTGTGCTATACACTGCACGAGAAGGAGAGAGACACGGCTTGTGATACGACTATGGTTGAAGCCGTGGTGGAAGTTGAAATGGAAGACGTGCCATATACTAAACAAGGAGGAGAAATTGTGGAACATCGACCAGAGGACGACACGACTTAGGATCTGGCCGTGGTTGAGGCCGTGGCACACACTGGACACGGATGAAGAATTGTAGATTATCCATAGAGGAAGGCACGGCTTGACATCTAGCCGAGGTGGAAGACGTGGCACACACTGGACACGGAAGATGATATGTGAATTATACACAGAGGAAGGCACGACTTGACTCACGGCCGTGTTGTAGGGCGTGCCAAGCGGACGATTATTCACTCTTCGAGATTTACATCAAAAAGGAAAGATATTTTCGTATCTTGCTAGCAAAAGATCATCTACCATTCCTTTAACAATTATAAATATAACTAACCCTAGAGAGTTTATATAATCTTGGAGACAAGAAGGAAGGGAGGAGGCAGAGCAAGGAAACCGGGAACAGAGGCTTGTTATGTTTTTACTTTTAATTTTCGTTTTGATGATGAACATGTGTAGCTAAGCAGATTTTCTAGCCAAAGGGTCATAGAAGTTTAATTCTCCACGAATTGTGAGATCTAATTGATTTGTCTTTAATCTATGCTTTGTTTTTTGATATTCATATATCTTCTGAACGTTTTGTCATTATTATCTTTGTTGATTGGTATGAATTAGAGCTCTTCTACTCAATTAGCAAGTTAATATATTGCCAACTAGCACGTCAAATCCGTAATCGTTTGATAGTTCTAGTCTCAGTGACACAATAACATGTTTGATTATAAAATAAATGATCGAATTCATGTTATGGAGATGTATGATCTTGTTTAAATAGGTTATCTTATAATCTACTGGCATGAATTGGTGGTCTCTCTTGTTTTTAATGATATTGATAGATTAAATCCTAAGAGCTTGTTTTAGGGTTGTCTAATCGATAAGAGAAATAATCAAAGAGCTTGTTTTCATTATCGAGGAAGTAAGAAGAGATAGGTTGTTAGAGCTTGTTAATAACCATAACCAATTTATCTAGAAATAAGGAAAGAAAACATTTGCATCGATGATCAATTCCTCGAATTAAACTATCTTGATTCCTTTGGCTAGGCTTTATCAATATTCGATTTTATTATCTTGTTTCAATATTATTTTGATTCACAAACAAAACCCCCCATTTTTCTTTTCCTCTTTATTCTCTTTGAATAGAAATATATTTAACCAATCCCTGTGGATACGACCCTACTCACTACTATACGCAAATCATATCATTGTCTAGGAGTAGGTTTTATTTTTGTTGGATTCGACACCCATCAAATTTTACCTCTTTGTTTTCTAAAAGGAGGGAGTTGAGGAGTGAAGAAACTGAATAGGAAAAGCAAGAGACACCTGAAATAAAGACTTTTCATATTTTTTCACTCTTTGATTTTCGTTTTGTGATGAACATGTGTGGCTAAACAAATTTTCTAGCCAAAGGATCATCAAAAGTTTAGTTCTTCAAGAATTGTGAGATCCAATTGATTTGTCTTTATTCTATTCTTTGTTTTTAGATATTTATATATCTTTTGAATGTTTTGTTATTATTATCCTGTTTGATTGGTATGAATTAGAGCTCTTCTATTCAATTAGCAAGTTAATATATTGTCCACTAGTATGTCAGGTCCGTAATTGTTTGATAGTTCTAGTTTCTGTGACACAATAACATGTTTGATTATAGAATAGATAGTCAAATTCATGTTATGGAGATATATAATCTTGTTTAAATAGGTTATCTCATAATCTACTGGCATGAATTGGTAGTCTCTCTTGTTTTTAATGCTATTGATAGATTAAATCCTAAGAGCTTGTTTAGGGTTGTTTAATCAATAAGAGAAGTAATCAAAGAGCTTGTTTGATTATCAAGAAAGTAAGGAGAGATAGGTTATTAGATCTTGTTAATAACCATAACCAGTTTATCTTAGATAAAGAATAGAAAATATTTGCATCAACGATCAGTTCTATGAATTAAACTATAGTGATTCCTTTTGTTAGGCTTTCATCATTATTCAATTTTATTATCTGATTTCAGTATTATTTCAATTTACAAACAAAACCCCCATTCTTCTTTTTCTCTCTATTATCTTTTAATAGAAATATATTTAACCAATCCCTATGGATACGATCCTACTCACTACTGTATACAAATTATATAATTGTTTAGGAGTAGGTTTTAATTTTGTTGGATTCGACTCCCATCAGCCACTCTCTAGTCACCTTCACTTTCTCATCAATCCACCATCACTCCCTCACTGCTGACTATGAACTCAAGGAACAATTAGTCGCCTCGACAAATATGTGCATTTCTTTAAATTGGCATACAATTTATTCTCTTTCAACACAAACATAACACACCCCAAATGTTCAAGGTGTTCTTCCTCATATTTACTGAACACCAGGATATCATCAAAATACACTACAATGAAGCGACCATTAAAGGGTTTCGGTACCTAGTTCATCACACGCAAGAAGGTGCTTGGTGCGTTACCGAGACCAAACGCATCACGAACCATTCATACAACCCCTCTTTGGTTTTAAACGCCGTCTTCCATTCATCTCCAAGGCGGATTCAAATTTGATGGTATCTACTCCTCAAATCTATCTTGGAGAAGATAGTGGCTCCGCTCAACTTATCCAACATGTCCTCTAGGCATGGTATGGGAAATTTTTATCCTATTGTGATCTTGTTGATAGCCCTACTATCAACACACATCCTCTAGCTCCCATCTTTCTTGGGAGTCAATAACACTGGGACCGCACACACGGCTTAGGCTGTCCCGGATAAACCCCTTGTCCAGTAACTCTTGGACTTTATCATGAAGAATTTTTCGGTTTCCTTGGGGCTCATCCTATAATGTGGTAAATTTGGGAGACTTGCTCTAGGCACCAAGTCTATCTGATGCTGGATATCCCTCAAAGGCGGTAGACCCTCAGGTAGGTCATCAAGAGCCACCTCCTTATACTCTTTCAGTAGACTCTTCACTGCTTTAGGGATTTCCACACTAACTTCATCTTCTCCAGCTGACACATCTTTTACTATTAGAGCATGAACCACCCGTGATTCCTTTAAATCTTCAACCAAGTCCTTCTCCAACTAGGTGACAGTTAAGAAAGAACGACTTTCTGCTCTCTTCTCCTTCGAGCGTCCCTCCTTCTTCAACGGCAACAACGTATACCTCACACCCCCTTTCTCCAACCTGTACACATTCTCCTTTCCTGCGTGTTGTGCGTTCACATCAAACTGCCATGGCCTCCAAATAAGACATGACAGGCATCCATATCCACAATGTCACAAAAGACCTCATCACGGTACTTCCCTATTGAGAATGGTATCCTACACCTTCCCTTCACCTCAATCCTCTCTACAGTTTTTGATCCATCTTATGGTGTATGGATTTGGGTGATTTTTTATAGGTAGCTGCAACTGCTTCACAACTTCACTTCCAATGATATTTTCACAGCTTCCACTATCTACTATCAGTTTGAGCACCTACCCACCAATGGTACACCTCGTGCGAAACAATTGGTGTCGTTGGGTAATCTCCTCCTGCTTCGGTGTTAGCATCATTCGCCTAATCACATAGGTCGGTTTCTGCCACTTCTTCCTCCTCCTCATAGTAATCATCCTCTCCATTAGGTTCACAGCATACCTCATCTTCATCCCCTCTATCAAAATATTAACACTTCTCCTAGCAAGGCACTCATTTGATTTATGACCAGGTTGATTACAACGGAAACCTTACCCAAGATCAGCTTGGCATATGGGTTGTTCTGTCTCTGGGTCCCCCGAGGCTCGATAAGTCTCTTCCCCTCACTCTTTTCTTCTTTCTTGGCGTTTTCCTCACTAGGCTTGTGTACAGCACCTTTGCTCTTCTCAGTTCCCAACTTACTACTACTGCCAACAGCATCACTGACATACCCCTTTCTTCCACCTTCGTACCTACTACTCTGCTCCTACAACATCAATTCAGCTTGAAGGGCCAAGTTCTTCGCTTCAACCAAGTTTCTTACCATTGTGACCCCTATCTTATCCTTGATCTGGAGCTTCAATCCTTTTACATATCGTGCTACTTGCTGGCTTTCACTCTCCCTCAAGACATTCCGTTCAGCTAATCTCATGAACTCTGCGGTATATTCATGCACGAACCATTGCCCTTGACGACACCGCTGATATTGTTGGAACAATATCTGCTCATAGTCTGGAGGGAGGAAGTCGTGTTGCAACAACCGTTTGATGCGATACCACGTCCTCACCGGATGCCTAAACCCTCTCTCTATCTCCTGCTCTGCAGCCTCTCCCACCATGCCGAGGCTCTAGTCTTCAGCCTACATGCCACCAATCTAACCCGGCGATCTTCAGGAATTTCCATGTAATTGAAAAACCGATCCACTTCGGCAATCCAATCCAGGAAACCTTCGATATTAAGGCTGCCATCAAACCACGGGATGTCGACCTTCATGTGGTAATCTCCTCGATCTCTTTAATCATACCCGCCACGGTTTCTTCAGTACCCACTATCCTTCTGGTTGTTCCCATACTGAATCGGGCGATAGCCACCACCATTACCATCGTGCCCTCGCTGTGGTCTACCTCCATACGGGCCCTCGTATTCATCGCCAAAATCTTTATCCTCTATTCGTCCTCACCTGTTCTCGACAACAGGTCGAACCAACTGTCCACCGTAGACATCAGTTGCCTGCGGCTGATTCCTACCAACACCCCCAACCCTATTGGGGTCTACTGCTATGGCGTCGACATGCTCAATCAATTCATCAAGGCGCTGTTCCATATGCTCGACCTTCTGATGCATAGCGTCAAACTCCGCCCGCAGAACCCATTGATGACTCCTTGTGATCTCGCATCCTGAACACAGTTAAGAACACGACCGCCGTCATTGCCTTGATGAGTTGACATCTCCGCAGGAAATTGCCTTGCTCTGATACCAACTGATGCAGCGCGGAAAGTGTAAACAACACGAGACCAATTCTAGGATTGGACCTCATAAACAAACAAAGAATAATTCTGAGTTATTCCTTGAAAACCTCAATTGCGCACAATCGAGAAAGCAGAGAAAACTATTCTCTAAAAGTGTATATTTGACAAAAGATTCAAAAAAACTAACCCTAAAATGACCTAGCAGCTATATATAGTCCTTATGAGAAATAATTAACAAGGAAATAAATATGAACACGTGGAAATAAATATACGTATACACGTTCGTCATCTGCCTTATACACGGTAGTATATAAGACCGTGTATGTTTCTGAGGGATCTTCCAGGTGCATTACACGGTCGTGCTTTTGAACCGTGTATACGGCCGTATAGGTTTCTGGGAACCATCCTGACACAACACACTGCCGTGCCTTCTGGTCGTATATCAGGTCGTGTATGTTTCTGGGAGTTATCTTGACAAAACATACGGCCGTGCCTCCTGACCGTGTACAAGGCCGTGTATGTTTCTGAAGAGCTGCTAGACACTTTACATGGCTGTGCCTTGTAAAAGACACACTCAATCAACCCATGTCAGCTATGATGCTCGCATCAGTATGATTGAACTAAGAGTGAGTTAACCACTACTTTGTCTTGACTGACTTTTCCAAGCATATAGGACATTGTAAAATCCATGTATATGCAAACCTGAAATTATTTCTTGATATAATAGGAGGTAGAACAATCTACTCTACAATTAGGACAATTGCAGGCAATCAAAAGGATAAAAGCAAAGCATCAGAGAACCTTATTTCTTCATTACATCTACTATGGCTATGGATTTATGTAGTCCTATAGCCGGATAGGACACAACAGAAAGGAACCTAAATTATTTAGTTCCGATGTAACATGGAGCTAGATGAACTCCACCAACAAAGACCACAAATATAGTATCAACCTAAGCATTTCTATTTATAAGCCGGCTGTTTGTCGTTTATGGTTGGAATGGACACGGTGGACAAGGTACCTCAAGGTTTCCTTCAAGCATTTGTGTAATCTTCCTCATCAACGGCCTTTTTGACGGGTCCTCTTGAATACACCATATAGTAATCATGACCATCTTATTCAGTGTATCCATGTCATGTAGAGCTTCTATGTCTCCTTCAAGAAGTGCATCTAATCTTACTTCTTCGTAGTAGTCGCAAGCCAAGTCGGTTAAGATAGCACCTTCTTCTCCTTCACTTCCATAGGTTGTTCCATCCAAACCTTTTCTGCAGCATATAATCTCAAGTAGCAAGACACCGAAGCTATACACATCTACTTTTGCAGTGACATGCGACTTTCTAAACCATTCTGGTGCAACATATCCCTTTGTTCCTCTGATGGCAGTATAAGTGCGACTCTGATTGATCTGCAAGAGCTTTGCTAATCCGAAATCTGAAATTTTGGCAGTGTAGTGGTCATCGAGTAGTATGTTTTCTGGCTTTATGTCGCAGTGAATGATCAAAGTACTACATTCCTCGTGCAAGTACAAAAGCCCTCTAGCAATATCAATAGAAATTTGACATCTTTGTTTCCAGCTAGGTCTAACTTTACCGAACAAAAAGTCTGCCAGTGAGCCACTGCTCATGAACCCATACACCAATAACTTCTCCCGTCCTTCATCACAGAAACCGATAAGACGAACAAGATTCTCGTGATGTGTCTGGCCAATCACATTTAATTCATTTCTGAATTCCTTCTTTCCGTCCTGATTTGGGCTGTCCAATTTCTTGATTGCTGCACGGGAATTTGATATAAACCCTTTATAAACAACACCAAAAGACCCTCTTCCTACCTCTTCTTTCAATCCATTAGTAGCTTGTACGATCTCCTTATATGTAAAGCAACGCAAATTTGTTTCCACTTATTCTCGGGCTGGGAGGTTTTCCCAGGTTTCCTCCGGTAGATGAGAAAAAACCCCACACAGATGGCAGCACCCAGTAGACAATTGAAAAACGCGGAAATAATGAGAAGTATTAATTCTGCAGTTATCCAAAGCTTACCATCTTTATCCTTGGGTGTGGGGTTTGGAAAACCGGGGCTACTAGGAGGGTAAAGTATCCTTGGGAACCTTCACAAATGCCTTTCCGTTGAGAGACGGGTCTATACGTCCATTGGAAAGTGGAAGCTTTTTCTTCCAGCAGCTATCTCCATCTCTATGGATAGCAACAGCGTACATACAGTCCTGCAAACATGAAGCTCTGCATTGGTCTTCGTTGAATGGCTTCAGCAAAATGTAATCAGATGTTGGCCAATCCGTATTGATCATCTCTTCAAGAGTAAATAGGTCTTGTGATGAGTTTCTTTGATCAGCCTGGCAGCTCAGAGTGAAATCCGGTGTGCAACTGCTAAACCGATCGTTAGGATCAGCAAAAGTACATCCTTTAGGACAGACGCATAATGGCCTATTATTTGGACTAAGTTGACAAATGGTGTTATATCCACAAACACCAAGACCCTCTGTCACTCTCATAGAGGTGCATATGTTTTCAGGCAGAGACCAAAGGAGGCTCCATGTCTCGTTCTCTTTAGAAGCCTTGGGATATGTGTATAGTGCGAAAACTCCATCAGGATCAATTGTTGCTCTCTAGTAGAATTGTCTGACTGAGGGCACCTCACCTCGAGAGAGAGAATAATTTTGGCCATTCTCTCTTTCGACATATAAGTAACCGGATTCATCGAAGACCAATACTTTGCCATTTTTCGTGGCAGTCATGTAATAAACCTCATTGGGATAGCTTCCTGGAAGGTTTATTGTGTTCATCACCAGATTTCCGTCTCCTAGAAGACGAAATTGGAACCTTCCTCTTGAGAAATTCGTCTTTGATTGTTTAGATGAAAGAACACCATTCTTTTGAAGTAACTGAGAAGGCAAAAGGGTGTCGGTCGGATTTTCGATGCTTTGCCATAAACTAGTAGATTTGGCATCTAGAAGAACAAAGTTTCCCGTGTTTTCCATAACTCCATGTGAAACCTCATGTATGATGTTCCCAGATTTCCATATGTCATCCCCTTGAGGAGTTGTAAGGACTAGTCCTTCATCAGGGGTTAGCACCACTTAGGACCCTTCAGGTACCGGCTTATCTCCATTTGCATACCAGGCAATAGTTTTTTCTGGTATGTTGTTGTACCAAATTGAAAGCAAGAAGAGATTTTTGCTGTTTTCTAGCTGTCGAAATTCGAAAGCAAAATCTCCAGATAGAGAAATCCAACAAGAGTTGTCATTTTTTGCTGTCAGTGAAAGTCCTGTAGTTACATTGCCTTTTTCAGTTTGAGCTTTGGAAAAACTTGGTAGCAGAACGAGGAAGAGGAGAATTAGATGAATCAAAGGTAACGAAGAGTCCATTGCTTGAAGAAACTGGTTGTGGTTGTGGCTAGACTGAAGCCGGTGAAGCAATCAAATAATGGTTTTAGCTGATGCAGATATTAAATAAGTGTATGGAATCAAAGCCAAGTCAAGTCAACTCAAGTATTATACGATTAATTTAATAGTGAGTAGAATAACATATTTGCCTTTGACTAACTTTTCAATCTACTTTTGCTTGAAAGGCTCCATGTCGAGAAATTTCTGTCCTAACATGGACCTCGTCCACATATACCTTGTCACAGAAAATTATTGGTATTAGCTTCTTCAATCTTCCGTCCGACTTCTGCTGTGGTGGCTTGGCATTGTTCAACCATATGCTTAGCAGCGACGTCACCCACTACACCTTTGGGTAACTTGATCAGGTCCAGCGCATGTTGTGGCGTTTTGGTGTACACTACTGAGAACGGTGATCTTTCAATAGTTCTATGGACAGAACTATTGTAGGCGAACTTAGCTTAAGCTAACGCTTGATCCCACTGCCCTGGCTTCTCACTGCAAATGCTTTTAATGAAGTTCCCGAGGGTCTGATTGGTTACTTCTGTCTGACCATCGATTTGAGGGTGAGTTGTACTGCTGTAATTCTGGGATGAGTCAAACATGTACCAAAGAGTCCTCCAAAAGTGGTTGAGGAACTTGCTATCTCTGTCGGAGGTGATGGACTTTGGAACACCATGTAGACGCACCACTTCCTTAAAGAATAATCGTGCAATGGCCCGTACTTTAGCGGTCTTCCTGCAAGGAATAAAGTGCGCTATCTTGGAAAACCTATCAACTACAACAAAAACAGAGTCAGCACCTCGTTGGGTACGAGGCAAACCAAGTACAAAGTCCATCGACAGGTCCTCCTAAATGTTCACCGGCACGAGGAAGGGAGTATATAGGCCAGTGTTTTGGGACTGTCCCTTCGACACTTGGCTGATATAATACCTTTCCACAATTCTATAAACATCCTTCCTTAACCGAGGCTAAAAGTACCTCTCGGCAACTGCAGCTAAGGTCTTGTCTCTATCCAGATGTCCTGCTAATCCACTAACGTGCAGGTCTCGAATAAGTTTCTCCCGTAAGGAAGACTCAGGAATACACAGCTGATTCTCTTTCGTCAAGTAGCCGTTGTGAACATGGTAGTCGTCACAAGACTCCATGTTGGCGCATTTACTCCATGTCTCTTTAAAATCTCCATCCCCCTCGTATAACTCCTTTAGCTTTCAAAACCGACAATTTCCGCACTCAGAGTGAGTAGTACATCGGCTCTTCTACTCAGGGCATCCGCCACTTTGTTTTGCACACCCGACTTGTGCATCAATCTGAAAGGAAATCTCTGTAAGAACTCAATCCACCTCGCATGCATGTATATACTTATTCGAGTCTGGCTGCTCAAGTGTTTTAAAGCCCCACAATCCAAGTACAAGATGAACTCCTTTCCAACCAAGTAATGTTCATACACTTTTAGAGCTCTTACCACGGCATAGAACTCCTTATCATATGTAGACCAACTCCTCCTTGCTTCACACAATTTCTCGCTGTAGAACGCTATTAGCCTTTTCTCCTGTGACAACACCGCACCAACCCTAACTTTACTGGCGTCACAATCCACCTCAAACAACCTGTCAAAATTAGGTAGCGTTAATACAGGGGCGCTACATAATCGTTTTTTTCAGGTCTACAAAACTCGCTTCAGCCTCTTCACCCCATCGAAATTTCCCTTTCTTCGAACATTCGGTTAGGGGAGCAGCGACTGTATTGAAGTGTTTAATAAATCTCCTGTAAAAACTAGCCAAGCCCAAAAAACTTCTCAGCTCAGTGACAACCTTTGGGGTAAAGAATAGAAATAAATTTGACACCAATCCCTGGCAACGGTGCCAAAATTTGATGGGTGTCGAATCCAACAAAAATAAAACCTACTCCTAAACAATTATATGATTTGCATATAGTGGTGAGTAAGGTCGAATCTACAGAGATTGGGTAAACCTATTTCTATTCAAGGAGAATAAAAGGGAAAAGGAAAATGGGGGGGTTTGGTTTGTGAATCGAATAAAGTTAAAACAAGATAAGAAAGTTGTATATTGATAAAAAGCCTAGCCAAAGGAATCAAGATGGTTTAATTCTAGGAATTGATCATCAATGCAAATGTTCTCTATTCTTAGTTCTAGATAAACTGGTTATGGTTATTAATAAGCTCTAACAACCTATCTCTCCTTACTTCCTCGATAACCTCCGACAAGCGCTTTGAATTATTTCTCTTATTGATTAAACAACCCTAGACAAGCGCTTAGGATTTAATCTATCAATAGCATTAAGATCTAGAGAGACCACCAATTCATGCCAGAAGATTATAAGATAACCTATTTAAACATGATCATATACCTCCATAACATGAATTCGATCATCTCTTTTATAACCAAACATGTTATTGCGTCACTAAGACTAGAACAATCAAACAATTACGGATTTGACGTGCTAGTTGACAATATATTAACTTGCTAATTGAGTAGAAGAGCTCTATTCATACCAATCAACAAAGATAATAATGACAAAACGATCAGAAGATATATGAATACCCGAAAGCAAAGAATAGAATAAATACAAGTCAATTAGACCTCACAATTCGTGGAGAATTAAACATCTATGACCCTTTGGCTAGAAAAGTAGCTTAGCTACACATGTTCATCAATAAAACGAAAATAAAATATAGAAACATAATGAACCCGATTGCTTGCTCTACCTCCAAGATGATCCAAGGTTCTTCAAGATCCAAAGATTTAAAAGTTCAAAAGTTGTCCTAACCCTCTAGGGTTGGTTCTATTTATATTGTTAGGGGGATAGCATGTGATCTTTTGCTAGCAAGATACGGAAATATCTTTCCTTTTCCAAGTAGATTTCGAGAAGTAAAGATTCGTCTGCCTGGCACGCCTCAACACACGGCCGTGGATCAAGCCATGCCATCCTCTGTGCATATTCTTCAAGTCTTCATCCGCGCCCAGTGTGAACCACGGTTAGACACACGGCCAGATTTCAAGCCGTGCCTTCGTCTCTGCATAATCTTCAAGTCTTCATCCGTGTCCAGTGTGTACCACGGTTACACCCACAGCTAGATTTCAAGACGTGCCTTCATCTGGTTGATGTTCCACACTTTCTTCTCCTTGGTCCTGGCTTCCACCACGGCTTTAAGCACGGTTTCTCCCACGGGTTCCACCACGGCCGTGCCTTAAGCCGTGTCTCTCACTGTTCAAAGTCCTCATTTTTACCTTCTTGTCCAGTGTGTAACACGGTTTGAACCTTGGCTGTGCCTCAAACCGTGCTTCCTCTGGTGGTGTAATTCCTTGTCTTGATCCAAGTTGTAGATGACTTCTCTAAAATACTTGAATTAGCATCCTTGACTCCATTTAACCTGATTTATCACAATGATAGAATTAAAGTACCATTTCCTTATGATTTCTATAAAATCAATAATAATTTAACACAATTTATACTATAAAGATTGAGTATAAAATGGCTCTATCAACGACCTTTGGGGTAGGCCACTGATAGAGCCATTTTATACTCAATCTTTATAGTATGAATTGTGTTAATTTATTATTGATTTTATAGAAATCATAAGGAAATGGTACTTAATTTTATTATGGTGATAAATCAGGTTTAATGGAGTCAAGAGTGCTAATTCAAGTGATTTAGAGAAGTCATCTACAATTCGGATCAAAGTCAAGGATTTACACCGCCGACGTACAAGGGAAGTACACGGGCGTGTATTTAAAGTACACGGCCGTGTCTCTGGCTTGAAGAACCAACAGAAGCATACACGGTTAAAGTACACGGCCGTGTATCTGGCTTGAAGAACCAATAGAAGCATACATGGTTAAAGTACACAGCCGTGTATAAAAGTGAGTTGAGACCGTGTATATGGATAAGTTTGGCCGTTTCAGGAGATCTTTCAGTTTTCTTATATATACCTCTTTGTTTTCCAAAAGGAGGGAGTTGAGGAGTGAAGAAACCGAATAGGAAAAGCAAGAGACACTTGAAACAAAGACTTTTCATATTTTTTCACTCTTTGATTTTCGTTTTGTGATGAACATGTGTGGCTAAACAGATTTTCTAGCCAAAGGATCATCAAAAGTTTAGTTCTTCAAGAATTGTGAGATCTAATTGATTTGTCTTTATTCTATTCTTTGTTTTTAGATATTTATATATCTTCTGAATGTTTTGTTATTATTATCTTGTTTGATTGGTATGAATTAGAGCTCTTCTATTCAATTAGCAAGTTAATATATTATCAACTAGTACGTTAGGTCCGTAATTGTTTGATAGTTCTAGTTTCTGTGACACAATAACATGTTTGATTATAGAATAGATAGTCAAATTCATGTTATGGAGATATGCAATCTTGTTTAAATAGGTTATCTTATAATCTACTGGCATGAATTGGTAGTCTCTCTTGTTTTTAATGCTATTGATAGATTAAATCCTAAGAGCTTGGTTAGGGTTGTTTAATCAATAAGAGAAGTAATCAAAGAGCTTGTTTTGATTATCAAGAAAGTAAGGAGAGATAGGTTATTAGATCTTATTAATAACCATAACCAGTTTATCTTAGATAAAGAATAGAAAATATTTGCATCAATGATCAGTTCTATGAATTAAACTATAGTGATTCCCTTGGTTAGGCTTTCATCATTATTCAATTTTATTATCTGATTTCAATATTATTTCAATTTACAAACAAAACCCCCATTCTTCTTTTTCTCTCTATTCTCTTTTAATAGAAATATATTTAACCAATCTCTATGGATACGACCGTACTCACTGCTGTATACAAATTATATAATTGTTTAGGAGTAGGTTTTAATTTTGTTGGATTCGACTCTCATCAAATTTTGGCGCCGTTACCGAGGATTGGTGTCAAATTTATTTCTATTCTTGCATGACTCATTCTTCTCATACAGGTGAACTCACTTATAATCCAGAGATTGAGAAGACTTTTAAGAGACTGCGAAGAGAAGCTAAGCTGCATAAAAAAGAAACCGTATCATCTTCATCCCCTCGATTGAACTTGGAATTGGATTTGTCTGATTCATCCATTGATTCTAAAAAAGAAGAAGATATGGCAAATCCTGAAAGAACATTAAGAGAATTGGCTGCACCGGATGTGAATCAACAACCACTTTGTATTCAATTCCTGAATTGGCTATTGAATTTGAATTGAAATCTGGTTTGATACATTTGCTACCCACTTTTCATGGTCTTGAGAATGAAGATCCTCACAAACATTTGAAAGAGTTTCATATAGTGTGTTCTAGTATGAGGTCGCAGGGAATATCTGACGATCAAATCAAGTTGCGTGCCTTTCCATTTTCTTTAAGTACTAGAGCTAAAGATTGGTTATTTTATTTGCCTCCAGGTTCTATAACTACTTGGACAGATATGGTGAAGCTCTTCCTGGACAAATTTTTCCCTACGTCTAGAGTCGCTGGCATAAGAAGAGAGATTTGTGGTATCAAATAGAGGGATACCGAGACTCTTCATGAGTATTGGGAGAGGTTCAAGCAACTTTGTGCAAGCTGTCCACAACATGAGATATCTGAACAACTTCTCATTCAATACTTCTATGAAGGTCTGCTTCCGATGGAGAGGAAGATGATGGATGCAGCTAGTGGAGGTGCCATAGTGAATAAAACCCCTAGTCAAGCTAGGGAATTGATCTCCATTATAGCTGCTAATTCACAACAATTTGGGTTTAGACATGATTCTTCTTCAAGGAAGGTAAATGAGGTAAGTGTTTCTAACCTTAAACATCAAATTTCTAACCTAACATCCCTTTTACAGCAGATAGCCCTTGGAAATACACAACAAGTGAAAGCTTGTGGAATTTGTGCTGCCCCTAATCATCCTACTAACATGTGCCCCACATTGCAAGATGACAATCATGAGCATGCCAATGTTGTAGGAGGATTCCCAGGACAGCCATAGAGGAAATATGATCCCTACTTGAATACTTATAATCCTGGATGGAGGGATCATCCTAACTTCAGATATGGCAATAAACCACAAAATTTCCAACAATTCCAGCCTAGGCCATCAAACCAAGTACCACAAGCTCCTTCCAATTCAGGTATGTCTCTTGAGGAAATTGTTAAATCACTAGCTGTTAATACAAAACACTTTCAGGATGATACAAAGTAGAGCATTCAAAACTTGGAGAACCAGGTAAGCCAACTTGCTTCTTCTATAAACATGTTAGAAACTCAAGGTAAGTTACCTTTTCAAACTATCACAAATCCAAAGCAAAGCGCTAATACAATTACCTTGAGAAGTGGAACGGAATTGCAGGGATCAAATAAGAAAGGACACCGATCTAATCTTGAGGAAGAGACTGAGAAAGAGATTTCGACTCCAAACTAGCAGGACAACCAGACCAAAGGATCCCTCGTTGAACCACCAAAGGTCATGGTGACAGCACCTCCTTTCCCTTTTAGATTAGCGAAATCCAGGAATGAAGCTGAAGAAAAAGAGATTCTTGAAACTTTTCGCAAAGTTGAGGTAAATATTCCTTTGCTTGATGCAATAAAACAAGTACCTCGCTATGCTAAATTTCTCAAAGAGTTGTGCACTAACAAAAGAAAGCTGAAAGGAAATGAAAAGATTAGTGTGGGTGAGAATGTTTTAGCTATTCTTCAGAAGAAGCTTCCTCCTAAATGTAAGGACCCAGGTATGTTTACTATCCCTTGCAAAATAGGTAATCTTGGAATCGCTAAAGCCATGTGTGATCTAGGAGCTTCAATCAATGTCATGCCTTTATCTGTTTATCAATGTTTGAATGTTGGTCTCTTAAAGGAAACAGGTGTTATTGTTCAACTTGCTGACAGGTCCAATGTTTATCCTGAGGGAGTTCTAGAAGATGTTTTAGTACAAGTTAATGGGCTGGTTTTCCCTGCAGATTTTTATGTGCTTGACATGGAGAATGATGATTCTCATAATTCATCACTGATATTATTAGGGAGACCATTTCTTAAGACATCCAAGACGAAAATTGATGTACATGACGGTACCCTCACTATGGAATTTGATGGTGAAGTGATTAAATTTAACATTTATGATGCCATGAAATATCCTAGTGATATCTCTCCTGTTTTTGTTGTGGATGTTATTGACCCATTAACACAGGCTACATTTGACCTGATAGATGATGATGAGTTGAAAATTGCACTTAATAAGAGTCTTACTATTAATGCATTAAAAACTCTTAAGGAGAAGTTTGTAATATCCTTTGATTTGCAGGACATGATTTGTGAGCTGGAATCGTTAAAACCTATCAGGTATGGTGTGTCCTACATTAATTTACCTCCTTCTAACACCAGACTTCTTCCCTCTATTGTGCAGGCACCAAAGCTGGAATTAAAACCCTTACCCGAACATTTAAAGTACATCTTCTTAGGAGAAAATGAGACTCTTGTTGTGATAGTCTCTAACAAACTAAGTACTTTAGAAGAAGAAAAGTTGATTCGAGTGTTGAGAGAGTATAAAGAAGCCATTGGATGGTCCATAGCTGATATCAAAGGACTAAGCCCCTCCACATGCATGCACAAGATATTAATGGAAGATAATTGCAAACCTTCAAGGGAAGTTCAGCGTCGTTTGAACCCACCTACGATGGAAGAAGTTAAGAAAGAGATCTTGAAACTTCTTGATGCAGGTATGATCTATCCTATTTTCGATAGCAAATGGGTAAGTCCAATTCAAGTTGTTCCAAAGAAAACGGGCTTAACTATGATTGAAAACTCTAATGGTGAGTTAGTTCCTACTCGTGTTCAGAATGGATGGAGGGTTTGTGTTGATTATAGGAAGTTGAATGCGTCAACTAGAAAAGATCACTTCCCTCTTCCTTTTCTTGATTAGATGCTTGAACGTTTGGCTGGCCATTCTCACTATTGTTGTCTTGATGGTTATTCAGGTTTTCATCAAATTCCAGTGGCATCGGAAGATCAAGAGAAGACTACTTTCACATGTCCATTAGGAACTTTTGCATATCGAAGGATGCCTTTTGGGCTCTGCAATGCCCTAGCCACATTCCAAAGGTGTATGGTTAGTATATTTTCAGATTATGTGGAGAATATCATAGAAGTTTTCATGGATGACTTCACTATCTATGGTAACTCTTTTGATTCATGTTTGACTAACCTTACAAAAGTGCTTCAAAGATGTATAGATAAGAATCTTGTATTGAACTATGAAAAATGTCACTTTATGGTTGAATAGAGTCTAATTCTAGGTCATATTGTATCTTCTAGGAGAGTTGAAGTCGATAAAGCTAAAATAGAATTGATTAAATCTCTACCTTACCCTGTAAGTGTACGGGAAATTCGCTCTTTTCTTGGGAGTGCAGGATTCTATCGACGCTTCATCAAGGATTTTTCCAAGATTACTCAGGCCCTATGTAGATTGCTGCAAAAAGAAGTGGCATTTGAGTTCGATGAGGTCTGCAAGCATGCTTTTGACACATTGAGGGATAAGTTAACTTCTGCTCCAATCATTCAACCACCTGACTGGAACCTTCCCTTTGAAATTATGTGTGATGCGGGCAATTATGCAGTTGGAGCTGATCTTGGCCAAAAAGTTGGAAAAGCTTCTCATGTCATTTATTACGCTTCCAGAACATTGGATAGTGCTCAATGCAACTATTCCACAACGGAAAAAGAAATCTTGGCTGTTGTTTTTGCTTTAGAAAAATTCATATCATATTTACTTGGTACTAAGGTAATTGTTTACTCTGATCATGCAGCTCTCAAGTACCTGCTCGCGAAGAAGGAGGCGAAACCAAGACTTATTCGATGGATACTCTTATTACAAGAGTTTGATCTGGAAATATGCGATAGGAAAGGCTCCGAAAACTTAGTTGCCGACCACCTCAGTAGAATACTTATCAGTGAAGGGTCAATACCACTACAAGATGATTTTCTAGATGAGCATCTCTTTTCTATTCAAAAGACAATTCCTTGGTATGCTGATATTGTCAACTATTTAGTTACTAAGACATTACCAAGTGATTTGTCTAGGGCTCAAAAAGATAAAATTAAAAGTGATGCTAAGTACTATGTATGGGATGATCTGTATTTGTGGAAACATTGTGCTGATTAAATCATTAGAAGGTGTATTTCTCAAGACGATATTCCTTATATCTTGCAATTTTGTCACTCATATGCATGTGGTGGACATTTTAGCCCTAAGAGGACAACTTAAAAAGTGTTAGGGTGTGGGTTGTTTTGGCCTACCTTGTTTCGTGATTCTTATATGTTTTGTAAGTCTTGTGAACGATGTCAAAAAGTTGGCAACTTAAGACATAGAGACCAAATGCCACTTACCCCTATTCTTGTTTGTGAAATATTTGATATATGGGGTATTGACTTTATGGGTCCTTTTCCTCTTTCTTTCGGTAATGTTTACATCCTTCTTGCTGTGGATTATGTCTCAAAGTGGGTGGAAGCCAAAGCGACCCAAACTAACGATGCCAAAGTTGTTGTGGATTTTGTCAAATCTCATATTTTTGCTAGGTTTGGGACACCAAAGGCTCTTATCAGGGATCGCGGCACACACTTTTGTAATAGAGTAGTGGAAACTCTACTTAAAAAGTACAAGGTCACTCATCGCACTTCCACCGCATACCACCCTCAAACCAATGGATTGGCAGAAGTCTCAAATAGAAAAATCAAGTCTATTCTGGAAAAAACTGTCAATCTAAGCAGGAAGGATTGGAGCACAAGACTTGAAGATGCATTATGGGCCTACCGGGCAGCTTACAAGACCCCTATAGGTGTGTCTCCTTACCGTTTGATATTTGGCAAGCCATGTCACCCCCCTGTGGAGTTGGAACATAGGGTTTACTGGGCTGTAAAACAATGTAACATGCAAATGGATGAGGCTGGTGAACACAGAAAACTTCAATTACAAGAACTTGAGGAAATTCGAAGAGAAGCTTATGAGAGTACTAAAATCTATAAGGAAAAAACAAAGGATTTTCATGATCAAATGATTTCTCGAAAGAATTTTTCTGTAAGACAAAAAGTATTACTTTATCACTCTCAATTGAAGTTGTTTTCTGGAAAACTACGATCACAGTGGGTTGGTCTTTTTGTTATCACTAACATATTTTCACATGGTGTAGTTGAGATCGCAAGTCTTGAAACTGGTAAGACTTTCAAAGTCAATGGTCATCGCTTGAAACCTTTTTATGAAGGATTTCAAGTGTGTAATATTGAAGAAACCGGTTTAACTTACCCCGAGTATTGTGATTAATTACCAGGAATGTCCAGCCAAAGACGTTAAAGAAAGGCGCTTCATGGGAAGCAACCCTTGTCTAAAAAAAAAAAAAATTCAATTTATTTTATTTTAGTTTTGTTTTGATTTTTTTTTTCTTTTGATTAGCTACAGAAAGGGTACATATCATTAGATGACACTCTCTCATGCTTAAGGGGAGAACTCCAATCACTTTACACTTTATACCAGGGAAGTACTAGTATTCCTTTTCTCTTATTCTCTAATGTTCCTTATGTTTTTAATTCCTCTTTAATTGTGCTGAATTAGGAACAGTGCGGACACTGTTCAAACTAAGTGTGGGGGAGAGGATAATAAAATATAGAGAATAGAGAATTGACTCATACTTTGAATGTTTGTCCTTAAGCATTATATGGAAAATTTTAAGCCAAATTTTTCAAAATTTTCATGAAATCTGGAGATTGTACTAAATGTTGTAATAAGTATCTACAAAATGTGAAATTGACTTGTTCAAGTGCTTTACTCACCTACTACTGTGATTAGAATACTTGGTTAAAATTAAGTATTGAAATCTTTAAGAAACAAATATACCTTGTATTTAGCTTTAGAATTGGAAGTTTAAGAGTAGGTCGAGTTCTTAAGTGAAAAATAAACAAGTTTACTTCTAGGTTAAATTAGTTACTGTATACTCATTAAAGTTGTTTTTGAAACAATGATAACACTTAGTGAAAGATGTTGAAGAAACTTTCTCCTTAGTGATCCTTTTAAAAAATATATATAAAAAAGGGGGGGGGGGGGGGGGGGGGAAGGGAAGAATCAAGCATAGCCATTACTCCAATGATTCAAGTAATTGAGTTAAGAGTATTCGAACTTGAATGTTAGAGTGAGGAAGAGTCCGTAGGGGTATCTTAAAACTCGGTCACTTGAGTGACGAGCTCGGGATGTTGCCGACTTGATGAACTCACTATAACGATAAGGGCGGAAAAGGCGAAAGTTGATGAAAAAGAAGCGGGCAAAAACCCGTCAAAATAGATGCTTGATTAAATCAAAAGAATATGAATGTAAAAATCATTGAATGAAATAAGACTTATAATAAAAGGGAGAAAATCTAGGGAAAGAGTAGATACCATATGCTTTTACTTTGTGTTGCAAAGATTATATACTTGCTAATATCCAATGAAGTTTAATTGGGTGTTTTTCCTTATTAGATTAAGAATTTACTTTTGGAATAAAAGTTCTTTTGCTAAACATGAGGATTAAAGTTTGTTTTGTTTAAATTAGCTATTAAATTTTGTCTATGGTAATTTAATCACAGGAAACCAGTTTGGTTGGAGCAGTAGACATTAAAATTATAAGTCATGAATTATAAAAGAATAGATGCTTGAAATGATGAAAAGAAATTTCGTATAATTTATGACGAATTTCTCAATTGATTTGATTCAATTGCTTGAGGACAAGCAAGAGTTTAAGTGTGGGGGAATTTGATAGAGCCATTTTATACTCAATCTTTATAGTATGAATTGTGTTAATTTATTATTGATTTTATAGAAATCATAAGGAAATGGTACTTAATTTTATTATGGTGATAAATCAGGTTTAATGGAGTCAAGAGTGCTAATTCAAGTGATTTAGAGAAGTCATCTACAATTTGGATCAAAGTCAAGGATTTACACCATTGGCGTACAAGGGAAGTACACGGGCGTGTATTTAAAGTATACGGCCGTGTATCTGGCTTGAAGAACCAATAGAAGCATACACGGTTAAAGTACATGGCCGTGTATCTGGCTTGAAGAACCAACAGAAGCATATACGGTTAAAGTACACGGCCGTGTATAACAGTGAGTTGAGACCGTTTATATGGATAAGTTTGGTCGTTTCAGGAGATCTTTCGGTTTTCTTATATATACCTCTTTGTTTTCCAAAAGGAGGGAGTTGAGGAGTGAAGAAACCGAATAGGAAAAGCAAGAGACACCTGAAACAAAGACTTTTCATATTTTTTCACTCTTTGATTTTCGTTTTGTGATGAACATGTGTGGCTAAATAGATTTTCTAGCCAAAGGATCATCAGAAGTTTAGTTCTTCAAGAATTGTGAGATCTAATTGATTTGTCTTTATTCTATTCTTTGTTTTTAGATATTTATATATCTTCTGAATGTTTTATTATTATTATCTTGTTTGATTGGTATGAATTAGAACTCTTCTATTCAATTAGCAAGTTAATATATTGTCAACTAGTACGTCAGGTCCGTAATTATTTGATAGTTCTAGTTTTTGTGACACAATAACATGTTTGATTATAGAATAGATAGTCAAATTCATGTTATGGAGATATATAATCTTGTTTAAATAGGTTATCTTATAATCTACTGGCATGAATTGGTAGTCTCTCTTGTTTTTAATGCTATTGATAGATTAAATCCTAAGAGCTTGTTTAGGGTTGTTTAATCAATAAGAGAAGTAATCGAAGAGCTTGTTTTGATTATCAAGAAAGTAAGGAGAGATAGGTTATTAGATCTTGTTAATAACCATAACCAGTTTATCTTAGATAAAGAATAGAAAATATTTGCATCAATGATCAATTCTATGAATTAAACTATAGTGATTTCTTTGGTTAGGCTTTCATCATTATTCAATTTTATTATCTGATTTCAGTATTATTTCAATTTACAGACAAAACCCCAATTCTTCTTTTTCTCTCTATTCTCTTTTAATAGAAATATATTTAACCAATCCCTATGGATACGACCCTACTCACTGCTGTATACAAATTATATAATTGTTTAGGAGTAGGTTTTAATTTTGTTGGATTCGACTCCCATCCGCCACTCTCTAGTCACCTTCACTTTCTCATCATCCACCATCACTCCCTCACTGCTAACTATGAACCCATGGAACAATAGTCGCCTCGACAAATATGTGCATTTCTTTAAATTGGCATACAATTTATTCTCTTTCAACACAGACATAACACACCTCAAATGTTCAAGGTGTTCTTCCTCAGATTTACTGAACACCAAGATATCATCAAAATACACTACAATGAAGCAACCATTAAAAGGTTTCAGTACCTGGTTCATCACACACATGAAGGTGCTTGGTGCGTTACTGAGACCAAACGGCATCACCAACCATTCATACAGCCCCTCTTTGATTTTGAACGCCGTATTCCATTCATCTCCAAGGCGGATTCGAATTTGATGGTATCCACTCCTTATATCTATCTTAGAGAAGATAGTGGCTTCGCTAAACTTGTCCAACATGTCCTCCAAGCGTGGTATGGGAAATTTGTATCTTATTGTGATATTGTTGATAGCCCTGCTATCAATACACATCCTCCAGCTCCCATCTTTTGTTGGGAGTCAACAACGCTGGGACCGCATACGGGCTTTGGCTGTCCCAGATAAACCTCTTGTCCAGTAGCTCTTGGACCATATCTTGAAGAATTTTGGTTTCCTTGGGGCTCATCCTATAGTGTGGTAAATTTGGGAGACTTGCTCCAGGCACCAAGTCTATCTGATGCTGGATATCCCTCAAAGGCGGTAGACCTTCAGGTAGGTCATCAAGAGCTACCTCCTTATACTCTTTCAGTAGACTCTTCACTGCTTCAGGGATTTCTACACTAACTTCATCTTCTCCAGCTGACACATCTTTTACTATTAGAGCATGAACCACCCGTGATTCCTTTAAATCTTCAACCAAGTCCTTCTCCGACTGGTTCTCACACCCCCTTTCTCCAACCGGTACACATTCTCCTTTCCCGCTTGTTTTGCGTTCACATCAAACTGCCATGGCCTACCAAATAAGACATGACAGGCATCCATATCCACAATGTCACAGAAGACCTCATCACAGTACTTCCCTATTGAGAACGGTACCCTACACCTTTCCTTCACCTCAATCCTCTCTATAGCTTTGATCCATCCTATGGTGTATGGATTTTGGTGTTTTTCGACAGGTGGCTGCAACTGCTTCACAACTTCACTTCCAATGGTATTTTCACAACTTCCACTATCTACTATCAGTTCGAACACCTACCCACCAATGGTACACCTCGTGCAAAACAACTAGTGTCGTTAGGTAATCTCCTCTTGCTTTGGTGTTAACATCATCCGCCTAATCACATAGGACGGTTCTGCCACTTCTTCCTCCTCCTCATAGTAATCATCCTCTCCATCAGGTTCATAGCATACCTCATCTCCATCCCCTCTATCAAGAATATTAACACTTCTCCTAGCAAGGCACTCATTTGATTTATGACCAAGTTGATTACAACGGAAACACTTACCCAAGATCGGCTTGGCATATGGGTTGTTCTGTCTCTGGGTCCCCCTAAGCTCGATAGGTTTCTTCCCCTCACTCTTTTCTTCTTTCTTGGCGTTTTCCTCACTAGGCTTATGTACAACACCTTTGCTCTTCTTAGTTCCCAACTTACTACTACTGCCAACAGCATCACTGACATACCCCTTTCTTCCACCTCTATACCTACTACTCTGCTCCTGCAACATCAATTCAGCTCGGAGGGCCAAGTTCTTCGCTTCAACCAAGTTTCTCACCATTGTGACCCCTATCTTATCCTTGATCTGGAGCTTTAGTCCTTCTACGTATCGTGCTACTTGCTGGCCTTCACTCTCCCTCAAGTCATTCCGTTCAGCCAATCTCATGAACTCTGTGATATATTCATGCACGGACCACTGCCCTTAATGACACCGCTGATATTGTTGGAACAATATCTGCTCATAGTCTGGAGGGAGGAAGTTGTGTTGTAACAACCATTTCATGCGATACCACGTCCTCACCGGATGCCTACCCTCTCACTGTCTCCTGCTCTGCAGCCTCTCCCAACTTGCCAAGGCTCCAGTCTTCAGCCTACATGCTACCAATCTAAACCAGTGATCTTCAGGAATTTCCATGTAATTGAAAAACCGATCCACTTCGGCAATCTAATCCAGGAAACCTTCGATATTAAAGCTGCCGTCAAACCACAGGATGTCGACCTTCAGGCGGTAATCTCCCCCATCTCCTTGATCATACCCGCTACGGTTTCTCCGGTAACCACTATCCCTCTGGTTGTTCCCATACTGAATTGGGCGATAGCCACCACCGTTACCACCGTGCCCTCGCTGTGCTCTACCTCCATACGGGCCCTCATATTCATCGCCAGAGTCTTCATCTTCTACTCGTCCTCACCTGTTCTCAACAACAGGTCGAACCAACTGTCCACCGTAGACATCAACTGCCTGCGACTGATTCCTACCAACACTCCCAACCCTATTGGGGTCTACTGCTATGGCGTCGAAATGCTCGATCAATTCATCAAGGCCCCGTTCCATATGCCCGACCTTCTGATGCATAGCGTCAAACTCCGCCCTCGGAACCCATTGATGGGCTCCTTGTGATCTCGCATCCTGAACACCGTCAAGAACATGACCGCCGTCATTGCCTTGATGAGTTGACATCTCCGCAGGAAATTGCCTTGCTTTGATACCAACTGACGCAGCGCGAAAAGTGTAAACAACACGAGACCAATTCTAGGATTGGACCTCACAAAGAAACAAAGAATAATTCTGAGTTATTCCTTGAAAACCTTAATTGTGCACAATCGAGAAAGCAGAAAAAACTATTCTCTAAAAGTGTATATCTGACAAAAGATTCAAAAAAACTAACTCTAAAATGACCTAGCAGCTATATATAGTCCTTAGGGGAAATAATTAACAAGGAAATAAATATTCACACGTGGAAATAAATATATGTATACACGTCTCTCATCTGCCTTATACACGGTCGTATATAAGACCATGTATGTTTCTAAGGGATCTTCCTGGCGCATTACACGGTCGTGCCTTTGAACCGTGTATACGGCCGTGTATGTTTCCGGGAACCATCCTGACACAACACACTGCCGTGCCTTCTGGCCGTATACCAGGTCGTGTATGTTTCTGGGAGTTATCCTGACATAACACACGACCGTGTCTCCTGACCGTGTACGTGGCCGTGTATGTTTCTAGGAGCTACCAGACACTTTACACGACCGTACCTTGTAAAAGACACACCCAATCAGCCCGTGTCAGCTACGATGCCCGCATCAGTATGATTGAACTAAGAGTGAGTTAACCACTACTTTGTCTTGACTGACTTTTCCAAGCATATAGGACATTGTAAAATCCATGTATATGCAAACCTGAAATTATTTCTTGATATAATAGGAGGTAGAACAATCTACTCTACAAATAGGACAATTGCAGGCAATCAAAAGGATAAAAGCAAAGCATCAAAGAACCTTATTTCTTCATTACATCTACTATGGCTATGGATTTATGTAGTCCTATAGCCGAATAGGACACAACAGAAAGGAACCTAAATTATTTAGTTCCGATGTAACATGGAGCTAGATGAACTCCACCAACAAAGACCACAAATATAGTATCAACCTAAGCATTTCTATTTATAAGCCAGCTGTTTGTCGTTTACGGTTGGAATGGACACGGTGGAGAAGGTACCTCAAGGTTTCCTTCAAGCATTTGTGTAATCTTCCTCATTGAGGGCCTTTTTGAAGGTTCCTCTTGAATACACCACATAGCAATCATGACCATCTTATTCAGTGTATCCATGTCATGTAGAGCTTCTATGTCTCCTTCAAGAAGTGCATCTAATCTTCCTTCTTCGTAGTAGTCACAAGCCAAGTCGGTTAAGATAGCACCTTCTTCTCCTCCACTTCCATAGGTTGTTTCATCCAAACCTTTTCTGCAGCATATAATCTCAAGTAGCAAGACACCGAAGCTATACACATCTACTTTTGCAGTGACATGCAACTTTCTGAACCATTCTGGTGCAACATATCCCTTTGTTCCTCTAATGGCAGTATAAGTGCGACTCTGATTGATCTGCAAGAGCTTTGCTAATCCGAAATCTGAAATTTTGGCAGTGTAGTGGTCATCGAGTAGTATGTTTTCTGGCTTTATGTCGCAGTGAATGATCAAAGTACTACATTCCTCGTGCAAGTACAAAAGCCCTCTAGCAATATCAATAGCAATTTGACATCTTTGTTTCCAGCTAGGTCTAACTGTACCGAACAAAAAGTCTGCTAGTGAGCCATTGCTCATGAACTCATACACCAATAACTTCTCCTGTCCTTCATCACAGAAACCGGTAAGACGAACAAGATTCTTGTGATGTGTCTGGCCAATCACATTTAATTCATTTCTGAATTCCTTCTTTCCGTCCTGATTTGGGCTGTCCAATTTCTTGATTGCTGCACGGGAATTTGATATAAACCCTTTATAAACAACACCAAAAGACCCTCTTCCTACCTCTTCTTTGAATCCATTAGTAGCTTGTACGATCTCCTTATATGTAAAGCAACGCAAATTTGTTTCCACTATATTCTCGGGCTGGGAGGTTTTCCCAGGTTTCCTCCGGTAGATGAGACAAAACCCCACACAGATGGCAGCACCCAGTAGACAATTGAAAAACGCGGAAATAATGAGAAGTATTAATTCTGCAGTTATCGAAAGATTACCATCTTTATCCTTGGGTGTGGGGTTTGGAAAACCGGGGCTACTAGGAGGGTAAAGTATCCTTGGGAACCTTCACAAATGCCTTTCCGTTGAGAGACGGGTCTATACGTCCATTGGAAAGTGGAAGCTTTTTCTTCCAGCAGCTATCTCCATCTCTATGGATAGCAACAGCGCACATACAATCCTGCAAACATGAAGCTCTGCATTGGTCTTCGTTGAATGGCTTCAGCAATATGTAATCAGATGTTGGCCAATCCGTATTGATCATCTCTTCAAGAGTAAATAGGTCTTGTGATGAGTTTCTTTGATCAGCCTGGCAGCTCAGAGTGAAATCCGGTGTGCAACTGCTAAACCGATCGTTAGGATCAGCAAAAGTATATCCTTTAGGACAGACGCATAATGGCCTATTATTTGGACTAAGTTGACAAATGGTGTTATATCCACAAACACCAAGACCCTCTGTCACTCTCATAGAGGTGCATATGTTTTCAGGCAGAGACCAAAGGAGGCTCCATGTCTCGTTCTCTTTAGAAGCCTTGGGATATGTGTATAGTGCGAAAACTCCATCAGGATCAATTGTTGCTCTCTGGTAGAATTGTCTGACTGAGGGCACCTCACCTCGAGAGAGAGAAAAATTTTGGCCATTCTCTCTTTCGACATACAAGTAACCGGATTCATCGAAGACCAATACTTTACCATTTTTCGTGGGATCAGGATCTCCAGTGGTGGCAGTCATGTAATAAACCTCATTGGGATAGCTTCCTGGAAGGTTTATTGTGTTCATCACCAGGTTTCCGTCTCCTAGAAGACGAAATTGGAACCTTCCTCTTGAGAAATTCGTCTTTGATTGTTTAGATGAAAGAACACCATTCTTTTGAAGTAACTGAGAAGGCAAAAGAGTGTCGGTCGGATTTTCGAAGCTTTGCCATAAACTAGTAGATTTGGCATCTAGAAGAACAAAGTTTCCTGTGTTTTCCATAACTCCATGTGAAACCTCATGTATGATGTTCTCAGATTTCCATATGTCATCCCCTTGAGGAGTTGTAAGGACTAGTCCTTCATCAGGGGTTAGCACCACTTTGGACCCTTCAGGTACCGGCTTATCTCCATTTGCATACCAGGCAATAGTTTTTTCTGGTATGTTGTTGTACCAAATTGAAAGCAAGAAGAGATTTTTGCTGTTTTCTAGCTGTCGAAATCCGAAGGCAAAATCTCCAGATAGAGAAATCCAACAAGAGTTGTCATTTTTTGCTGTTAGTGAAAGTCCTGTAGTTACATTGCCTTTTTCAGTTTGAGCTTTGGAAAAACTTGGTAGCAGAACGAGGAAGAGGAGAAATAGATGAATCAAAGGTAACGAAGAGTCCATTGCTTGAAGACACTGGTTGTGGTTGTGGCTAGACTTAAGCCGGTGAAGCAATCAAATAATGGTTTTAGCTGATGCAGATATAAAACAAGTGTATGGAATCAAAGCCAAGTCAAGTCAACTCAAGTATTATACGATTAATTTAATAGTGAGTAGAATATCATATTTCTCTTTCAACCTCTTCACCCCATCGAAATTTCTCTTTCTTCAAATATTCAGTTAGGGGAGCAGCAACTGTACTGAAGTGTTTAATAAACCTCCTATAAAAACTAGCTAAGCCCAAAAAACTTCTCAGCTCAGTGACGGCCTTTGGGGTAGGCCACTGATAGAGCCATTTTATACTCAATCTTTATAGTATGAATTGTGTTAATTTATTATTGATTTTATAGAAATCATAAGGAAATGGTACTTAATTTTATTATGGTGATAAATCAGGTTTAATGGAGTCAAGAGTGCTAATTCAAGTGATTTAGAGAAGTCATCTACAATTTGGATCAAAGTCAAGGATTTACACCATCGGCGTACAAGGGAAGTACATGGGCGTGTATTTAAAGTACATGGCCGTGTATCTGGCTTGAAGAACTAACAGAAGCATACACGGTTAAAGTACACAGCCGTGTATAACAGTGAGTTGAGATCGTGTATATGGATAAGTTTGGCCGTTTCAGGAGATCTTTCGGTTTTCTTATATATACCTCTTTGTTTTCCAAAAGGAGGGAGTTAAGGAGTGAAGAAACCGAATAGGAAAAGCAAGAGACACCTGAAACAAAGACTTTTCATATTTTTTCACTCTTTGATTTTCGTTTTGTGATGAACATGTGTGGCTAAACAGATTTTCTAGCCAAAGGATCATCAAAAGTTTAGTTCTTTAAGAATTGTGAGATCTAATTGATTTTTTATATATATATAGAAAAAGCCAATATGGCTATTGTATTTATTAATAGCATCAAAAGTCCTTACAGAGAGCAGTATTTGAAAATACTGTACAAAAGGCATTCTCCCAGATGGAGAATGTATACAAAAACTGTAAGTGAGGTGACAATGGAAGCTATCGACTTCTAATGTATGGACACCCAGAAAGATCTAGAAGGTAGATACCTCTGAGTCTTCCGGGGAGATCTTGCTAGCGCACGATATTGGTATTATCAAGTTAAGTTGCATAATGAGAAAGTCCTGCCGCTAAAGCATTTGCTTCATGATAGACATAAACAACGGACGTTGATAGTAATTGCATCAGGTTCTTTGCCTCCATTATTTTGAGGGATAGTTGCCACGGACACTCTACTCCGTCTTGAAGGTAAGACACTAGTGACATATTACTGATTTGAATCTGTATTGGGGAGATATTGTTAGTAGCACATGAGCGTAGGCCAAAAAGAATACCTTCCAGTTCCATGGATAATGGCTTTAATGTATCCATTATACATTTCATTTCTGAATGTATAAACGAGCCATCATTCCGTCGCAAAGTGTAAACCCAAGCCGCTCTATCTGAAGTAGATGAACCAGCGGAGTTGATGACATAACCTGATGAAGGCTTCAACCATTTGATAATTATCCGTTTTTTCACCTTCACCTCTAAAGTGGTTGCAAATTGGTGTTTGATAGCATTTGCTTCTTGTATGGTACTTGCTTTGGGAGAGTAGGATCTAAGAGTTAAGACTAGCTGATCCTTAACCCGGTGGAAAAGGGCTCCAATTGATGTTGTGCGCCCTTCAAAAACCATTATGTTTTTAACCTTCCATAGTTCCCAGTAGGTAAAGGCCAGTGTTAGCTAGCATATTAAGCTAAAAACTGTACCCTTTAGATGCATTTGAAACCAATTTTGTATCATATTCCACAAGCCCGCAACTGGAGAAATATGGATATCTAACCAGCTAGCCATAAGAAACCATAGATCAGTAGCTACTTTGCATTTGAGAAAAAGGTGTTGTATGGATTCCATTTCACTCAAACACAACGGGCACCGAGAGGGGTTCTGGAGGAAACTAAAGCCGCAAAGGACCTCCGAAAATGCATATAGCTTGTTAAATAAACGCCACATGAATATACGAATTCGAAGAGGCAAGAAACGGTGTTTTAGCTTATCAAAAAATTGAATGGATTGTTGCCTTGGCCTAACCAATTCATATGCAGTTTTATAGCTGAAAGCACCGGTAACAGATGGCATCCATATACGTTGGTTACCTTGTAAACATGTATTCTGTTCTGCAACATCTTGTATAGCTTGAATACGCCGCTAAGAAGTACATTTCCTTGATGTTTCAGACAAGGAGCTAATGAAATTTGCCCAAAGACTCTTGCCTTGTTTAAATTTCCACCATAGTTTCAATGAGGCAGCTGTAATCAATGAGGAAAAGTCTCGGATTCCAAGTCCATTTTCATTCAATGGAAAAGTGATTTTTTGCCAAGCTCTCCAATGTTTGTTTTTTCCATAGTCTGAAGATCCCCATAAAAATTCTTGGCATTTGTGTTCCAGCTTCTTTATCACCGATTTGGGAGGCTGAATAGCTGTTAGCGTGTGAATTGGAATTGCTTGCAACACATGACGAATGAGAATTATTCTACCTCCAGGCAATAAGATCTTGGTGGACCAATGGCCAAGTTTTCGTTCATAGCTATCGATCAGGTGTGAGAAGTAACATTCTTGTACTCTACCCCTGTAGAGTTGGCATCCTAAATATTAGAATGGAAATGAACTACTAGGGATACCAAGAGAAGTCGAGACTTGTCGGATATATATTGGGGGACGATTGTTGGGGGGAATGAAGAAGCTCTTGTCCTTGTTGATTTTTTGTCTAGAGCCTAGTTCATAATCAGAAAGGAATCTATTGAGATGTTGCAAGGACCTTTTATCTCCACGAGTGAAAACCAAGATATCATCTGCAAAGCTTAGGTGTGTTACTTTGACATTTGATGAGGGAGTATGAAATGGGAGTATTTGTCCTGTTTCTTCAAGATTTTTAAGTCCACGAGATAAAGCTTCCGAAGCTAACAAGAAGAGATATGGAGATAGTGGATCCCCTTGTTTGATACCCCTAGATGCTTGGAAGAAACTAACTGGACCTCCGTTCAATATAATAGAAAACCAGGCAGCTCTTAGATTACCAAGGATGAGTGATACAAAATGATGTGCAAAGCCAAATTTAAGCATCAAATTCTGGAGGAAGGACCATGATACCCGGTCAAAAGCTTTCATCATATCCATCTTGATTATTAGATTTTCGCCTCTTGAGGGATGTTCCAAGAATTGGGCAATATCTTTGGCAAGGAGTATGTTCTCTGTGATTTCGCGACCGCTCAGAAAGGCCGACTGCTCCTGTGAGATTATCGATGGTAGAATTAACTTCAACCTTTTTGTTAGTACCTTTGTGAAAATTTTATTCAAGAAGTTGTAGAGGCTTATCGGTCTATAATCCGCGAATGATGTTGTAGAGTGCTTTTTAGGTAGAAGAACAATCAGAGTGCTTGCAACCACCTTAGGAATCGGAGTACTAGCCATAAAGTCTCGAGTAGCAGTTAAGAGATCTTGTTCTATTATGTCCCAACAAGAGCGATCAAAAAGGCCCCCGTATCCATCAACTCCAGGTGAGCTATCCGCATCTAATCCAAAAAAAGCTCGTTTTAGCTTTAGGCCCTCAATAGGACACAACAATGATCTATTATCTTCAATGGTAATTAAATTTGGGATGTTAGCAAGCAGCCTATTCTCGGCTCCAGCATCGTCATCAACTAGCTGTTGCCGTAACAGGTTGGTAAAAAATTGGACAGCTTCTGCTTCTAATTCAGTAGGAGGTGAGATCCAATCACCACTTCCATTTCTGATTTTATGGATCATCATTTTGGAACGACGGTCTGCGATAAAGGAGTGAAATAGAGTGGAATTTTCATCTCCATCCCTGAACCATTTTATTTTGGACTTCTGTTGCATATAGTCTGTGTGTTCCCTGATTCTTGAGAATAGATTTGATTTCGACTTCTCCAAATTAAGTCTGTCTTCTACTGCTCCAGTCCCTTCATACAGCTGTTCTAGACTGGAAACCTGAGCTTCAACATCCTTTAGATTGCGGAAGACATCCCCAAAATGTTGTTTATTCCAATCCTTGAGCCTAGACTTGAGTCGCCTTAGTTTAAGTGAGAAAGCTAGCATGCCATATGAATTTGTAGGCTGAGACCAATTTTCCTTTATGATATCAAATAGCTCCTGTCTTCGCAGCCACATCTTCTGGAATCGAAACAAACTTGGCTTAGATGATGCCTCTTTCTGATATTGAAATAGTATAGGGTAGTGATCTGAAGAAGATCTATTCAAATGCTGAATAGAGTTAACCTGAATCGTGGAGATCCAATCCGTTGAGAATAGCAAGCGATCAAGTTTCTTGAGTACTGTACCATTGGATCTAACTCCTTGCCAAGTGAACTCATTCCCTACAGTTGGAAGCTCAATGAGATTGCACTCAGTTATGCAATTATTGAAATCAGATATCGCCCCTTGATTAGGAGTGGAGTTTCCTTTATATTCATCCACCGAACGAATGACATTGAAGTCTCCACCTATTAGCCATGGCTTACCATAAGAAGAACTGGAAAGATTCTACATTGTCGACCACAAACCCAATCGGCCCTGTGTAGTGGAGGAAGCATAAACTACAGATATCAAAATTGTGGTGGGAAGATGATGATGGGTTACCTCCAAGGATAATACCTGCTCATGATCGGTTGCAGTTAACACAGAAAATTCATTGGAGATAAGAATCCAAATTTTGTTATTAGTAGAAGAGAGGGTTGTAGCAAGATTAAATTTATTCCTTAACGCCTGGAGAACAGCAATGTTTGCCATTGACTCTAAGAGGGCAACTAGTGATATTTTATGAGCTTGTATTAGAAACTTAAGATGACGCTGAGATGCTTTGTTAGCAATCCCACGCACATTCCAGAAAAGCATACTTATCATTTAAATAGAGGGATGTTTTGGGTTACCAGATATCCTCGCAGAACATCGAGAATTTGTTTGACAAAAAGTGATCTTCTTTGTTGGGCTAAAGTGTTGTCTGAGTTTTTTTATTGTGGTGGCTTCATCATCTGATTGTGTCAAGCGAGGGGGCTTTCGAGGCGACAATTGAGAAATCCATCATAGATTATACAAACTTTCTTTTCATCATTCCAAGCATCTATTCATTTGTAATTCATGACTTATAGTTTTAATGTCTACTACTTCAACCAAACTGGCTTCCTGTGATCAGATTACTATGGACAAAATTTAATAGCTAATCTAAATAAAACAAACTTTAATCCTCATGTTTAGCAAAAGAATTTTTATTCCAAAATTAAATACTTAATTCCACTAAGGAAAAACACCCAATTAAACTTCATTGGATATTAGCAAACATATAATCCTTGCAACATAAAGTAAAAGCATATGGTATCAGCTCTTTGTTAGATATTCTCCTTTTTATATTATAAGTCTTGTTTTATTCAATGAATGTTTACATTCATGTTCTTTCGATTTAATCAAGCATTTATTTTGACGGGTTTTTGCCCGCTTCTTTTCATGAACTTTCGCCTTTTTCACCCTTATCGTTATAGTGAGTTCATTGAGTCGGCACATCCCGAGCTCGTCACTCAAGTGACCGGGTTTTGAGATACCCCTACGGACTCTTCCTCACTCTAACATTCATGTTTGAATACTCTTAACTCAATTATTTGAATCATTGGAGTAATGGCTATGCTTGATTTTTATTTTTATTTTTTTAAGTTTTATGATTGTTTTACAAACAACTTCAAAGAGTATACAGTAGCTAATATAAACTCGAAGTAAACTTGTTTATTTTTCACTTAGGGACTCGACTTACTCATAGACTTCCAATTCTAAAGCTAAATACAAGGTAAATTTGTCTCTTAAAGATTTCACTACTTAATTTTTAACCAAGTATTCTAATCACAACAGTGGTGAGTAAAGCATTTGAACAAGTCAATTTCACATTTTGTAGATGCTTTTTACAACATTTAGTATAATCTCCAGATTTCATGATAATTTTGAAAAAATTTGGCTTAAAATTGCTTAAGGACAAACATTCAGAGCATAAGTTAGTTCTCTATTCTCTATATTTTATTATCCTCTCCCCTACACTTAGCTTGAATAGTGTCCTCACTGTTCCTAATTCAGCACAATTAAAGAGGAATTAACAACTCAAGGGACATTAGAGAATAAGAGAAAGGAAATACTGGTACTTCTGGAGTTCTCCCTTTAAGCTCTGGAGAGTGTCATATGATGATATGTATCTTTGTTGCAACTAATCAAAAAAATTCAAAGCAACACTAGAATCAAAACAAAACTAAAATTAAAATAAAACAAAATAAATTGATATGGGTTGCCTCCCATGAAGC
The DNA here is from genome assembly GCA_037954665.1 of Laguncularia racemosa. Lineage (NCBI taxonomy): Eukaryota > Viridiplantae > Streptophyta > Magnoliopsida > Myrtales > Combretaceae > Laguncularia > Laguncularia racemosa. The sequence continues at coordinate 287,553 of JBBMOL010000411.1, forward strand.
GCCTTTCTTTAACGTCTTTAGTTAGACGTTCCTATAATCAATCACAATACTCGGGGTGATTTAAACTGGTTTCTTCAATATTACATACTTGAAATCCTTCATAAAAAGGTTTCAAGTGATGACCATTGACTTTGAAGTTCTTACCAGTTTCAAGGCTTACAATCTCAACTGCACCATGTGAAAATATGTTAGTGATAACAAAAGGACCAATCCACCAGTGATTGTAGTTTTCCAGGAAACAACTTCAATCGAGAATGATAAAGTAATACTTTTTGACCTACAAAAAAATTCTTTCGGGAAATCATTTGATCATGAAAATCCTTTGTTTTTTCCTTGTAGATTTTAGTACTCTCATAAGCTTCTCTTCGAATTTCCTCGAGTTCTTGTAATTGAAGTTTTCTGTGCTCACCAACCTCATCCATTCGCATGTTACATTGTTTTACAGCCCAGTACGCCTTATGTTCCAGCTCTACAGGGAGATGACACGGTTTGCCAAATATCAAACAGTAAGGAGACATACCTATAGGGGTCTTGTAAGCTGTCTGGTAGGCCCATAATGCATCTTCAAGTCTTGTACTCCAATCCTTCCTGCTTGGATTGACGGTTTTTTCCAGAATAGACTTGATTTCTCGATTTGAAACCTGCCAATCCATTGGTTTGAGGGTGGTATGCGATGGAAGTGCAATGAGTGACCTTGTATTTTTTTTAGTAGAGTTTCCACTATTCTATTACAAAAGTGTGTGCCACGATCACTGATAAGAGCCTTTGGTATCCCGAACCTAGCAAAAATATGAGATTTGACAAAATCCACAACAACTTTGGCATCATTAGTTCGTGTTGCTTTGGCTTCCACCCATTTTGAAACATAATCCACAGCAAGGAGGATGTAAACATTACCGAAAGAAGGAGGAAAAGGACCCATAAAGTCAATACCCCATATATCAAATATTTCACAAGCAAGAATAGGGGTAAGTGGCATTTGGTCTATACATCCTAAGTTGCCAATTTTTTTGACATCGTTCACAAGACTTACAAAACATAAAAGAATCACGAAACAATGTAGGCCAAAATAAACCACACCCTAATACCTTTTGAGCTATCCTCTTGGGGCCAAAATGTCCACCACATGCATATGAATGACAAAATTGCAAGATAGAAGGAATATCGTCTTGAGAAATACACCTTCTAATGATTTGATCAGCATAATGTTTCCACAAATATGGATCATCCCATAAATAATACTTAGCATCACTTTTAATTTTATCTTTTTGAGCCTTAGACAAATCACTTGGTAGTGTCTTAGTAACCAAATAATTGACAATATCAGCATACCACGGAATTGTCTTTTGAATAGAAAAGAGATACTCATATGGAAAATCATCTTGTATTGGTGTTGACCCTTCACTGATAGGTATTCTACTGAGGTGGTCAGCAACTAAGTTTTCAGATCCTTTCCTATCGCGTATTTCCAGATCAAACTCTTGTAATAAGAGTATCCATCGAATAAGTCTTGGTTTCGCCTCCTTCTTCGCGAGCAGGTATTTGAGAGCTGCATGATTAGAGTAAACAATTACCTTAGTACCAAGTAAATATGATCTGAATTTTTCTAATGCAAAAACAATAGCCAAGAGTTCTTTTTCCGTTGTGGAATAGTTGCATTGAGCATTATCCAATGTTCTGGACGCATAATAAATGACATGAGAAGCTCTCCCAACTCTTTGGCCAAGAACTGCTCCAACTGCATAATTGCTCGCATCACACATGATTTCAAAGGGAAGGGTCCAGTGATGTGCCTAACCACTCTTAAAAGCACATCCAAAAGACTTAAGAAAAGATATCTCAAGTCTAGACAAAATCGGATCCAAAAATGGCACTTTTCAAATGAACCCTAATGATGAAAGGATGAAATTCAAACAACCAATGATATAATCAGAATACTTCAATGAAAATGCCTTCTAACAACATTCTAATTTCATGTAATCCACGCAAATGAAGCCTCAATTTGACAAAGAAAAATCGTAACAAAACAATCCCTTTTCCAAAATTGAAGAACACGTTGACAAGGGAAATCCTCAAGAAGAATCGGATTAATATGATAATTCCTTCAAATAAGCATAAGAATTCGTGAATACAACAAGTAATTCTGACCAAGAACTATCTCAAATCATCCGTAGATATGACACACTAGAGAAGAAAAGAAATCACAACAAAATGAAATTGATATAACTCACAATTTCAAGATGTTGCACTCGCCACAATTTCAACTTCTTGGGATTGAAATTGATAAGAGAATTTGGAATTAGGAAAACCCTAAGCCCTCTCACGAAATGTGAAGTGTTTGTTCTGCAAAATAAGCCTCCTCAAACCCTCTCTTAAGCAAGTATTTATACTTGCTACTCCTAGGGTTAAAAAGTGCTCAAAATTACAAGTTTGCCACTTTTAAGGTGGCTAGCCCTAAATGAAAATTACAAGAAAATAAAAGTGTCCCAAAACCAAAATACAACCAAAATAGTTCATAAAAGAATAAATATATAAAAGAAATGGTCTTCAAGATGCTGGTCCTCTATAGGATCCATCGGCCCAACTCATCGCCAGTTCAGGTCGGTCCATGGATAACCCACAAGCTGAGTCTGAGGGAGTTTGTCCATTGCCTATAGAATATGATAAGTGTGCCTGTTGGAAAACACAATACAAGAATAATAGAAAAGAGGTTAATATATAAATAATTCCGGGGTCGATCTGCTTAAAATGGGCCCTCAATGCCAAGATTTGAAATCCTTCAGTTCTTGCCCTAATGATAGGTCTTATCGGATTTTTATTCCTATCATCCAGTCGGGTGGTTGGATGATTGGAGCAGAAGTTAACTTATCCCTCAATGTGTCAAAAGCGTTCTTGCAAGCCTCATCGAACTCAAATGTCACTTCTTTTTGCAGTAATCGGCATAGGGGTTGAGTAATCTTGGAAAAATCCTTGATGAAGCGTTGATAGAATCCTGCACTCCCAAGAAAAGAGCGAATTTCCCGTACATTTACAGGGTGAGGTAGATATTTAATCAATTCTACTTTAGCTTTATCGACTTCAAGCCCCTTAGAAGATACAATATGACCTAAAATGAGACTCTGTTCAACCATAAAGTGACATTTTTCATAATTCAACACAAGATTCTTATCTATACATCTTTGAAGCACTTTTGTAAGGTTAGTCAAACATGAACCAAAAGAATTACCATAGACGGTGAAGTCATCCATGAAGATCTCTATGATATTCTCCACATAATCTGAAAATATACTAACCATACACCTTTGAAATGTGGCTGAAGCATTGCAGAGCCCAAAAGGCATCCTTTGATACGCAAAAGTACCGAATGGACAAGTGAAAGTAGTCTTCTCTTGATCTTCCGGTGCCACTGGAATTTGATGAAAACTTAAATAACCATCAAGACAACAATAGTGAGAATGGCCAGCCAAACGTTCAAGCATCTGATCAAGAAAAGGAAGAGGGAAGTGATCTTTTCTAGTTGACACATTTAACTTCCTATAATCAACACAAACCCTCCTCCATCCATTCTGAACCCGAGTAGGAATTAACTCACCATCAGAGTTTTCAATCACAGCTAAGCCTGTTTTCTTGGGAACAACTTGAATTGGACTTACCCATTTGCTGTCGGAAATTGGATAGATCATACCTGCATCAAGAAGTTTCAAGATCTCTTTCTTAACTACTTCCATCATAGGCGGATTCAAACGACGTTGAACTTCCCTGGAAGGTTTGCAATTATCTTCCATTAAAATCTTGTGCATGCATGTGGTGGGGCTTAGTCCTTTTATATCAGCTATGGACTATCCAATGGCTTCTTTGTACTCTCTCAACACCCGGATCAACTTTTCTTCTTCTAAAGCACTTAGTTTGTTGGAGACTATCACAACAAGAGTCTCCTTTTCTCCTAAGAAAATATACTTTAGATGTTCGGGTAGGGGTTTTAATTCCAGCTTTGGTGCCTGCACAATAGAGGGAAGAAGTCTTGTGTTAAAAGGGGGTAAATTAATGTAGGACACATCATACCTGATAGGTTTTAATGATTCCAACTCCCAAATCTTGTCCTGCAAATCAGATGATATTACAAGCTTCTCCTTAAGAGTTTTAAATGCATGAATAGTAAGACTCCTATTAAGTACAACTTTCAACTCGTCATCGTCTATCAAATCAAATGTAGCCTGTGTTAATGGATCAATAACATCCACAACAAAAACAGGAGAGATATCACTAGGATATTTCATGGCATCATAAATGTTAAATTTAATCACTTCACCATCAAATTCCATAGTGAGGTTACCATCATGTACATCAATTTTTGTTCTAGATGTCTTAAGAAATGGTCTCCCTAATAATATCATTGATGAATTACGAGAATCATCATTCTCCATGTCAAGCACGTAAAAATCTGCAGGAAAAACCAAACCATTAACTTGTACTAAAACATCTTCTAGAACTCCCTCAGGATAAACATTAGACCTATCAGCAAGTTGAACAATAACACCTGTTTCCTTCAAGGGACCAACATTTAAACATTGATAAACAGACAAAGGCATAACATTGATTGAAGCTCCTAAATCACACATAGCTTTAGTGATTCCAAGATTACCTATTTTGCAAGGAATAGTAAACATACCTGGATCCTTACATTTAGAAGGAAGTTTCTTCTGAAGAATAGGTAAAACATTCTCACCTACACTAATCTTTTCATTACCTTTCAGCTTTCTTTTGTTAGTGCACAATTCTTTGAGAAATTTAGCATAACGAGGTACTTGCTTAATTGCATCCAGCAAAGGAATGTTTACCTTAACTTTGCGAAAAGTGTCAAGAATCTCTTTTTCTTCAGCTTCATTCTTGGATTTCGCTAATCTGGAAGGGAAAGGAGGTGCTGTTGTCATGACCTTTGGTGGTTCAATGAGGGGCCCTTTCATCTAATTGTTTTGCTGGCTCGGAGTTGCAGTTTCTTTCTCAGTCTCTTCCTCAAGATTAGTTTGGTGTCCCTTCTCATTTGATCCCTGCAATTTCGTTCCACTTCTCAAGGTAATTGCATTAGCACTTTGCTTTGGATTTGTAATAGTTTGAGAAGGTAACTTACCTTGAGTTTCCAACCTGTTTATAGAAGAGGCAAGTTGGGTTACCTGATTTTCCAAGTTGTGGATGCTCTGCTTTGTCTCATCCTGAAATTGTTTTGTATTAATGGCAATTGATTTAACAATTTCCTCAAGAGACATACCTGAAGTGGAAGGAGCTTGTGATACTTGGTTTGATGGCTTAGGTTAGAATTGTTGGAAGTTTTGTGGTTTATTGCCATATCTGAAGTTAGGATGATCCCTCCATCCAGGATTGTAAGTATTCGAGTAGGGGTCATACTTCCTTTGTGGTTGTCTTGGGAATCCTCCTACAGCATTGGCGTGTTCATGATTGTCATCTTGCAATGTGGGGCACATGTCGGTAGGATGATTAGGAGCAGCACAAATTCCACAAGCCTTCACCTGCTGGGTATTTCCAAGAGCTAGCTGCTGTACAAGGGAGGTTAGGTTAGAAATTTGATGTTCAAGGTTAGACACACTTACCTCATTTACCTTCCTTGAAGACGTATCATGCCTATACCCAAATTGTTGCGAATTAGCAGCCATAATGGAGATCAATTCCCTAGCTTGACCAGGGGTTTTGTTTACTATGGCACCTCCACTTGCAGCATCCATCATCTTCCTTTCCATCGGAAGCAGGCCTTCATAGAAGTATTGGATGAGAAGTTGTTCAGATATCCCATGTTGTTGATAGCTTGCACACAGTTGCTTGAAACTCTCCCAATACTCATGAAGAGTCTCGGTGTCCCTCTATTTGATACCACAAATTTCTCTTCTTATACCAGTGGCTCTGGATGCGGGGAAGAATTTGTCCAAGAAGAGTCTAACCATGTCTGTCCAAGTGGTTATAGAACCTGGAGGCAAATAAAACAACCAATCTTTAGCTTTAGTACTTAAAGAAAACAGAAAAGCACGTAGCTTGATTTGATCATCGGTTATTCCTTGCGGCCTCATACTATAACACACTATATGAAACTCTTTCAAATGCTTGTGAGGATCTTCATTCTCAAGACCATGAAAGGTGGGTAGCAGATGTATCAACCCAGATTTCAACTCAAATTCAACAGCTAGTTCGGGATAGTGAATACAAAGTGGTTGTTGATTTACATTCGGTGCAGCCAATTCCCTTAATGTTCTCTCGGGATTTGCCATATCGTCTTCTTTTTCTGAATCAAGGGATGAATCAGACAAATCTGATGCTAAGTTCAGTCTAGGGGATGATCTAACTTCTCGTCACAGCCTCTTTAGAGTCTTCTCAATCTCCGGATTATAAGTTAGTTCACCTGTCTGAGAAGAACGAGTCATACAAGAATAGAAATAAATTTGACACCAATCCCCGGCAACGGCGCCAAAATTTGATGGGTGTCGAATCCAACAAAAATAGAAACCTACTCCTAGACACTGATACGATTTCCTTATAGTAGTGAGTAGGGTCGAATCCACAGGGATTGGTTAAATATATTTCTATTCAAAGAGAATAAAAAGGAAAAGAAAACTGGGGGGTTTTGTTTGTGAATCAAAATAAAGTTGAAACAAGATAATAAAATCGAATATTGATAAAAGCCTAGCCAAAGGAATCAAGATAGTTTAATTCTAGGAATCGATCATCGATGCAAATATTTTCTATCCTTATTTCTAGATAAACTGGTTATGGTTGTTAACAAGCTCTAACAACCTATCTCTCCGTACTTCCTCGATAATCAAGACAAGCTCTTTGATTATTTCTCTTATCGATTAGACAACCCTAGACAAGCGCTTAGGATTTAATCTATCAATAGCATTAAAAACTAGAGAGACCACCAATTCATGCTAGTAGATTATAAGATAGCCTATTTAAACAAGATTATACACCTCCATAACATGAATTTGATCATCTATTTTATAACCAAACATGTTATTATGTCACTGAAACTAGAACAATCAAATAATTACGGATTTGACGTGCTAGTTGACAATATAATAACTTGCTAATTGAGTAGAAGAGCTCTAATTCATACCAATCAACAAAGATAATAATGACAAAACGCTCAGAAGATATATGAATATCCAAAAACGAAGAATAGATTAAAGACAAATCAATTAGATCTCACAATTCGTGGAGAATTAAACTTCTATGACCCTTTGGCTAGAAAAATTGCTTAGCTACACATGTTCATCATTAAAACGAAAAATAAAAATAAAAACATAACAAGCCTCTGTTTCCGGCTACCTACTCTGCCTCCTTCCTTCCTTCTTGTCTCCAAGATGATCCAAGATTCAAATGCCCCCAACCCTCTAGGGTTAGTTCTATTTATATTGTTAAAGGAATGGCAAGTGATCTTTTGCTAGCAAGATACGAAAATATCTTTCCTTTTTCAAGTAGATTTCGAGAAGTGAATATTCGTCCGCCTGGCACGCCCTACCACACGGCCGTGGGTCAAGCCGTGCCTTCCTCTGTGCATAATTCACGTATCATCTTCCATGTCCAGTGTGTACTATGGCTAGATTTCCAACCGTGCCTTCCTCTGTGCATAATCTACAAGTCTTCATTCGTGTCCAGTGTGTGCCACGGCTTCAACCATGGCTAGATCCTAAGCCGTGTCTTCCTCTATCAATGTTCCACAATTTCTTCTCCTTGTTTCATCAAGCTTCCACCACGGTTTCCACCACGGCCGTGTCTCTCTCTTTCTCATGCAGTGTGTAGCACGGTTTACACCATGGCCATATCTCAAACCGTGCCTCCTTCTAGATAGATACATGCCCATGTGCTTTCCTCCAGCGGTGTAAATCCTTGTCTTGATCCAAGTTGTAGATGACTTCTCTAATTTACATGAATTAGCATCCTTGACTCCATTTAACCTGATTTATCACCATAATAGAATTAAGTACCATTTCCTTATAATTTCCAAAAAATCAATAATGAATTAACACAATTTATACTATAAATATTGAGTATAAAATGGCTCTATCATTATCTTGTAATCTACTTGCATAAATTGGTAGTCTCTCTTGTTTTTAATGCTATTGATAGATTAAATCCTAAGAGCTTATTTAAGGTTTTAATCAATAAGAGAAGTAATCAAAGAGCTTGTTTTGATTATCAAGAAAGTAAGGAGAGATAGGTTATTAGATCTTGTTAATAACCATAACCAGTTTATCTTAGATAAAGAATAGAAAATATTTGCATCAATGATCAGTTCTATGAATTAAACTATAGTGATTCCTTTGGTTAGGCTTTCATCATTATTCAATTTTATTATCTGATTTCAGTATTATTTCAATTTACAAACAAAACCCCCATTCTTCTTTTTCTCTCTATTCTCTTTTAACAGAAATATATTTAACCAATCCCTATGGATACGACCCTACTCACTACTGTATACAAATTATATAATTGTTTAAGAGTAGGTTTAATTTTGTTAGATTCGACTCTCATCAAATTTTGGCATCGTTGCCGGGAATTGGTGTCAAATTTATTTCTATTCTTGCATGACTCGTTCTTCTCATACAGGTGAACTCACTTATAATCCTGAGATTGAGAAGACTTTTAAGAGACTGCGAAGAGAAGCTAAGCTGCGTCAAAAAGAAACCGTATCATCTTCATCCCCTGGATTGAACTTGGCATTGGATTTGTCTGATTCATCCATTGATTCTGAAATAGAAGAAGATATGGCAAATCCTGAAAGAACATTAAGAGAATTGGCTGCACCGGATGTGAATCAATAACCACTTTGTATTCAATATCCTGAATTGGCTGTTGAATTTGAATTGAAATCTGGTTTGATACATTTGCTACCCACTTTTCATGGTCTTGAGAATGAAGATCCTCACAAACATTTGAAAGAGTCTCCTATAGTGAGGCCGCAAGGAATATCCGACGATCAAATCAAGTTGCGTGCCTTTCCATTTTCTTTAAGTACTAGAGCTAAAGATTGGTTGTTTTATTTACCTCTAGGTTCGATAACTACTTGGACAAATATGGTGAAGCTCTTCCTAGACAAAATTTTCCCTGCGTCTAGAGCCACTGGCATAAGAAGAGAGATTTGTGGTATCAAACAGAGGGATACCAAGACTCTTCATGAGTATTAGGAGAGGTTCAAGCAACTTTGTGCAAGCTTCCGATGGAGAGGAAGATGATGGATGCAACTAATGGAGGTGCCATAGTGAATAAAACCCCTGGTCAAGCTAGGGAATTGATCTCCATTATGGCTGCTAATTCACAACAATTTGGGTTTAGACATGATTCTTCTTCAAGGAAGGTAAATGAGGTAAGTGTTTCTAACTTTGAGCATCAAATTTCTAACCTAACATCCCTTATATAGCAGATAGCCCTTGGAAATACACAGCAGGTGAAAGCTTGTGGAATTTGTGCTGCCCCTAATCATCCTACTAACATGTGCCCCACATTGCAAGATGACAGTCATGAGCATGCTAATGCTGTAGGTGGATTCCCAGGACAGCCACCGAGGAAATATGATCCCTACTCGAATACTTATAATCCTGGATGGAGGGATCATCCTAACTTCAGATATGGCAATAGAACTCAAAATTTCCAAATTCCAGCCTAGGCCATCAAACCAAGTACCACAAGCTCCTTCCAATTTAGGTATGTCTCTTGAGGAAATTGTTAAATCACTAGCTGTTAATATAAAACAATTTCAGGATGATACAAAGCAGAGCATTCAAAACTTGGAGAACCAGGTAAGCCAACTTGCTTCTTCTATAAACAGGTTAGAAACTCAAGGTAAGTTACCTTTTCAAACTATCACAAATCCAAAGCAAAGCGCTAATGCGATTACCTTGAGAAGTGGAACGGAATTGCAGGGATCAAATAAGAAAGGACACCGATCTAATCTTGAGGAAGAGACTGAGAAAGAGATTTTGACTCCGAGCCATCAGGACAACCAGACCAGAGGATCCTTCGTTGAACCACCAAAGGTCATGGTGACAGCACCTCCTTTCCCTTCTAGATTAGCGAAATCTAGGAATGAAGCTGAAGAAAAAGAGATTCTTGAAACTTTTCGCAAAGTTGAGGTAAATATTCCTTTGCTTGATGCAATAAAACAAGTACCTCGCTATGCTAAATTTCTCAAAGAGTTGTGCACTAACAAAAGAAAGCTGAAAGGAAATGAAAATATTAGTGTGAGTGAGAATGTTTCAGCTATTCTTCAGAAGAAGATTCCTCCTAAATGTAAGGACCCAGGTATGTTTACTATCCCTTGCAAAATAGGTAATCTTGGAATCGCTAATGCCATGTGTGATCTAGGAGCTTCGATCAATGTCATGCCTTTATCTGTTTATCAATGTTTGAATGTAGGTCCCTTGAAGGAAACAAGTGTTATTGTTCAACTTGCTGACAGGTACAATGTTTATCCTGAGGGAGTTTTAGAAGATGTTTTAGTACAAGTTAATGGGTTGGTTTTCCCTGCAGATTTTTATGTGCTTGACATGGAGAATGATGATTCTCATAATTCATCACTGATATTATTAGGGAGACCATTTCTTAAGACATCCAGGACGAAAATTGATGTACATGACGATACCCTCACTATGGAATTTGATGGTGAAGTGATTAAATTTAACATTTATGGTGCCATGAAATATCCTAGTGATATCTCTCCTGTTTTTGTTGCGGATGTTATTGACCCATTAACACTGGCTACATTTGACCTGATAGATGATGATGAGTTGAAAATTGCACTTAATAAAAGTCTTACTATTAATGCATTAAAAACTCTTAAGGAGAAGTTTGTAATAACCTCTGATTTACAGGACATGATTTGTGAGAATCCCTTTCTATGACTCTTTCTTACGATCAAATAGGCAAGTGCACCTATCGATTGTAATAGTATAGCACTATGTTCGGGTATCGTATCCTTAGGGATCAGCAAGTACCACTAATAACTCTAAACCTACTATCTAACCGCACAAAATTGAGAGGTTTAGTTTTAAATTTAAAATACTTCACAAATCCTATAGCAATTAAAAATAACACAATAACTTGATTACTAAATCTGATAACTAAGAACATACCCTACCCTTACTACTCCTCTAATTGTCATGTAACTTCACCCTTTCAATGAACTAGTTAACGAGCAATAGTTATCTCTAAACCGCGAAGTATCTAACACTAAACTAATGTTCTTTCCAGATTCATTAGCTCCTAATCCCAATTGCTTTGATAAAGATCCCTCTTCTACCAAAAACCGATTAGAATTGCATTAACACTCTTGAACCCTCAATTAGATCAAATTATCTAATTTAATCTAATACGGAAAATTCACGTTCTCTATCCCTAGATTACATACGAATTTCTTTAATCATGCATGATCTATTCAAACAAGAGATTTTCCAATCAACTTCTAAGAAATCAATGTAAATTTAATGCTGGCCGTACATCAAATTAGCAACACTACATAAACAACATGAATAAATTCAGAGAATTCCACTATTCACTAACTATGCAATCAATCCTGCATTACATAACAACTAGAATTCGTAAGGTTTGGGTATGAAATAAACTAGCTACTCATGATTTTCAAGATACAATTCAATAAAGATGAGGAGCCCGTGTGCATAAACACTTCACAAGATAAGGATGAATCCGCTGAAGTTGTTTTTCCTTCCGTAAGCTTTTTCCCCGTCTTCCTCTCTTCTTTCGTGGTTCTCCTCTATTTTTCTTCTCTCTCTTGCTTTTCTTTTTTCCTTCTTTTCTTTTTTTTTTTCGTGTCCCTTCTTTTCTGCTTCAGGTGTCCTTTCCCTTTTCTCCACTCTGCCCCTTGACGTTCCCCCTTCTTCTTATCCAAAGATACCAAAATCTTGGAAGAAACTTGTAAAACGCGGAGTTGCATCAACTACACGACTGTCATACACGACTGTGTATCATGGCCATGTATCTTTCTGTGGAAAATTCCAAGTCAACACACGGCTGTCATACACAGCCGTGTATCATGGCCGTGTATCTTTCTGTAGACAATTCCAACTAAACACACGGCCGTGTATTATGGTCGTGTAACCTTTTGTGAGTGTATTAAATACAATACACGGTCGTGCCCCTGTGATACACGCCTGTGTATCTCTCCTGCTGCACTTTTGGACACTTTTTTTCATGTAATCCGCTTCGACTCTTGCACATGTTGATCATTCTTCCTTGATAGGTCCTTTACTTTCCTGAAACTCAAATAGCTCTCCTTTAAGTACCAAAGTCTTTTCAAACATAATCAACTTACTTCAAAAGCAACTCAAACCCATACAAAATATAAGTGTTAATTTATTCTTATCAAACTTCCCCACACTTGAGTTTTTGCTTGTCCTCAAGCAAATTGATTAAAATAGAATTACAAAAACAAGTTCTCTTTCATGCATACTTATTTTAGGAAGATTTCTGCATCATTGATCCTTTGTATACCCAAGCTTATTAACTTTTCATTCAATCTCATCATTAACTGTATACAAAATACCAATACTGGAATTTCAAAATTAATCCGAGTAAATCAAACTATTACCTTCATTGTTTAAACAACAATTCCTCAAGTTAGGATAAATCACAAAATCATATCAGCAAAAATAGAGTAAACAATTCTTTCCACAACCGAAACAAACAACACAATAGAGAGTAAAGGCATATCATATCCACTGATCTCTTGGATTTCCCTTCTCTTTTATCATTCTTTTACTTTAATTTAGTCGACCGACCCATGTAACGAACTTTCGATCGATAATCTCGAGCTTATCACTCAAGTTAACAGACGTTATTCCCTCAGCATAGAAGGCGTCCCTTGGATTTACTTATTCGAGTCAAATCTACTTTTTTTTTTTTTTTTTTCAGATTGTCCCTTTAACTGAAATGGTTTCCTCCGTCAGTAAGTCCCAAGCCAGACGACCTTAGGCTACGAGGTTTTAAAATACCCATTCGAACCTTTACCATTTCAATCAAAATATTATTAATTATCAAGTTCAGTTTTCTCATACTTTTCTCATGACCCATGTAATGAGCTTTCGGTCATTGATCCCAAGTTCTTCACCCAAGTCAATAGGTGTTATTCCCCTGGAAGGGCACCCCTCAAGCTTAATTACTCGAGTCAATGAGGCCTACTTCTGAATTTTTTTTTTTTTTTCAAGAGATTACCAAGCTATATGTACTCCTTTACTCAAAATTGAATAGCTTAACCAGTAAAAGAAAGAAAAGTTTACTCAACTCTACTAACAACCTTGAATCAATCCTAACTCTAAAATAAGCCTACTTCACACAAATTTCATCTTCTAGTTCCAACAATGTATTCATAACACAAGATAAGAGAATAAAAGTTGGGATCTCAGCCTTCCTGCATAACTCATCAAGCATAACTTATCAAATCTATCTCAATAGGGAAATTTTATAGCATGAAATCTATCTTAAGTTCATAACACTTATACTTCATGAATTCATTCTCCTCCATCCCATCCCCACACTTAGAATAGGACATTGTCCCAATGTTTTACATTGAACTACACAAAAAGATAGAAATAAAAGAGAAGGAGAAACAAGAATCCCTGGAACAATATTAGAATCACGCATTCGGCATCCTCCTTTGTAGAAGAACTCAAATCAATATCGTTTATGCGCACAGGACCATGAGTTCTTAAAAGAACTCCAAATATTTATTCTCCCCAATCTTGTCATTCCACTAAGGTTATGTACTTCATCAATTGAACAGAATCTCTAAAATGAAAAACCAAGGAAAAGAAAAGAAATAAAAATAATAAAAAATAATAATAATAAAATAAAATAAAGGCATAAGGAAAGAACAATAATAGCATCCAACCCTGTTTTAATGCAAAGTCTTAACAAAAAGAAAACATAAAATCCTACAGAAGGAATTCAAAAAGTTAACATCCAACAATCGTTCTTCAACCTTCATCCTCATTGCCGAGTCATCTCGATGACCGCCTTCTTCATGTCGAGAGAAAGAATTGGAACTTGATGTGCATCAACCCGGACGTCTTCATCGCTCGAACAATTGCAAGATGTAAAGTCTATATCCAACTTGTCACCCAACTTAGTAAAACAATTTTTAATAAAACTTTTCAATCTGCTTTGTTTTTTTTTTTTTAATTTTGTCTTGTTGCTCCTTCAATCCTTGAATTTGGGTTTTTAACTCCCCTATATTTTTCTGGACTTCATCTTCTTGAGTCCTTTCCCTTGGGGCAGCTCTTTCTTCTTCACCTTCCTCGGCCTCAGACTCTTGGTTAGGGTCATACCTATCAATTTCATGCATATCATTATCGAAGTCTTCCTCATTTTGTTGAGGTTTATGACCCCACCCGATAATGGGTGCAGCTAATAGTCGAATAGTCATTCCAATACAATTGTCGGGTTCGCGTACAAGGAATAGCTCTAAATTTTTCAAAATCCGGTAATCCAGGCACCCACAAAGATTCCCCTATTCACTGCTTCTACTTGTCGGAGTAAACAGAATGCAGCAAACACCCCGACAATGATAGGAGTCCCCGTTTTCATACTCCATAGCTAAAGCACATCCTCGGCATTGACCACTCCTTCTGAATCAATACGGCCTGTAGTTGAATGAGCAAAGATGTAATGATGCACCCGAAAAGATAGCCGACTAAAGGTGGAACCTTTTGTGGAAGAAAAAGTGTAAATGCCCGATCCCAATTGGGGCCAATAATTTCCTGCACGAAATCTGTAGGGAAATCCTAAGGGTAGTTGACAGAAGGCGGAAGAGCGGAGAAATGTCGATTCATAGATATCCATAGCTTCAGTAAAGTCTATCATTGAATATCTCCTATATTGACCCATTGCAAGGAACTCAACTTCATTATCTATCCCAGCACTCATCGTTCCTTGATGGTGAAGGTAGCAGTAAAGGTGAGTGTCAAATTCGAATAGATTTTTCCTTGATAGAAAACAATCTCACCTAAGCAGGGTCATGCAGAAGACCCTTAACCTCTTGGCGAATGCTAAACCGCTCCATAATATCCCAATCAAGAGCTACATTTGGCCTAATGATTTTTTGTGTTCTTGTGGTTATGATATATCGACCGATGCTCGGCCCTTATTTAACAGGATAGCGGATCGCCCCCCTACTACTACTGGCCTCGTCATCATGGCGCCTCTTCTAAGCAATAGTCTTTGTCCGAGGCATCTGGAGATATAAAAAAACAAAAAACAAAACCAGATTATACCTTCTTGAGGTGATAAGTAAGATCATAGCTAACAATTTGTACACAAAACACTCTCCCTTGTATGACAGATAATATGAAAGTTAGAGTTACAATGCAAGGAAAAAATCAAAATTAGACTTGATTGGAAATATATGCCCAACATACACGCCTATACACGCCCAGCATACACGCCCGTGTATCCGGATCACACATTCTCACCTAATTCAAAAATACACACCTTGTAACTACGGCCGTGTAAAAATCAATCATGTAACAATCTCCGCACAAAAATCCCTTCCTTACACAATTTTTCATATGAATGACACTTTAAAAATCGACACAATTTACTCAAAAGGTAGAAACCCTAGTTTGTGTCCAAAACAAAAAAAATTCATCATGAATTCCACACAAAAGTATGACAGATTCGAAGTTAAGGAAGATAAATCATCAACAATGAATAAATCACACGAAAGCCCTTTGATTAGAACACATAGAAAGTGTTCTTTTAGTTCAACATTGCAAGGAAAATAAAAGAGAGTTGAGAAGAGAAAGTAGAGATCCAACCATTATAAATCCGGGGGAAGGGGGCAAAAAAACATAAAAATTGTGGAATAAGAGGAATTTTGCAATAAGGGGGAAGAAAAAAAAAATTAAGAAATGAAAGGTAGCTGCCAAACCAATTTTTTCCCCAAACCCGGTTTTTTATGAATTAAAACGGCCGCAACACGGGGCCCCCTTAACGCCCGGGCCTTGGGGCCTCCCCCCAAGCGAACCCTCTATAATTTTTTTTTAAATCCAACACGGTCCATACACGGGGGGGAAAAAAAAACTTACCCAAAAAATTTTTTATATATACCCCCTTTTGGTACACGGGCGTGTAAGTTAGGGGCCCCCGGGGAAAACCGTTGTGGGGGAGGGAAATTTTAAAAATTACCCAGTCCGGGGGTAAAATTTTAAAAATATATGGCGGTTTTTCTCCTTTTAAAAACCCCTACTTTCGCCTCCATTGTGTTTCAAGGGCCCTTTTCCCGTTTATTTCAAAATCAATAAAGAAAAACCCAAAAAATTTATCCCAAAAACTTCATTTGGGTTTTCTCCCCCCCTTCCCAAGGGGTTTTTGGGTTAAAATTTTATTTGCCGCCCAAATGAGATTTTCATTTTTAAATTTTTAAAAAATAAGAAAGGGAAAGGAGGGCTAAAACTCCTTTGGGCCCCTTTTTTTCCCTGATTCCCAAAATATTGCTTTTCAAACTTTGCCCATTTTCTTTGAAAGTGGTTCCCTTGGGTGGTTTTTCCAATTTCCACAGCTCCTTGGAAAGGGGAAAAACTTTTATCACCTTTTTAAACGCCCGAACCACTTTTTTTTCAACTTTTTCCGGGGGAAAACCCTTTAATCGGGGGAATTGGGTTAAGGAACATTAACTCCCTTTACGGGAAATTTGGGTTTTGGTTTTTATGAATCCGAAGGGCATGTTTCCTCTTCATCCCCTCCTTTTTAAATCGCATGGGGTTTTCAAGGCCCCTTTTTTACACCATTCCCTCCGGGGCTCCCCTTCTCTTTAAACCCTTTCCCCTTTTTTAACCCCGGGAAACCCCTAAAACCCCTGTTTTAAAAGTAAGCAAACCCCAAAAAGGGGTTTTATGTTCTTAACCCCCAAATGGAAATGGGGGAAAACTTTTTCCCAAAAAACTAATCGGGGGGATGGGGGGGGGGGGTACCTAAAGGGGGTTTTTTAAAGTTATTTCCCATAGGCCTACAACCCCATGGGCCAATTTTTCCGGGCCAACCCTTTTTGGGGGATTTCTCCACCCTTTTATTTCTTTTAAAAATTTCCCTTTTTAGGGGTCCCCGGCTTTGAAAACTTTACTTTTGGGGGCCGCTTGTCTTTTTGGGGGGGAAAAGGGGGTTTCTAATTCTATTGGGGGGGACCCATATTTTTTTTCAGCCCTTTTTTTCCAAATTTTCACCCTTTTAAAAAATTTGTTCCCCCTTCCACTTTTAAATTTAAAAAAGCCTATGGTATTCCCCAAAACCCAGAAAAAGTTTTTTTTCCCAAAAATTTTTTCCACACCTCTGGGGATGAAGGTGGGCAAAGGGTTGGGCTTTTTACCCAATTTTAGAACCCCCCATAAAACCACCCGCCCCCAATAAAGTACTATTACCCGAAGGAATTTTTGGAAAAAAGGTCCCATAAAATCCCAACCCCCCCATTTCCCTTTGGAAAACCTTACACTCCAGGAGGGGAAAAATTTTTGGGCATTTTTATCGTGCTTTGACATATTTCCAAATCGCTGGCATTTTCACCAAGTTTTTTAAAAAAAAGGGGAAAAGGGGAACCCTTGGGGTAAGGTTTGGGGGCCCAAAAAAATCCCGGGGGTTCCAACCTTTTGTGAAATATTCGATTTACACGTAGTGACCCCCCTGTTTGGGGGCCCAGGGGGACAAGTGTCTTTTGGGAATTTCCCTTTCCCCCTCTTTCTCAAATACTGGGGTACCTCAAAAACGGGGGTATATTTTTAAAATTGAAGGGGTAAAATTTTCAGGCCCAAATGCACTGGGCCCTAAACAAGGGAAAAAGTGAGTGGGAAAAAATAAGGGTTTCGATCCCCTTGGGGGAACCAAATTAAAGATACCAGCCCCATGGGGAATTCTTTTTTTCCCAAAATCTAAGGATAAAAAGGGGGGGGCTTTTTAAAAGTTTTAAGCTAAAAATTTTAACTTAAAAAAAAAAAACAAGGAAATTTTAAAAAAGAACTACAATTTTAACGCGGGAAATTTTGAAATTCCAAACCCTTTGAAAACCATTAATCCCAAAAACTACCCCCTGGGTTTAAATTTTAAATAGTGGTTAAAAAGGTTAAATTTTTGGGGAGTTTTTAGGGAAAAACCTTTTTTAAGGGAATGTTAACCTTAACTTTAATTAGTCGGCTTCCGGGGTTCCCAATTTAAAACCCAAAGGGGGCAAAAATTTTTTCATATAAACCCCCCGATTGGGAACAACAACTAATGCCCTAAATCAAATTTAAAACCCAAAATCCCTTTGTTATTAATTAACAGGGAACAATTTTTACATTGCGCCCCCCCATTTTTAAAATTAATCAAACCAATTTTGCAACTCGGGTTTGGATAATCAATCCTAAAATTTTAAAATTCCCCAACAAAAACCTAATCAACCTGGAACAAATGAGAAAAAAGGGGGGTTTTCTAAAAATTATAATCAAAAGACCCCAATTTTTTTAATTTAAACAAAGGAATTGGGAATCGGGGGGTAATCCTAAAAATTCCTTTTTAAAACTATAATTGGCTACAATTATCCTTTTAACATTTTTAGGGGTTTTTTAACCAATTTCCCAAGGGGAAAAAACCTTTTGTTTCGGAGAAAAAAATTTATTATGGGGGTTCAAGGAGATTCAAATTAAAAAAAATCTATTCAATGGTTTTGGGTCAAATGCCCTTTAATTTCATAATAAAAATAAAATTCAGAAATCACCAATTCAACAATTTTAAATTTTCCCTTTAATTTTTAAAGGAACCCCAAATTCCTTTTCCCAAAAGGGTGGGGAAAAACTTTCCCCTAAGAACACGAAGTTTTCTCCAAGATTTGGGGTCTCCACAATTCCCCCCTTAAAACTTGGGGTTTAAAACTTACTTAAAAGGGAAAACTAAAATTTGACAAAAAGGGGCCTCTCCAAAAATCGACATAAGGGGCCTATTTTTAAAATGCAAGGGGAGGCGGGGAAATGCCAAATTTAAAAACCAAGACCCGGGCCCCCAAAGGGCCCGGGGGCCCTTCTTAAAAAGGCCCGGCCCCTAAAGGGCCTGCGGGGGCCTTTCATTGAAGGCCGGGGAATAAAGGCCGGGGGGGCTTTAAAATTTTTCATTTGCCATCCCCTCAATCTTTTTATTTCTTCAATTTGGGATGCCCAAATTTTTCCAAAAAAAAATTTATTTAATCTTTGGGGAAATCAAAAACCTTTTAAAAATCTGAAATATTAAAAATAAAATGGGTTAAAATACCCCTTTTCCTTTGGGATTTTTTCTAAAAAACAATAATGAAAACTTTTCAAATTGCTTTTAAAAGGGGAATTTTGAGGGAAAAAATTTTCCTTTATTTTAACCCCCCCCACCACTTTAAAAATTTTTTCTTTTCCTTTTAAAACAAAAATAAAAACCAAAAAAGGAAAAACTTATTCCCAAAAGTTTTCAAAAAATTTTTTTATTTAAACAGACAAAATTGGGGAAAATCCGTTTTTCTTTCTAAACTAAATCCTTTTTTTTAAGGGTGCCCACCACCCAAACCAAAAAGGAATATGTGATTGAATTCTTCTCAAAATTAACCAAAAATAAAAAAAAAAAAAAATCTAAAGGGAAAAAAAAAAAACTTTTAATTTTAAAGGCCTTTTTTTCCTAAGAAATTTTTTATTCCAAAAGGGAAGATTTTTTAAAACCCCAAAGGAAAAAAACCCATTTTTAAACTTCACTGGCCAAATTAGGGAAGCATAAATTCCTTTCATCACTTTTTTAAACAAGGGCAACATAAAATGAAAGCATAGGTTCAATTCCTTTCCCAGATTTTCCCCCTTTTAATTATAAGTTCCCCGTAGGGTTGGGGTTTATGAGAATTTCCCAAAAAAATTTCCCCACTTCTTCTTTTTTTTTTTTTTTTTTTTTTTTTTTTTTTCTTTTTTTTTTTTTTTCTTTTTTTTTTTACTTAAAATAAAATTTTTTAATTGCTGAGAACTTTTTTCTTTTACCAAACCCCCCCACGCTAAAGTGAAACTTGATTCAGAAAATCCCCCGGGGTATCCACCCAATTTACCCCGGTTTTTAAAAGGGACCCCATCGGGAAAACCCCCCTTCACTCTAGCCAATTCCCAAATTTGGGGGAAAATTCTTAAACTCAATACATGAGGGGCATTGGGATTAAAAGGGAACTTTTTTCTTTGAAATGCTTTTTAAACAAATTAAACTTTTTTTAAAGGGGGGTCACTAAGGGGAGGGGGTTTTTTCCTTTACCCCTTTTATTAAAATGGGTTTAAAAGCTTTCAAAGCAGCTTTCCAAAAAGGTTTCACTATCTTAAAAAAGCCCCGAAGGTTTTGACCTGTTTTTCTTTTCACAAGAAGGGCTTTTAATTTTGACTCTTAAAATTCCAAAAATTTTTTAAAGGGTCAATAAGGAAAACTTTTTTAAAATTTATTTTTTAATTTTTAAAATTTAGGGAAGTAGGGGGATTAAATTAAAGGAAATTATTTTTTTAAAAATCATTTAAAAAGATGCAAAAGGGGTTTTTATTTTTTTATTTTATTTTATTTTTTAAATTTTTTGTTTAATCTCTGGGTTTTTCCCTCAAAAGTTTTTGAAAAAATTGGGGGCCAAAAATTTTGGGCAGATAAACTCAGGGGCAAAATTAAGGGGTTTTAAGATAAAAAGGGGGGTGAGTTTAATTTATCCATTTAAAGCAAGGGAAAAGGGGAATACTTTTATTCATAAATTTAATACCTACATTCCCTTTCCCCAACACTTAAAAAATAGACAGTAATTCCACACTGGGGCTCACATCAATGCAAATAACAAAAAAGGAAGGGAAATAAGGGAAAAAGGAACTTTTGTACTCCCTTTTGGGGATTAAAATTTAGAAGGCCCCTATTTTTAAAAACCAATCACAGGTTGAACTTTGGGGGGATTAGTCCCTTTTGAACAATTTACGTTTTCATTTCCAAAAAACAATTTAAAAGAAAACCAACAAAACCAATTTAAAAAAAAAAAAAATATGGGGCCCGCCCCCCCATAAGCCCTTGTTTTTTTATAGGGCCCCCCAGCCTGACTTCAGGGTTTTGGGCCCTTTTCAGGCCCTTAAAACAAGGATTTTTAAAACAATCCTTCCCAAAAACCATCATCTTAGGTTTGGGGGTTCCCAAGTTCCCTTCCATGGTATGGTGCCCTTCTTTTCGGGTTTTCCAAACCCAATGTTTGTATGGGGGAAAATCAAAAAACTTACCTTCTGGGTGGTTTTGCCCCCCTTTACCAGCCCAGGAAATTTCCCCCCAAAATTTTTTCCAACTGGCCTTTTTGGAAAATCTGCCTTTCTGGGAATTCTTTGGGCCCTAGGCGCTGGATTTTAAAGGGGGAGGCCATGGGAATTTCCTTTATTTCAAAAAACCCCCTCATTAAAAACCCAAATTTCTTAGAAAAGACATTAGGTTTTTGTGTCGGGGATTGGGGATTTTTTGGCAAAATGGTGGCTTTCTCCCTAGTGGGGTGTTTTTTCTCAAAAGCCCCAACATTTTTTAAAACCTGGGGGACTTGCTTTCAGCCTTTGTTTTCTTGGGTTAACCTCCTCCCCCAATCATTTTTCTCATTCAAAGAAAAGCTTCCCAAAAATTTGGTTTTTTTTCCCAAAATCTTCCCCCCAAAAATCTTGTTAAATTTCCCCCCTGCAACAGATTGTTTGAATACAAATTGCTTTTCTCATTGGGCAAAAAGACACAGGGGGCAAACCCTATCAAATGTTTTTTGGGGGATCTAGGGGGCTCTTTAAGGGGGAGCTTCTTGGGCCTACATTTAATTAGAGGTTGAACCCCCGTTTCCCCCAAGGGGAAAGGGGTCTACAACCCAAAAATGAGGGAATTGGGGCCTCCCCCTCTTTTTTTCCACATCCAGGGGATGAAAAAATTCCCCTTTGGAAAAAAATTTAAATTTCCCTTTAAATAAGACATCCCCCCATTGGGGACCCTTTTTGGAAAAACCTTAAGCCCCTTTTTCAGCAAACTGCAACAATGTTTTTGGGCCCCCTTTCACTTTTGTTTGGGTCTTTTTCCAACTTTCCCAAAAAAAATTAAGTGGCATTAAAATTTTTTTACTTTGCACCAGAAAAACAAAACCCCTTTCTCAAAATAATATTACCAATTTTTGTCAAGGGTTAAATTTAAAATTCCTGATCTTTCACTTTCTTTTTTTGGCCGAGCCAGTTTTTTTTCTTTTTATTTATAGGGTGAACCCCTCCCAAAAAGCATTTTCCTTTTTTCAACACCCCTCCATGGGGTTTTTTTGTTAAAGAAGGGCTCTTTCATGAATTTTTGGGATTTTGGGTGGAAAAGCCCTTTAAGGCCCTAAAGAAAGGGGAAATTGATTTGAAGCCCTTTTTTTTTAAATATGTCATAAAACCTGGCAAAGGGGGCCCCAAACCCCCCTGCTTGAGTCCCCCTGGGGAAAGGTGGAAAATTAGGGGTGGGAAAATAAAGGGTGAACACTGGTTGGGTTTTTGGGTGTGAGTTCCCCCTCCTTTTTGCTTTCCTTTCTCTAAAATTTTTCCTTTGAATTTTAACCCGCCTTTCAGCTTTCTTCACCTCCTTACCCCTCCTTAGGGATGGTTTGGGGTTGGGCATGAATTTGGGTGTTCTCCTTGTTTTGCCCAGGCAAAAAAACCCCGGGGGTCTTTTGTAAATTAACTACTGTGCCCAAAATTTTACCGAGCTGACCCTCCCGTTTCTAAAGAAGGGGTTTTTGGGGGTTTCGGGGGGGGGGTCAAGTCTTTTTTTCTTTTTAGCTCCCCATTTAATTTTTCCATCTGAATTTGGGGTTTTGTTGGGAATTGGGATTCGAGTAGAGGCTTTTTTGGGAAATCCAGGGGGGGGGTTTTGTTCTTTTTTTCATTCCTCCAAGAGAATTTTGGATTTATTGTGCCCCAGGATTTTTATGTATTTGAATTTGGGCCTTTGGGACCTCTTTGGGAAATTGCCCATAAAATTTACCCAAATCTCCACAGATGGAGCTGGGGATTTCCAGCCATGCACTCACTAGCTGAGTTTTGGGGCCGAGTAAATTTTACAAATAAAATGGATTAGCATTTAAAAAAATTTGAAGAGGGGGAGTTTTACTTACCTGAGTGGTGAGGGCAGCAAACGAGCAGTCAAATGAGCCATAAGACATTGTCCCTTCATTGAAGTACTCTTGTACCACTTCCCATTTGCCAATTGGTGCACTAGAAGCCATCTCTTCTTCCCAAAGCACTGGGCCCCTAAGTAAGTTTTTCCCATTTGGCACCCCCAAAACTGAAACATCCCCAAGAGACCTCCAAAAGGGGCCATCCCGACTCAAATAAAAAATCTCCAAAAAAGGAAAATTGTTTTGGTTAAAATGATGTGGGCATTTTTCGTTGCTTTCCCTTTAAATCCCCTCCCCTGCCCCATAAAGTGATTCCCACAAACTTTGCCCCAAAATTAGTTTTATATCACTTTTAGTTTTTGGGATTCCTTTGCTGGTAGGAAGAATCTCCCCAAAAAACTTGATTGATAGGTCTTCCCGGGAGTTACAGATCCCTAGGGGGAATGGGAAAAAAACCAAATCTAGCTTTATCCCTCAATTAGAAAGGGAAAAGCTGTATTTAAAGGATCATCATTTAAAAACCTTTTTTTTACCGTGTTGGGGTATTAAAGAAACCCCAGCCCCGATGATTTATTTAGGGCTCCATTTGTTTCCCCCCCCCAAAACTGGTCAAAACGGTTTCTTTAAGGCCGGGGAGCCCTTTTTTTAAGCTAGCCATAAAGGCCGGCGGCCTTTATTTAAACCGCCATAAAGGTCGGGGCCCCCCCCTTTAAAACCGGCCCTAAAAGGGTGGCGGCCTTGCATTGAAGGTTTGGGCCCTAAAAAGGGCCCCCGGCTTTTAAACTCTCATTTGCCCTCCTTCAAAATTTTTTATGCTTCAATTTGTAAGCCAAACTCTCCAAATTGATTAAGCTTTGAAAATCAAGTCCCTTTTAAAATCTGAAATATAAAAAAAACATGATTAAGTTTCCATTTCCTTTTGGGGTTTCCCCAAAATAATAAGGAAAAACTTGCAAAAAGGGTTAATGAATAAGAGTTAAAAAAAATTTCCTTTATTTGGGTACACATCTCCTAATTTCCCGATCAGCCACAAACGAAACAAGAGGGTTTTCCCCCCAGTAATAGGCTTCAACTCCAGCAAAGAACCCCTTCTTTTGCCCGATTTGGTTTTTTTTCACCGGGATAAATGCAAAAAAGGTAATTTTCAAAATCACAAACCAAGGTTAAAAAATTAATTTCCCTTCCCTTTTTAATCTGATTTCAATTTTCCCAAAAAAAAAAATTTCCTCCGGAAAGGCATCATCAATCTCTTCTTCTTTCATTCCTCCAAATATGGGTTCTCTAAAAGGGGAGGGGGAAAAACGGGCCCAAGTTTTTCAAACCCCCCTCTTTTCCCTAAATTTCCCAAAACGAACCCCTTGTAGAAGCAATTTTTCACCGGATGAGGGGCCCGGGTTTTGCATCTGCTTTTGGGCAAAAGGTACCTGAAGCTGAATTTGGTCATTTTAAACAATTACCTTGGACAAAATTCCAAAAGTGACCCAAAAATTATAAAAAGCCCAAAAATTTATAGCTAAAAAGTTTCCTTCTCGGTCGTGGTGTAGTTCCCTGACCAAACCCGTGGGGTCTTTCGGCTAAAAGATCGGTTTTGGGAAATGCTTGTCCCCCTTCGTCCTAAGATCTCTTACAGCAAAATCACTTGCGCCAACCCTCAATTCGAAAAGGGAAAACCCCAATCAGGGCCCCCAAAAAAAGGTTCTTGGGTTAACCTTTTTCCCTTCAGCGTGTTGAACGCCTCAAGACATTCATTGGTAAAATCATAGGGCATGTCTTTCTCTAATAGCCGTGTCAATGGACGGGCTATTTTAGAGAAATCCTTAATGAACCTCCTGTAAAATCCAGCATGCCCGAAAAAGCTCCGGATGGCTCTTACTGAAGAAGGTGGTGGAAGTTTTGCAATTGTGTCCACTTTTGCGTTATCCACTTCGATTCCTTTATGAGAAATTTTGTGCCCCAGAACTATTCCCTCCTTTACCATGAAATGGCATTTCTCACAGTTCAACACAAGATTCGTCTCCTCACATTAAATCAAAAACCCTCTTCAAATTGTTTAGACAAGCATTAAAAGAATCACCAAAGACGGAGAAATCGTCCATAAAGACCTCTATGATCCCTTCCACTAAGTCCTCAAAAATGGCCATCATACACCGTTGAAACGTAGCCAGTACCAAAATGGACATGTGAAAGGGTCTTTTCCTGATCCTCTAGAGCGATTGGGATTTGGAAAATATCCCGACATTCCATCTAAAAAATAGTAATATAGGTTGTCCTGCCAATCGCTCTAGCATTTGATCCACAAAAGGGAGAGGAAAGTGATCTTTGCGAGTTGCATCATTCAGTCTTCTATAATCTATGCACACTCGCCAACCATGTTACCGTTCCTCAATAGGTATGAGTTCGTTATTTATCATTGGGGATCACAGTCATTCCCCCTTTCTTTGGTACCAACTTGCACAGGACTGACCTAGGGACTATCGGAAATGGGATAGATTAACCCCGCATCTAAAAGCTTAATCACCTCCTTCTTTACAACCTCCTTCATGTTGAGGTTCAACCTCCTCTGAGGCTATACCACCGGGTTTTTAAAATCATCTTCCAGCAAGATTTTATGGGTACAAAATGAGGGGCTAATACCTTGAATATCCAATATCTTCCAAGCAAGAGCTCGCTTATGCTCCCTCAAGACCCCTAGTAAATCGTCCCTTTGCTCCCTCGTCAAACTAGTAGAAATGATGACAGGAAGTTTAGAGTTAGCTTCCAGAAAAGCATACTCTAGGTACTTAGGAAGTTGCTTTAACTCAAGGTCAGGAGGCTCTTCTACAGACAGTTTTAACCTCCCTTCTTCATTGGGCCCTATTTTTTCAAATCCTCTGCGACAAACTACTTCCTCACAGGCTTGGAGCTGAGCTTTCACAGTTTGTATCTCTACATTCTCACTCACTTCATCATCATTTACAGTTAAACTAAATTCCAACGGATCTCCACATAACAGTTCTTGCATCACGCTTATTACTAACCTGTCAATGCAATCAACAGCATAGCAAGTACATCAGCGTTCAACGATTGTTTCCGTGCTGCTGGAATTTTCACCACCAACTCATCTGCTCCCACTCTCAAAACCAACTTTTCATCCGCTACGTCAATCACAACTCTTGCAGTAGCCAGGAAAGGTCTTCCTAAAATCAGCGGAACTTCTACATTCGCCATTCATATCTAGAATGACAAAATCAACAGGAAAAATGAAATTTTCTACCTTTACCTGGACATCCTAATGATCCCTCTAGGGAATTTGACCGAGTGATCTGCCAGCTACAGACTCATCCTGGTGGCTTTGGCTCTCCCCAGTTTAATTACTTAAACAAGGAATAGGGCATCAAGTTTATGCTTGCCCCAAGGTCTGCTAAAGCTCTCTCTACAAGCAAATTCACCAATTAAGTATGGAATAGTGAAACTACCCGGATCTTTGAGTTTTTTGTGGTAACTTGTTTTGTAAAATAGCCGAAAACTCCGCTCCTATAACTACGGTAGAAATTTCTTCCAGTTGCCTCTTGTTTGACAGTAGATCCTTCAGGAACTTAGCATATCTGGGCATATGTGAAAGAGCTTCTACAAACGGTATGTTAATATGTAATTGCTTAAACAAATCCAAAAATTTACCGAAGTGCTCTTTGTCTTGATCCTTTCAACCGTCCCGAATATGGAATTGGAGGCTTGTATGGCTGAATTGTTGATGCCTTTAGTCTTCCCTTCTGCTGACTCCTTTTCCTTGACTTCCTTTTCCCTTACCTCCTCAATAGCATCTTCCTTCTCACTACCCCCATCATGTGGTTCTTCAACTCCCTTTTGTGTGCAACCACTTGGTGCCCCAATGATGTTAGATTGTAGTTCTTTTATCCGCTCTTAGGGTCACTGCCATTACGTGCTCCCTAGGATTAGGTTCAGTGTTTCCAGGCAATGACCTTGAGGTCTTTCTAAGAGCATCTTAGCAATCTGACCCACCTGATTTTCCAAATTGTGTATAGAAGCCTCATGATTTCTTAGAGTAGCATCTGTTGCTTGCTAACACTGCTCTAAGACCTGAATGAACTTAGCAATCATATCCTCTAGATTGGACTTCTTTTCTGTAACAGGTGGTGGTGGAGGTCTTTGGAATCCAAGCGCGGGCACATTACCCCGAGGCAATTGTAGATTACTCCATGAAAATTTTGGGTGATTGCGCCAGCCTGGATTGTATGTGTTGCTATAGGGATTGTTCTGGGGTCGTGTAGAATTTCCAACATAGTCAACTTGCTCATTGGTCTCTTGGATTATGGAATTGGCAGCTGAATCGACTGGATGGTATTAGGATAGCTGAGACAACGCCATCCCTTCAACCTTCATAGCAAGCGCATCCACTTTTGCGGCAATAGTGGTCATCATATCAACCTCATAAACCCCTGCTACCCTTTGCTTCAACCTGCCATTACTCCACTGATGATTGTTTTTGGCCATATTTTCAAATAGCTCTAGAGACTCTTCAGGTGTCTTCACATTAAGTGTACCACTAGCAACGGCATCGATGGTTTGTAGCGTCGGATAATCGAGCCAATCGTAAAAAGTTGAAACTTGCAGCCAGTTAGGCATTTGGTAGTGTGGGCACCGCCTAAGCAATTCCTTGAACCTTATCCAGGCTTCATGAAGGGGCTCATTATCCAATTGAATGAACGATGTGATATCGTTCCTCAATTTGGCAGTCTTGGATGGTAGAAAGTAAAAGTCTAGAAAAGACTGCCAGTTGAGCCCATGTAGTAATGGATTCCCGGTTTAGTGAACTTATCCACTGCCTTGCCTTTCCCCTCAAGGTGAAGGGAAACAACCGCAACTTCAACGCCTCTTCAGTCACCCCATTCTGTTTCACAGTGGCGCAGATGTCCAAAAACATTTGAATGTGAGCATAGGGATCTTCATCAGGTAAGCCGTCAAATTGACATTGGTTATGTATCAAATTCGTTGTAGAGGCTTTAACTTCAAAGTTATCAGCCTCTATTGTAGGTCTTACGATACATGAACCAGTGCTATCTAAAGTTGGCCTAGAATAATCAACCATAGTCCGACGTTGGTCTGCCATTGCTTCAATGTTGACTCTACTGCTGTTCACAGGTTGCTCTTCCTTAGCAACTGAACTTTCTCCTTCACTCGATGATAATTCTCCCTCACTCACTTGTTGCTCTTCAATGCTCCTTGGTTTCCTTCTGAATATTCGATCAATTTCTGGGTCAAAATCAAGAAGTTTTGATGATGAACTCCTTGTCATATACTACCAAGAATAAATAGTTAAATTAGTAAGCGTTAAGCTTTCTTAATATCGCCGATCCCCGGCAACAGCGCCAAAAACTTGATGATGATCGTAATCACTCAAGTTTAAAAATCCCTTTCTATGACTCTCTATTACGATCAAATAGGCAAGTGCACCTATCGATTGTAATAGTATAGCACTATGTTTGGGTATCGTATCCTCAGGGATCAGCAAGTACCAGTAATAACTCTAAACCTACTATCTAACTGCACAAAATTGAGAGGTTTAGTTTTAAATTTAAAATACTTAACAAATCCTATAGCAATTAAAAATAACACAATAACTTGATTACTAAATCTGATAAATAAGAACATACCCTACCCTTACTACTACTCTAATTGTCATGTAACTTCACCCTTTCAATAAACTAGTTAACGAGCAATAGTTATCTCTAAACCGCGGAGTATCTAACACTAAACTAATGTTCTTTCCAGATTCATTAGCTCCTAATCCCAATTGCTTTGATAAAGATCCCTCTTCTATCAAAAACCGATTAGAATTGCATTAACACTCTTGAACCCTCAATTAGATCAAATTATCTAATTTAATCTAATACGGAAAATTCACGTTCTCTATCCCTAGATTACATACGAATTTCTTTATTCATGCATGATCTATTCAAACAAGAGATTTTCCAATCAACTTCTAAGAAATCAATGCAAATTCAATGTTGGCCATACATCAAATTAGTAACACTACATAAACAACATGAATAAATTCAGAGAATTCCACTATTCACTAACTATGCAATCAATCCTGCATTACATGACAACTAGAATTCGTAAGGTTCGGGTATGAAATAAACTAGCTACTCATGATTTTCAAGATACAATTTAATAAAGATGAAGAACCCATGTGCATAAACACTTCACAAGATAAGGATGAATCCATTGAAGTTGCTTTTCCTTCCGTAAGCTTTTTCCCCGTCTTCCTCTCTTCTTTCGTGTTCTCCTCCGTTTTTTCTTCTCTCTCTTTGCTTTTCTTTTTCCTTCTTTTCTTTTTTTTTTCGTGTCCCTTCTTTTCTGCTTCAGGTGTCCTTTCCCTTTTCTCCACTCTGCCCCTTGACGTTCCCCCTTCTTCCTATCCAAAGATACCAAAATCTTGGAAGAAACTTGTAAAACGCGGAGTTGCATCAACTACACGGCTGTCATGCACGGCCGTGTATCATGGCCGTGTATCTTTCTGTGGAAAATTCCAACTCAACACACGGCCGTGTATTATGGTCGTGTAACCTTCTGTAAGTGTATTAAATACAATACACGGCCGTGCCCCTATGATACACGCCCGTGTATCTCTCCTGCTGCACTTTTGGACACTTTTCTTCATGTAATCCGCTCCGACTCTTGCACATGTTGATCATTCTTCCTTGATAGGTCCTTTAGTATCCTGAAACTCAAATAGCTCTCCTTTAAGTACCAAAGTCTTTTAAAACATAATCAACTTACTTCAAAAGCAACTCAAACCCATACAAAATAAAAGTGCTAATTTATTCTTATCAGCACTACTTCATAAGGGCCATATTTCTTTGGTTGGAGTTTCCCATATCTACCCACAGGGAAACGCTCTTTCTGAAGATAAACCATCACCTTATTCCTCACGTCAAACAGTTTTCTTCCGCCTATGTTTATCAACAGCCCCTTTATACCAGGTATTAGCTTCTTCAATTCCTTTTCTTGACCGGATGCTTGAACGTTTGGCTGGCCATTCTCACTATTGTTGTCTTGATGGTTATTTAGGTTTTCATCAAATTCCAGTGGTGCCGAAAGATCAAGAGAAGACTAACTTTCACATGTCCATTCGGTACTTTTGCATATCGAAGGATGCCTTTTGGGCTCTGCAATGCCCCAGCCACATTCCAAAGGTATACGGTTAGTACATTTTCAGATTATGTGGAGAATATCATAGAAGTTTTTGATGGATGACTTCACTGTCTATGGTAACTCTTTTGATTCATGTTTGACTAACCTTACAAAAGTGCTTCAAAGATGTATAGATAAGAATCTTGCATTGAACTATGAAAAATGTCACTTTATGGTCGAACAGAGTCTAATTCTAGGTCATATTGCATCTTCTAGGGGACTTGAAGTCGATAAAGCTAAAATAGAATTGATTAAATCTCTACCTTACCCTGTAAGTGTACGGGAAATTCGCTCTTTTCTTTGGAGTGCAGGATTCTATCGACGCTTCATCAAGGATGTTTCCAAGATTACTCAGCCCCCTATTTAGATTGCTGCAAAAAGAAGTGGCATTTAGATTCGATGAGGTCTGCAAGCATGCTTTTGACACATTGAGGGATAAGTTAACTTCTACTCCAATCAATTAACCACCTGACTGGAACATTCCCTTTGAAATTATGTGTGATGCGAGCAATTATGCAGTTGGAGTTGTTCTTGGCCAAAGAGTTGGAAAAGCTTCTCATGTCATTTATTACGCTTCCAGAACATTGGACAGTGCTCAATGCAACTATTCAACAACGGAAAAAGAACTCTTGGCTATTGTTTTTGCTTTAGAAAATTCAGATCATATTTACTTGGTACTAAGGTAATTGTTTACTCTGATCACGTAGCTCTCAAGTACCTGCTTGCAAAGAAGGAGGAGAAACCAAGACTTATTCGATGGATACTCTTTATTACAAGAGTTTGATCTAGAAATATGCGATAGGAAAGGCTCCAAAAACTTAGTTGCCGACCACCACAGTAGAATACTTATCAGTGAAGGGTCAATACCTTTACAAGATGACTTTCCATATGAGCATATCTCTCTTCTATTCAAAAGACAATTCCTTGGTATGCTGATATTGTCAACTATTTGGTTACTAAAGACATTACCAAGTGATTTGTCTAGGGCTCAAAATGATAAAATTAAAAGTGATGCTAAGTACTATGTATGGGATGATCCATATTTATGGTAACATTGTGCTGATCAAATCATTAGAAGGTATATTTCTCAAGATGTATTTCCTTCTGTCTTGCAATTTTGTCACTCATATGCATGTGGCGGACATTTTGGCCCTAAGAGGACAGCTCAAAAAGTGTTAGGGTGTGGGTTGTGTTTTGGCCTACCTTGTTTCATGATTCTTATATGTTTTGTAAGTCTTGTGAACGATGTCAAAAAGTTGGCAACTTAGGACATAGAGACCAAATGCCACTTACCCCTATTCTTGCTTGTGAAATATTTGATATATGGGGTATTGACTTTATGGGTCCTTTTCCTCTTTCTTTCGGTAAATGTTACATCCTTCTTGCTGTGGATTATGTCCTCAAAGTGGGTGGAAGCCAAAGCGACCCAAACTAACGATGCCAAAGTTGTTGTGGATATTTTCAAATCTCATATTTTTGCTAGGTTCGGGATACTAAAGGCTCTTCTCAGTGATCTTGGCACACACTTTTGTAATAGAGTAGTGGAAACTCTGCTTAAAAAGTACAAGGTCACTCATCGCACTTCCACCGCATACCACCCTCAAACCAATGGATTGGCAGAAGTCTCAAATCGAGAAATCAAGTCTATTCTGGAAAAAAATTGTCAATCCAAGCAGGAAGGATTGGAGCACAAGACTTGAAGATGCATTATGGGCCTACTGGATAGCTTACAAGACCCTTATAGGTATGTCTCCTTACCGTTTGATATTTGGCAAACCATGTCACCTCCCTGTTGGAGTTGGAACATAGGGCGTACTGGGCTGTTAAAACAATGTAAAATGCAAATGGATGAGGCTGGTGAGCACAGAAAACTTCAATTACAAGAACTTGAGGAAAATCGAAAAAGAAGCATATCAGAGTACTAAAAATCTACAAGGAAAAAAGAAAGGATTTTCATGATCAAATGAGATCTCGAAAGAATTTTTCTGTAGGTCAAAAAGCATACTTTATCACTCTCGATTGAAGTTGTTTTCTGGAAAACTACGATCACAATAGGTTGGTCCTTTTGTTATCACTAACATATTTTCACATAATGCCCGTTTGAGATCGCAAGTCTTGAAACTGGTAAGACTTTCAAAGTCAATGGTCCATCACTTGAAACCTTTTTATGAAGGATTTCAAGTGTGTAATATTGAAGAAACCAGTTTAACTTACCCCGGGTATTGTGATTAATTACCAGGAACTCCAGCTAAAGACGCTAAAGAAAGGCACTTCAAGGGAGGCAACCCATGTCTAAAAAAAAAAAAAACATTCAATTTATTTTATTTTAGTTTTGTTTTGATTTTTTTTCTTTTGATTAGTTGCAGAAAGGGTACATATCATCAAATGACACTCTCCTCGTGCTTACGGGGAGAACTCCAATCACTTTACACTTTATACTAGGGAAGTACCAGTATTCCTTTTCTCTTATTCTCTAATGTTCCTTATGTTTTTTAATTCCTCTTTAATTGTGCTGAATTAGGAACAGTGTGGACACTGTTCAAACTAAGTGTGGGGGAGAGGATAATAAAATATAGAGAATAGAGAATTGACTTAAACTTTGAATGTTTGCCCTTAAGCATTATATGGCAAATTTTAAGCCCAAAATTTTCAAAATTTTCATGAAATCTGGAGATTGTACTAAATGTTTGTAATAAGTATCTACAAAATGTGAAATTGGACTTGTTCAAGTGCTTTACTCACCTACTGCTATCATTAGAATACTTGGTTAAAATTAAGTAAGTGAAATCTTTAAGAAACAAATATACCTTGTATTTTAGCTTTAGAATTGGAAGTTTAAGAGTAGGTCGAGTTCTTAAGTGAAAAATAAACAAGTTTACTTCAAGGTTAAATTATTACTGTATACTCTTTGATGTTGTTTTTGAAACAATGATAACACTTTAGTGAAAGAATGTTGAAGAAACTTTCTCCTTAGTGATCCTTTAAAAATATATATATATAAAAAAAAGGGGGAAAAAGAATCTAGCATAGCCATTATCTCCCAATGATTCAAGTAATTGAGTTAAGAGTATTCGAACTTGAATGTTAGAGTGAGGAAGAGTCTGTAGGGGTATCATAAAACCCCGGTCACTTGAGTGACGTGCTTGGGATGTTGCCGACTCGATGAACTCACTTAAAAACGATAAGGGCGGAAAAGGCGAAAGTTCATGAAAAAGAAAGCGGGCAAAAACCCGTCAAAATAGATGCTTGATTAAATCAAAAGAATATGAATGTAAAAATCATTGAATGAAATAAGACTTATAATAAAAAGGGAGAAAATCTAGGGAAAGAGTAGATACCATATGCTTTTACTTTGTGTTAAAAAAGATATATACTTGCTAATATCCAACGAAGTCTAATTGGGTGTTTTTCCTTATTGGATTAAGAATTTACTTTTGGAATAAAAGTTTATTTTGCTAAACATGAGGATTAAAGTTTGTTTTGTTTAGATTTAGCTATTAAATTTTGTCTACGGTAATTTAATCACAGGAAACCGGTTTGGGTTGGAGCAGTAGAGATTAAAATTACAAGTCCTAAATTATAAAAGAATAGATCCCTTGAAATGATGAAAAGAAATTTTGTATAATCTATAACGGATTTCTCAATTGATTTGATTCAATTGCTTCAAGACAAGCAAGAGTTTAAGTGTGGGGGAATTTGAATAGAGTCATTTTATACTCAATCTTTATAGTATGAATTGTGTTAATTTATTATTGATTTTATAAAAATCATAAGGAAATGGTACTTAATTTTATTATGGTGATAAATCAGGTTTAATAGAGTCAAGAGTGCTAATTGAAGTGATTTAGGAGAAGTCATCTGCAATTGAGATCAAAGTTAAGGATTTACACCGCCGACGTATAAGGGAAGTAAAACGGGCGTGTATTTAAAGTACACGACTTTTGTATCTGGCTTGAAAGAAGAAAAGCAGAAGCATACACGGTTAAAGTACACGGCCGTGTATCTGGCTTGAAGAACCCAACAGAAGCATACACGGTTAAAGTACACGGCCGTGTATAACAGTGAGTTGAGACCGTGTATATGGAATAAGTTTGGCCGTTTCAGGAGATCTTTCGTTTTTCTTATATAAACCTCTTTTTTTTCCAAAAGGAGGGAGTTGAGGAGTGAAGAAACCAATAGGAAAAGCAAGAGACACTTGAAAACAAAGACTTTTCATATTTTTTCACTCTTTGATTTTCGTTTTGTGATGAACATGTGTTGGCTAAACAGATTTTCTAGCCAAAGGATCATCAAAAGTTTAGTTCTTCAAGAATTGTGAGATCTAATTGATTTGTCTTTATTCTATTTTTTGTTTTTAGATATTTATATATCTTCTAAATGTTTTGTTATTATTATCTTGTTTGATTGGTATGAATTAGAGCTCTTCTATTCAATTAGCAAGTGAATATATTGTCAACTAGTACGTCAGGTCCGTAATCGTTTGATAGTTCCAGTTTCTTTTGACACAATAACATGTTTGATTATAGAATAGATAGTCAAATTCCTGTTATGAAGATATAAAAATCTTGTTTAAATAGGTTATCTTATAATCTACTGGTATGAATTGGTAGTCTCTCTTGTTTTTAATGCTATTGATAAATTAAATCCTAAGAGCTTGTTTAGGGTTGTTTAATCAATAAGAGAAGTAATCAAAGAGCTTGTTTTGATTATCAAGAAAGTAAAGAGAGATAGGTTATTAGATCTTGTTAATAACCATAACCATTTATCTTAGATAAAGAATAGAAAATATTTGCATCAATGATCAGTTCTATGAATTAGACTATAGTGATTCCTTTGGTTAGGTTTTCATCATTATTCAATTTTATTATCTGATTTCAATATTATTTCAATTTACAAACAAAACCCCCATTCTTCTTTTTTCTCTCTCTATTCTCTTTTAATAGAATATATTTTAACCAATCTCTATGGATACGACCGTACTCACTGCTGTATACAAATTATATAATTGTTTAGGATAGGTTTTAATTTTGTTGGATTTGACTCTCATCAATTTTGGCGCCGGTTGCCGGGGATTGGTGTCAAATTTATTTCTATTCTTGTATGACTCGTTCTTCTCAGACAGGTGAACTAACTTATAATCCAGAGATTGAGAAGACTCTAAAGAGGCTGCGACAAGAAGCTAGATCATCCCCCGGACCGAACTTAGTATCGGACTTGTCTGATTCATCCTTTGATTCTGAAAAAGAGGACGACATGGCAAATCTCGAGAGAACCTTAAGGGAGTTGGCTGCACCGGATGTGAATCAACAACCACTTTGTATTCACTATCCCGAAACTAGCCGTGGAATTCGAATTGAAATCTGGGTTGATACATCTGTTACTACATTTCATGGTCTTGAGAATGAAGATCCTCATAAGCATTTGAAAGAGTTCCATATAGTGTGTTCTAGTATGAGGCCGCAAGGAATAACCGACGATCAAATCAAGCTACGTGCTTTTCCATTTTCTTTAAGTACTAAAGCTAAAGATTGGTTGATTTATTTGCCTCCAGGTTCTATCACCACTTGGACAGATATAGTAAGACTCTTCTTGGACAAATTCTTCCCCGCATCCAGAGCCGCTGGTATAAGAAGAGAAATTTGTGGTATAAAACAAAGGGACACCGAGACTCTTCATGAGTATTGGGAGAGGTTCAAGCAACTTTGTGCAAGCTGCCCACAACATGGGATATCTGAATAACTCCTCATCCAATATCTCTACGAAGGCCTACTTCCGATGGAAAGAAAGATGATGGATGCTGCAAGTAGAGGCGCTATAGTAAACAAAACCCCTGGTCAAGCTTGGGATTTGATCTCCATTATGGCTGCCAATTCGCAACAATTTGGGTATAGGCATGATGCATCTTCAAGGAAGGTAAATGAGGTAAATGTGTCTAACCTTGAACATCAAATTTCTAATCTCACCTCCTTGTGCAGCAGCTAGCTCTTGGAAATACCCAACAGGTGAAAGCTTGTGGGAATTTGTGCTGCTCCTAGTCATCCGACCGACATGTGCCCCACATTGCAAGATGACAACCATGAACACGCCAATGTTGTAAGCGGATTTCCAGGACAACCGCAAAGGAAGTATGACCCCTACTTGAATACTTACAATCCCGGATGGAGGGATCATCCTAACTTCCGATATGGCAATAACCTCAACATGTCTAACAATTCCAGCCAAAGCCATCACACCACGTACCCCAAGCTCCTTCCACTTCAGGTATGCCCCTTGAGGATATTGTTAAGTCTCTAGCTGTGATACCAAACAATTTCAGGAGGAAACAAAGCAAAGCATTCAAAACTTGGAGCATCAGGTAAGCCAACTTGCTTCAGCTATCAATAGGTTAGAAACTCAAGGTAAGTTACCTTCCCCAAACTATTACAAACCCGAAGCAAAGCGTTAATGCCATTACCTTGAGAAGTGGAACAGAATTGAAGGATCAAATAAGAAAGGAAATCCGTCTAATCTTGAGGCAGAGACCAAGAAAGAGACTTCGACTCCGAGCCAGCAGGGCGACCAGATTAGCAAGTCTCTAGATGAGCCATCGAAGGTCACATTGATACCACTCCTTTCCCTCGAGATTAGCGAAATCCAAGAAGGAAGCGGAAGAAAAAGAGATTCTGGAAACTTTTCGCAAAGTCGAGGTAAATATTCCTTTGCTTGATGCAATTAAGAAAATACCCCGCTATGCTAGATTTTTCAAAGACTTATGCACTAACAAAAGGAAGCTGAAAGGCAATGAAAAAATTAGTGTGAGTGAAAATGTTTCAGCTATTATTCAGAAGAAGCTTCCTCCTAAATGCAAGGATCCAGGTATGTTTACTATTTCTTGCAAAATAGGTTTAAACTTGGAATCGTTAAAGCCATGTGTGATCTAGGAGCTTCTATCAATGTCATGCCTTTGTTGTTTATCAAAAGTTTAAAAAGTTGGTCCTTTAAAGGAAATGAGTATTATTGTTCAACTTGCTGATAGGTCTAATGTTTATCCCGAGGGAGTTCTAGAGGATGTTTTAGTTCAAGTCAATGGGTTGGTTTTTCCCGCTAATTTTTATTGCTTTACATGGACGATAGTGATTCTCATACTTCATCACTGATATTATTAAGGCGACCATTCCTTAAGACTTCTAAAATGAAAATCGATGTAAATGATGGCACCCTCACTATGGAGTTTGATGGTGAAGTGATTAAATTTCATATTTATGATGCCATGAAACACCCTAACGATATCTCCCCTGTTTTTGTTGCGGATGTTATTAACCCATCACCTGTTTTGTTGCGAATGTTATTAACCCATCACCACAGGCACCAAGGCTGGAATCAAAATCCTTATCCGAATATTTAGCCAGGAACGTCTAGCCAAAGACGTTAAAGAAAGGCGCTTCATGGGAGGCAACCATGTAAAAAAAAAAAAAAAGTTTTGTTTTGCATTTAGTTTTGGTTTGTTTTAGTTTTGTTTTGTTTTAGTTTTGTTTGTTTTGATTTTAGTGTAGTTTTGAACTCTTTGGATCGGCTGCAGCAAGGATACATATCATTAGATGACACTTTCCAGAGCTTTTAAAAGGGGGCACTCCAATACAAGGAAGTACCAATATTTCCTCCTCTTATTCTCTAATGTCCTTTGTGTTGCTAATTCCTCTTCAATTGTGCTGAATTAGGAACAGTGAGGACATTGTTCAAGCTAAGTGTGGGGGAGAGGATAATAAAATATAGAGAATAGAGAACTAACTTATACTCTGAATGTTTATCCCTTTAAACAATTTTAAGCCAAATTTTTTAAAAAAATTATCATGAAATCTAGAGATTGTACTAAATGTTGTAATAAGCATCTACAAAATGTGAAATTGACTTGTTCAAATGTTTTACTCACCCACTGCTATGATTAGAATACATGGTTAAAATTAAGTAGTGAAATCTTTAAGAAACAAATTTACTTTGTATTTAGCTTTAGAATTGGAAGTCTAAGAGTAAGTCGAGTCCCTAAGTGAAAAATAAACAAGTTTACTTCTAGGTTATATTAGCTACTGTATACTCTTTGAAGTTGTTTGTAAAGCAATCATAACACTTAGTGAAAAAAAAAATTCAAAATCAAGCATAGCCATTACTCCAATGATTCAAGTAATTGAGTTAAGAGTATTTAAACTTGAATGTTAGCGTGAGGAAGAGTCCATAGGGGTATCTCAAAACCCGGTCACTTGAGTGATGAGCTCGGGATGTTGCCGACTCAAAGAACTCACTATAACGATAAGGGCGAAAAAGGCAAAAGTTCATGAAAAGAAGCGGGCAAAAACCCGTCAAAATAGATGCTTGAATAAATCAAAAGAACATGAATGTGAACATTGATTGAATAAAACAAAGATGTATAAAAGGGAGAATATCTAGCAAAGAGCTTATACTATATGCTTTTACTTTATACTGCAAGGATTATATGTTTGCTAATATCCAATGAAGTTTAATTGGGTGTTTTTCCTTAGTGGATTAAGTATTTACTTTTGGAATAAAAATTCTTTTGCTAAACATGAGGATTAAAGTTTGTTCTGTTTAGATTAGCTATTGAATTTTGTCCATAGTAATTTGATCACAGGAAACCAATTGGGTTGAAGTAGTAGACATTAAATTACAAGTCATGAATTACAAATGAATAGATGCTTGGAATGATGAAAAGAAAGTTTCTATAATCTATGATAGATTTCTCAATTGATTTGATGCAATTGCTTGAGGACAAGCAAGAGTTTAAGTATGGGGGAATTTGATAGAGCCATTTTATACTCAATCTTTACAGTATAAATTGTGTTAAATTATATTGATTTTATAGAAATCATAAGGAAATGGTACTTTAATTCTATCATCGTGATAAATCAGGTTAAATGGAATTAAGGATGCTAATTCAAGTATTTTAGAGAAGTCATCTACAACTTGGATCAAGACAAGGAATTACACCACCGGAGGAAGCACGGTTTGAGGCACGGCCAAGGATCAAACCATGTTACACACTGGACAAGAAGGCGAAAATGAGGACTTTCAACAGAGAGAGACACGGCTTAAGGCACGGCCGTGGTGGAACCCGTGGGAGAAACCGTGCTTGAAGCCGTGGTGGAAGCTAGGACCAAGGAGAAGAAAGTGTGGAACATCAACCAGATGAAGGCACGGCTTGAAATCTAGCCGTGGGTGTAACCTGTGGTACACACTGGACACGGATGAAGACTTGAAGATTATGCACAGATGAAGGCACGGCTTTGAAATCTGGCCGTGTGTCTAACCGTGGTTCACACTGGGCGTGGATGAAGACTTGAAGAATATGCACAGAGGATGGCACGGCTTGATCCACGGCCGTGTGTTGGGCGTGCCAGGCAGACGAATCTTCACTTCTCGAAATCTACTTGGAAAAGGAAAGATATTTTCGTATCTTGCTAGCAAAAGATCACATGCTATCCATCTAATAGTATAAATAGAGCTTGTTAATAACCATAACCAATTTATCTAGAACTAAGAATAGAGAACATTTGCATCGATGATCAATTCCTAGAATTAAACTATCTTGATTCCTTTGGCTAGGCTTTTTATCAATATACAACTTTCTTATTTTGTTTTAACTTTATTCAATTCACAAACCAAACCCCCCATTTTCCTTTTCCTTTTATTCTCCTTGAATAGAAATAAGTTTTACCAATCTCTGTGGATTCGACCCTACTCACCACTATTTGCAAATCATATAATTTCTAGGAGTAGGTTTTATTTTTGTTGGATTCGACACCTATCAAATTTTCAGGTATGTTTACTATCCCTTGCAAAAAAAGGTAATCTTGGAATCGCTAAAGCCATGTTTTATCTAGGAGCTTCAATCAATGTCATGCCTTTTTCTTTTTAAATAAATTTTTTGGAATGTTGGTCCCTTGAAGGATAAAGGTGTTATTGTTCAACTTGCTGAAGGCCCAAATTTGTTTTCCTAAGGGAGTTTTTGAAGATGTTTTGGGAAAAGTTAAGGGGTTTTGGTTTTCCCTACAGTTTTTTATGTGCTTGACTTGGAGAATGATGATTTTCTTTAATTCATCACAAATTTATTATTAGGGAGCCCAAATTTCTTAAGACATCCGGGGACAAAAATTTGATGTAAGGGAATGGGTCCCCTCACTATGGAATTTGATGGTGAATTTGAAAAAATTTTAACTTTTTTGGGATGCCATGAAATTTTCCTTTGTGTGTCTTTTGTTTTTTTTTTGTAGATGTTATTAAACCCATTAACATGGGCCCTACATTTGCCCTTGATAGACGATGATGAGTTGAAAAATTGCATTTAAAATAAGAGTCTTACTATTAATACATTAAAAACTCTTAAGGAGAAGTTTGTAATATCCTTTTTTATTTGCAGGACAGGGATTTGTGAGTAGAATCTTTTAAAACCTTTTAGGTATGGTTGTCCTACAAATTTACCTCCTTCTAATTCCGGGACTTTTCCCTCTATTGTGTAGGCCCCAAAGCTAGAAAAAAAACCCTTACCCAAACATCTAAAATACATCTTCTTAGGAGAAAATGAGACTCTTGCTGTGATAGTCTCTAACAAGCTGAGTACTTTAGAAGAGAAAAGTTGATTCGGGTGTGTTGAGAGAGTATAAAGAAGCCATTGGATGGTCCATAGCTGATATCAAAGGAACTAAGCCCTCCACATGCATGCACAAGATATTAATGGAAGATATCTTGCAAGCCTTCAGGAAGTTCAGCGTCGTTTTGTACCCACCTATAATGGAAAGTAGGTAGTAGTAAGAAAGAGATTGAAACTTCTGATCCTGGTTTGATCTATCCAATTTCCGATAACAAATGGGTAAGTCAATTCTGTTGTTCCAAAAGAAAAACGGGCTTAACTGTGAATGAAACTCTAATGGTTGAGTTAGTTCATACTCGTGTTCAGAATGGATGGCAAGGGTTTGTGTTGATTTAGGAAGTTGAATGCGTTTTTTTCAAAATAAAAAAAACTATGAAAAGATTACTTCCTATTCCTTTCTTGATCGTGCTTGAGACGTTTGGCATGGCATTTCTCACTATTGTTGTCTTGTTGGTATTCAGGTTTTCATCAAATTACAGTGGCACCGGAAGATCAAGGAGAAGACTTCTTTCACATGTCCATTCGGTACTTTTTGAATATAAAAGGTTCCTTTTGGCTCTCAATGCCCCCAGCCACATTCAAAGGTGTTATGGTTAGTATATTTTCAATTAATGTGGAGGAATATCATAGAAGTTTTCATGGATGACTTCACTGTCTATGGTAACTCTTTGATTTATGTTTGAATAACCTTACAAAAGTGCTTCAAAGATGTTTAGTAAGCAATCTTGTATTGAAACTATGAAAAATGTCACTTTATGTTGAATAGAGTCTAATTCTACGTCATATTGTTTCTCTAGGGACTTGAAGTTGAAGTCGATATAAAGCTAAAATAGAATTGATTAAATCTCTACCTTACCCTGTAAGTGTACGGGAAATTCGCTCTTTTCTTGGGGAGTGCAGGTATTCTTAACGCTTCATCAAGGATTTTTCCAGATTACTGCCGCACCTATGTAGATTGCTGGCAAAAAGAAAGTGGCATTTGGAGTTCGATGAGGTCTACAAGCATGCTTTTTGACTCATTGAGGGATAAGTTATATTCTGCTCCAATCATTCTACCACACCTGACTGGAAACCTTCCCTTTGAAAATTATGGGGATGTGGAGCAATTATGGTTGGAGCTATTCTTGGACAAGAGTTGGAAAAGCTTCTCATGTCATTTATTACGCTTCCAGAACATTGGATATGCTCAATGCCAATATTCCACACGGAAAAAGAACTCTTGGCTATGTTTGTGCTTTGAAAAAATTCGGTCATATTTTCTTGGTACTAACGGTAATTGTTTACTCTAATCCATGCAGCAACTCAAGAGTACCTGATCGCGAGGAAGGAGGCGAAACCAAGACTTATTCGATGGATACTTTATTACAAGAGTTTGATCTGGGAATATGGCGATAGGAAAGGCTCCGAAAACATTAGTGCCGGCACCTCAGTAGAATACTTATCAGATGAAGGGTCAATACCACTATAAGATGATTTTCATATGAGGATTCTGTTTTCTATTCAAAAGACAATTCCTTGGTATGTGAATATTGTCAACTATTTAGTTACTAAGGACACTACCAAGTGATTTATTTAGGGCTCAAATGGATAAAATTAAAAGTGATGCTAAGTACTATGTATGGGATGATCGTATTTTGTGGAAACCATGTGTGATAAAATCATTAGAAGGTATATTTCTCAAAGTCGATAATCTTCTAGTCTTGCAATTTGTCACTCATATGCATGTGGTAGACATTTTGCCCTAAGGGACAGCTCAAAAGTGTTAGGGGTGTGGGTTGTTGGTCCCTACCTTGTTTCGTGTTTCTTTATGTTTGTAAGTCTTGTGTAACGATGTCAAAAAGTTGGCAACTTAGGACATAGAGACCCGCCAATCGCCACTTACCCCTATTCTTGCTTGTGAAATATTTGATATTAGGGTATGACATTATGGGTCCTTTTCCTCTTTCTTTCGTAATGTTTACATCCTTCTTGCTGTGGATTATATCTCAAATTGGGTGGATGACCAAAGCAATCAAATAACGATGCCAAAGTTGTGTGTGGATTTTTTTGTCATCTCATATTTTATTCTAGGTTCGGACACCAAAGGCTCTTATCAGTGATCGTGGCACACATTTTTGTATAGAGTTAGTGGAAACTCTGCTTAAAAAGTACAAAGGTCACTCATCGCACTTCCCACCGCTTTCCACCCTCAAACCAATGGTATTGCAGATAGTCTCAAATCGAGAATCAAGTTATTCTGGAAAAAATATCAATCCATGCAGAAGGTATTGGAGCACAAGACTTGAAGATGCATTATAGGGCCTACCGGACAGCTTTCAAAGACCCCTATAGGTATGTTCCTTATATTGATATTTGGCCAAACTTGTCACCTCCTGTGGAGTTGGAACATAGGGCGTTCTGGCTGTTAAAACAAT
The DNA here is from genome assembly GCA_037954665.1 of Laguncularia racemosa. Taxonomy (NCBI): domain Eukaryota; kingdom Viridiplantae; phylum Streptophyta; class Magnoliopsida; order Myrtales; family Combretaceae; genus Laguncularia; species Laguncularia racemosa. The sequence continues at coordinate 330,952 of JBBMOL010000411.1, forward strand.
GTAAACATGCAAAATGGATGAGGGCTTGGTTGAGCACAGAAAACTTCAATTACAAGAACTTGAGAAATTCGAAGAGAAGCTTATGAGAGTACTAAAATCTACAAGGAAAAAAACAAAGGATTTTTCATGAATCAAATGATTTTCTCGAAATAATTTTTTCATGTAGGTAAAATTGTATAACTTATCACTCCAAATTGAAGTTGTTTTTTGGAAAACTACGATCACGGTGGGTTGGTCTTTTGTATCACTAACATATTTTCACATGGTGCAGTTGAGATTGTAAGTCTTGAAACTGTAAGACCTTCAAAGTCAATGGTCATCGCATGAAACCTTTTTATGAAGGATTTTAAGTGTGTAATATTAAAGAAACAGTTTAACGTACCTGAGTATTTTGTGTTATTTACCAGGAACGTCTAGCTTAAAGACGTTAAATATAAGGCGCTTCATGGGAGGCAACCCATGTCAAAAAAAAATTCAATTTATTTTATTTTAGTTTTGTTTTGATTTTTTTTTTTCTTTTGATTAGCTACAAAAAGGGTACATATTCATTCATATGACAACACTCTCTTGCTTAAGGGAGAGAACTCCAATCAACTTTACACTTATACCAGGGAAGTAACAGTATTCATTTTCTCTTATTCTTAATGTTCCTTATTTTTTTTAATTCCTCTTTAATTGTGCTGAATTAGGAATAGTATGCGGACCCGTTCAAACTAAGTGTGGGGTGAGAGAGGATGGTATAAAATATAGAGAATAGAGAATTGACCTCACACTTTGAATGTAAATCCTTAAGCATTATATGGCAAATTCTAAGCCAAATATTCCAAAAAATTCTCATGAATCTGGAAGATTATACTAAATGTTGTAATAAGTATCTCAAAATGTGGAATTGAATTGTTTAAGTGCTTTACTCACCTACTGCTATTCATTGAATACTTGGGTTAAAATTAAGTGTGAAATCTTAAGACACAAGTATACCTTGTATTTAGCTTTAGAATTGGAAGTTTAAGTGTAGGTCGAGTCTTAAGTGATAAAATAAACAAGTTTACTTCTAGGTTAAATTAGTTACTGTATACTCTTTGAAAGTTGTTTTTGAAAACAATGATAACACTTAGTGAAAGGATGTTGAAGAACTTTCTCCTTAGTGAGCCTTTAAAATATATATGTATATATAAAAAGGGGGAAAAAAAGAATCAAGCATAGCCATTACGCCAATAATTCAAGTAACTGAGTTAGGAGTATTCGAACTTGAATGTATAGTTGGGAAGGTCCGTTTAGGGGTATCTTAAAACCCGGTCATTTGAGTGACGAGCTCGAGATGGTTTGGTCTAGACTCGATTGAAACTCACTGTAACGATAAGGGCGGGAAAAGGAGAAAGTTCATGAAAAGAAGCGGGCAAAAAAACCCGTCAAAATAGATGCTTGATTAAATCAAAAGAATATGAATGTAAAAATCAGTGAATGATATAAGACTTATAATAAAAGGAGAAAATCTAGGAAGAGTAGTGCCTTATGCTTTGACTTTGTGTTGCAAAGATTATATCTCTTGCTATTATCCAATGAAGTTTATTGGGTGTTTTTTCCTTATTGGATTAAGAATTTACTTTTTGGAATTAAAGTTTCTTTGCTAACAGAGGATTAAGTATGTTTTGTATAGATTAGCTATTAAATTTATCTGTGGTAATTTAAATCACAGGAAAACCAATTTGGTTGGTGCAGTAGACAGTAAAATTACATAGTCATGAATGATAAAAGAGTAGATGCGTGAAATGATGAAAAGAAATTCGTATATTCGATGACGGATTTCTCAATTGTTTGATTCAATTGCTGAGGACAAGTCCAAGAGTTTAAGTGTGGGGGAAATTTGATGGAGTATTTTATACTCATCCCTTTTATAGTATGAATTGTGTTAATTTATTATTGATTTAATAGAAATCATAAGGAAATGATACTTAATTTTATTATGGTGATAAATTCAGGTTTTAATGGGAGTCTAGAGTGCTAATTCAAGGTGATTTGAGAAGTCTCTACATTTGGATCAAAGTTAAGGATTTACACCGCGGGTATAAGGAAGTACACGGGCGTGGTATTTTAAAGTACACGGCCGTGGATCGGCTGAAAAACCAACAGAAGCATCATGAGTTAAGTACACGAACGTGTATCTTGCTTGGAGAACCAACGAAGCATACACGATTACAATACACGGACGTGTATAACTTGTGAGTTTTAGGAGGGTTGGGGGTGGCGTTGATATGGGATAAGTTTTAGCCATCATTCAAGAGATCTTTCGATTTTCTTATATATACTCCTTTGTTTTCAAAAGGAGGGAGTTTCAGGAGTGAAGAAACGATGGAAAAGCAAGAGACACCTGAAACAAGATTTTAATATTTGTTCACTCTTTGATTTTCGTTTTTGTGATGAACATGTGTGGATAGACAGTTTTTCTAGCAAAGGATCATCAAAAGTTTAGTTCTTCATGAAATTGTGAGATCTAATGATTTGTTTTGATATTTTTTATATATTCTGAATGTTTTGTTATTATTATTTGTTTTGATTGGTTATGAATTAGAGCTTTCTATTCAATTAGCAAGTTAATATATTGGCAACTAGTACGTCCGGTTCGTAATTGTTTGATAGTTCTAGTTTATGTGAACAAAATTAACATGTTGATTTATTAGATTAGATAGTCAAATCATTGTTATGGAGATATATAATTTGTTTAAATAGGTTATCTTTAATCTACTGGCTGAATGGTAGTCTTTCTGTTTTTAATTGCTATTGATAGATTAAATCTAAGAGCTTATTTAGGGTTGTTTAATCAATAGAGAAGTAATCAAAGAGCTAGTTTGATTCCTCACGAAAGTATGGAGAGATAGGTTATTAGATCTTGTTAATAACCATTAACCATATTATCTTGATAAAGAATAGACATATTTGCATCAAGATCAGTTCTATGAATTAATCTATAGTGATTCCTTTGGTTAGGCTTTCATCATTATTCAATTCTTATTATCGAATTTCGTATTATTTAATTTTACAAACAAAACCCCCATTCTTCCTTTTCTCTCTATTCTCTTTTAATAGAAATTATATTTAAACCATCCATGTGGATACGACCTACTCACTGCTGTATACAGATTATATAATTGTTAGAGTAGGTTTTTAATATTTGTTGGATTCGACTCCCCATCAGCCACTCTCTGGTACCTTCACTTTCTCATCATCCACCATCCACTCCTCACTAGACTATGTACCCAAGGAACAATAGTCGCCGTGAC
>JBBMOL010000412.1:0-58071 GCA_037954665.1 Laguncularia racemosa
AAATTTAAAAATCAATTGTGACTTTAAGAAATTACTAATAAATAAAAATTGATAATGAAGATATACCATTAGAAATGAGTAATATTAAAAAATGACCAAAAGTACATAATAAAGAATATACTATAACAAGAAAACCTTCAAAATTATATATTACTAGGTAAATTTTTGCACTATTCATGATTATTAATTCAAAATATATTTACTTAACAATATCTCACATTTACTTAACTATGAGAATGATATATTGAAAAGATAGAAATATAAATACATTTATACATTTCCTATAAAATTAAAAATCTAAAAAATTCTTATAAAATTAAAGTTATCTACCATTTATTTTATTTACTATTACAAAATTATTAGTTAAAATAAGAAAAGTTGCAGCAATCAAACACGAGTGCTTTAATACGAACATGATCGCAAATAGGAACAAGAAGACTAACAATTAACGAACACAAACACAAAAACTTTAATGTAACGTAACATACTGACAAGAGAGGAGTGATGACCGACGAACATGTTGGGGTATGACTCATACTTCCCTACGACAGGAAAGCACGTGAGTCCCGCTCAGTATTGCAGCCTTATGTTCCACCTATCCCCTTCCCAAGAAGACTCAAGCAGAGGGAGTTGGAAGCCCAACTTGCTAGGTTTTGTGACATATTTAAGGGGCTTCAAATCAATATACCTCTCTTAGAGGCCTTGTAGCAAATTCCATCCTATGCCAAATTCATGAAAGAGCTGCTCTCTAACAAAAGATCCATGGAGAGTGTTGAGAAAGTAATGCTTCTTGGCAAGAGTTCAGTTGTTATAGAGAAGAAATCTGCTCAGCTACCTAGAAAGCTGAAAGATCAGGGAAGTTTTAGTATCCCTTGCACCATTGGTAATATTGATTTTGAGAATGTTTTGATTGATTCTAGTGCAAGTATTAATTTAATGCCACTTTCAGTTTTTAGGAAGCTCGAAATAGAGCCACAAAAGTGCAAGAGGAGACCAATCACTGTGCAGCTAGCTGATAAGAGCTCAAGGTTTTCCAAGGTTACAGTGGAAGATGTCTTAGTCAAGGTCGATAAATTCATATTTCTAGTGGACTTTGTCATACTAGATGTGGAAGAAGATGAGGACATTCCACTCATTCTGGGTAGACCATTCCTAGCCACAGGTCAAGCTCTAATTGATGTAGGACAAGGTAAGCTCACTCTTAGAGCACTAGATGACCAGGTAACATTTGATATGTATGATCCTGTGTTTTTGTCTAATGAGAAAGCAATGTATTTTGACATATCTGCTGAGGGTGAAATTACTAACAATGATGTGGAGGAAGATGTAGGGTAAACCACTCTTGAAGCTGTCTTGAATGAGATAGATGATTGGGGGGAGGAGGATGAGCAAGAAAACAAAGGCTGTGAGCAAGTACCCCAGACTGAAAATGTTGTTGCTTTCGAGAAGATAGACCACTATGAGAAGCCACCATTGCCGAAACTAATGCCCATGCAGACACTTGAACCTAATGTCTTTTCTAATCAATTGTTTAATTATGAGTGTCTGAATTCAGGAAATCCATGGCCTCACATTAATCCAGTGCCTATGACAAGAGAATTGCAGCAGCAGATTCAAGGCTAGTTGGATGAACATAGGGAAATCCTGGGGTGGTCAAGGGCAGACATCCAGCAGGTAAGTTTGTTGATATCGACCTACAAAACATTGGTGGAAGTTGAAAAGAAGGGCACCATACCATGGAAGGAAGCTTAGAATCCTAATCTGAAGACGATAGTGTTGGAGGAGTTGTTTAAACTCCTTGATTTAAGCTGAGATGACAAACCCTAATAGTCAGGCTGATGACTATAAAACAAGCGCTCTATGGGAGGCAGCCTATATTTATGTTTACGTTATTGTGTTTCGTTGGTTTTCTTTTAATTGTTTTTAGGAAAATGCAAGGTGAATGTTCACAATGACCAATCTCTCCAAGTTCAACTTTGATGGGATTTAAATATGGCTTCTACATGTTATACCAGGGGAGTACCGGTTCCTTTTATCTTATTTCCTTCCTATTTTGTTATTTGCATTGATGTGAGACAGTGTAGACACTGTTTATTCTTAAGTGTGGGGAAGGGAATGTAGGTATTAAAGTTGAGATGAGTATTGCCTGTTCTGTGCTTTGATGATCATACTCTTCCATTATCTTGAACTGTATTTGTCCCTGAGTTATCTGACAATTTTTAGGCCAATTTTTTCAAAAATTTTGATGGAAATCTAGAGATTATACCAAAAAAAAAAAAAAAACAATAGCCTTTTGCATCTGTTTATGATTTATTAAAAATAATAACTCATTATTATGCCCTACTCACCACTGTTGTGATTCTTGTACTTAGTTAAAATTAATGAATAAAATCTTTAGAAATCAAATTTACCTAGTTTTTAGCCTTATAATTTGAAGTTTAAGAGTCTATTGAGTCCTCTTATAAAAGATAAACAGGTCTACTTCAGGTCTCTTCTCTAGCTAGTATATCTTCTTGAAAGTTGCTTTGAAAGCTTTCCAACATCTAATGAAAGAGGTAAGGGAAACTCCTCACTTGGTGATCCCTTATAAAAAAGTCTTAATTCTGTATAGCATTCAAATGAAATAAGTTGCCTTACTCCAATGACTCAGGTAATTGAGTTAAGAGTATCCAAACTTGAATGCTAGAGTGAGGGAGAGTTCGATGGGGTCCCTTTAAAACCTGGTCACTTAGGTGATGAGCTTGGGATGTGCCGAATCAGTGATCTTACTATAGCGATAAGGGCGAAGAAGCAAAAGTTCAATACACGAACTTATTTTATAGTTAAAAAAAAAAAGAGAGAGAGAGAAAGAGAAAAAAAAAGTAGAGTTTTAGTGAATGCTCATCAATAAGTTACATTGGACTTATAATAAAAAGGGAGAAAATCTAAGAAAGGAATTGATACCATATGCTTTCATTTTATGTTGACCTGTTTAAAGAAGTGATGGGAAGGATCATATGATTGCTAATTGCCAGCGAAGTTTAAATGGGTGTTTTTCCTTTAGGACTGAATATCTACTTTTGGAATAAGAATTCTTAGGTTAAACGCTTGGATTAAAGTTTGTTTTCTCTAGATTAGTTGGTTAATTTTGAGTATAGTACTCTAATCACATATTCCCAGTTTGGTTTGAGTGGTGGGCATCACAAAGTAGTGACTCAGAAATAGAGATGACAGATGTTCAAGTTTGTATGATAATGAAAACTTTTGTACTTTCGAGGATGGATTTCTTTCTGGTTTTAATTTGCTTGAGGACAAGCAAAAGTTTAAGTGTGGGGGAGTTGATAAAGGCATATTTTACTCATAATTCATTAAGCAATTTGCAAGTATTCATTATTGATTTTAGAGAAATCACAAGGAAATGGTACTTAATCATGTTTATTTTTACATTTTAGATGTTGGAGGACTTTGAGTTCAAAGCTTAATCAATTTGGAGAGATTGCATACAAATTGAAGCATGAAAAGATTGAAGGATGGCAAAGGAAAAATCAAGGCTGTCGGCCTTTAAAAGGCCAGCCTACTTTGGAGCTTCGCTGGCCATTTAGGCCGGCAAAATGACATTCAAAGCCGTCGGCTTTTATGGCCGGCTTTCCATGCAACACCGCCAGCCTTTATGGCCGACTTAAATGAAGGCTACCGGCCTTGAGCCGGTCTTGTTTTAATTGCATCTCCTCGCCTCCCCTTGCATATATATAGGTCCTCTGTCGATTTGTAGGGGATCTTTGGTCAATTTTTCTTGTTCTTAAAGTAGTTTTAACCTAGTTTTAAGGGAGAATTGTGGAGATCAAATCTTGGAGAAAACTTTATGGTCTTGGTGGAGATTATCATCCTTTGTGAAGGATTTGTGGAGTTCCTTGCAATTAAGGTCTTATTTGTATTGTTGAATTGGTGATTTATGAACTTTATCTCTTATATGCAATTCAAGTATTTGATCCAACTATTGAATATGATTTCTTTTGCACGAATCTCCTTGAATCATAATCGTGTCTTTATCTCCATGAATTGCTAAGTCTTTTCCTTGGGAAATTGGATGAAAACCCTAGAATGTTAAAAGGATAATTATAGCCATGTTATATGATTAGGAATTATTAGGATTATTCATGATTGCAATTCCTTTGATTTCAATTATAATTGGTCTTTGATTATAATTGTTAGAAATCCTTTTTGATACAGGAGTTGATTAGAATTTGTTAGGAATTCTTAATTAGATTGATTGTCAATACGGGAGTTGTGATAATTGGTTTAATTAGAGTTTATGGAGGGCGCAATGCAATGTTTCTTGTTAATTAATCACTAAGGGATTAGGGTTAATTGATTTAGGGCATTAGTTGTTTGTAGCATCAGGAGGTGTATGAACATAATTTTGATTCCTTGGTTAATTAGAGATGCGGAAGCCGACTAATTGATTTAAGGTTAACTTCCCTAAAAAGGATTTTCTAAACTCACTTGAATAACTTTATAACCACTAGTTGATATAACATGGTAGTAGTTTGATTAACGAATCTAGGGTGAATTCTAATTTCCCTCGTTCATAATTGATAGATTCTTCATAAAATTCTCCTTGTTTGCTTTAAGTTAAATTTTTAGCTTAGACATTTCAAAACCCTTTTTTAATCACCTAGATATTGATAAGAATTGCCATAGGTCTAGTACTCTATTGGTTCCTCGAGGGATCGACAACCTTACTTTTCACCACTCTATTACTTGATACGACCAGTGCACTTGCTGCTATTGCGTTTTTATTTTTCTGAGCGTATCACTATTCTACCCTTATCCTTATGTCACCAAGTAAAAAACTAAATAATATAAACAACAAATCAACAAATAAAAAAACTTTAACAAAAACCGAATGTGTCTCTATTGTAGCGGCTCACTAAAAATATTTATCGTCTCTAAATTATTTCATCCTCCCATGGTTACGTGAATCAAGTTAACATATGTATGTTTTTCTTCAATGTAGCTTGATTCCCTGGCTTGTAAGTCCACGACTAGTCCTTGTAGATCTTCGTTCATCCTTTTAGCTCTAGCTCGGGTCATCGGGCCTCCAATACCATGTAATGGATCATGGGAATTTAGCTCTTTCCTTTTTTATGCTAGCTGATCCTCATCAACATACCTTATGGACAAGGCATTAGCAACAACATTTTCCTTCCCAGTATTGTATTTAATCATATAAGGAAATGTTTCTATGAACTCCAGCCACTTAGTATGTCTTTTATTAAGCTTACCTTAGGATTTCAAAAACCTTAACTTCTCATGATCAGAATTAATGATAAATTCCCTTGGCTACAAATAGTGTTGTCACGTTTGAAGAGTTCTTAGTAATGCATATAGATCCTTATCATAGGTAGGATAATTCAATGCTACCCTACTAAGCTTTTTACTAAAAAAAGGCAATTGGTTTGGAATCCCGCATCAAAATAACCCCTATTCTAACCCTTGACGCATCACATTCAACCTCTAAAGCTTTATCAAAGTTAGACAAGCACAACAAAGGTACGTTAGTCAATTTTTCTTTAAAAGTATTGAAAGCTTTCTCATGTACTTCTCCTCACCTAAATATAACATTCTTTTTAACAAGTTCATTTAAAGGTGCTGCAACATAACTAAAGTTATTTACAAGTCTCTTATAGAAACTTGCTAAACCATGAAAACTTCTTACCTCTCTTGCATTCTTAGGTGTAGGCTAGTCCCTAATCACCTTTACCTTGTTTTCATCCACCTTTATTCCTTGTGAGCTTACAACAAATCCAAGAAAAATAATGGATTCCATACAAAAATCACACATTTGCAAATTCACATATAATTGATTTTCCCTTAAAGCACTCACAACAACATGTAAGTGTTTAACATGAACATCTAAATTTTTGCCGTACATTAAAATATCATCAAAGTAGACTACAACACATTTTCCAATGAAATAACGCAAAACATGATTCATTAGACTCATAAAGGTGCTCGATGCATGGGTTAAGCCAAATGGCATAACTAATCACTCATATAACCTATATTTTATCTTAAAAGAAGTTTTCCATTCATCACCTTCCTTTATGCGAATTTGGCGATAGCCACTTTTTAAATCAATTTTAGAAAATAGACATAAACCATACAACTCATCAAGCATATCATCTAACCTAAGGATAGGATATTTGTACTTTTATGGTGACCTTATTAATGGCTAGACAATCAACACACATGCATCATGTTCCATCTTTCTTGGGAACCAAAAGCATAGGAGCTAAATATAGGCTAAGACTCTCTCTCATGAATCCCTTTTATACTAGCTCATCCACTTACCTTTGAATCTCTTTTTTCTCTTCCAAATTAGCTTTATAAGTGGGTCTATTAGGATTGATGATCCCGAAATGAAGTTGACCCAATGTTTAATACCTCTTAAAGGAGGTAGTCCATCTAGAATGTCCTTGGGAAACAAAGATTCAAATTCCTGCAACAAAGACACAACCACATTGGGCAAAGAGGAGTTAAGATTGTTAGTAGAAAAATAAACATCCTTATACAAAAGTACAAGTAATTGTTACCTAGCCAACATAGCTCTCTTAATCTCTCCTTTGGTAGCAAGCACTCACTTTCTTACTTCTCTCCTTATTTTGATCTCCACACACTGAATTTCTTCTCTCTTCACTGCTTTTCCCACTCTTTTGCACGCACTCACTCTTTTTATCACTCTTTTCTTTTTCTTGTGTACTCATTTTGTTTTGTCTCAATTTGCACTCTTTAACTATCATAACTTGATCCTCATATGCCTCCAAAGGTTTGAGATGTGTTAGCATAATGAGTTTGTTATTCATCACAAATTTATATACATTCTTGTACCTATCATGAGTGACCTTCTTATCAAACTACCATGGATGACCTAAAAGAAAATGTCTAGCATGCATTGGTGCCATATCACAAAGAACCTCATCTTTGTAGTTGCCAATAGAAAATGCAACTAAAACTTGCTTTGTCACCTTAACTTCACCACGACCATTCAACCATTGCAGCTTCTATGGTCTAGGATGCTTTAGTATAGGTAGATGCATTTTCTTAACCATTAAAGAACTTGCAACATTGGTGTAACTACCACTATCAATAATCATACTACATACTTTACCACCCACATGGCATCTAGTATGAAAGATGTGGTCATACTGTTCCTCATCAACATCTTCCTTAAGTTGTATGTTTAGAGCACACCTAGTGACCAACATCTCTCCCTTCATCGGACCCTCTATATCGACATCACTACATTCTTCTAATGGTGGCATCTCTTCCTTAGTTGAACTAACACTTTCTACATCACCATTATCCAAAACTACCATAACCCTCTTGTTTGTACATTGAGATTCAATGTGCCCCAATCCTTGACACTTGAAACACTTAATATCACATGATCTAGAAGAGGATTTAATTTTGGTTTTACCTTTAGGATAAATAGTTGATTCCTTAGCCTTTGCATCTACCTTTTGCATAGATGTATCCTTATTATTCTTCCAGTTTAACTTCCAGAAAGAGTTAGAAGTGGAGTCGTACTTGAAGGTATCCTTAGACTTTAATTGCCTCTCTACCTTGATAGCCATGTGTAATAATTCCTCCATCTCTACATGATGACACAACTCCACCACATAAGCTATCTCTCTATTCAGTCCATTAACAAATCTAGCCATTGCTGCCACACAATCTTCTTTTATGTTAGCTCAAATCATAGCTACCTCAATCTCCTTGTAATAATCCTCAACACTCATGGAGCCTTGAGTTAACCCCTACAACTTCCTATACAAGTCTCTATAGCAATGACTAGGTATAAACCTTTTTCTCATTACTACTTTCATCTCTTCCTAGGACTAAATAGGTCTCTTACAATTTCTTTGCCTACTAACCACAAGCTAATCCCACCAAATGCTAACATAATCAGTGAACTCAACTGCTGCTAATTTAACCTTCTTCTCCTCAGAGTAAGTATGATAATCAAACACATGTTCTTCCTTTCTCTCCCACTCCAAATACAACTCAAGGTTATTCTTCCCTTGAAAAGTAGGAATTTTAATCTTAAGGCTTCCCAAATTACTATCTTGCTTCTGAACATCCCTTTTACCTTTTCTAGAACTAGTCACATCAACACGACTCCTCATCTTCCCCCTCCTTATCTATATTCCTTCGAAAAGATTTAGGCTTAGAGGGAGATTTAAGATTATCTAGCCTTCTATTTAGAAGTTTAAATTGATCTTGGACAACCTTCATAAACAACTTCATGTCAAAATCTACACTATCTCCTCCACTACTCATGTTTTACAACTTGCAAAGAGTTAGTAAAAAAAAAAAAAAATTCCTCTCAAACACTCCCTCATGTGTTCACACTTAAAAAATATGGAATTGAATCACTCGTGTTTCACTCAATTATTATTATTATTATTATCCAATAAACTTCTCTTTAATAAGAACCTTATTGACGACCCTACCAAATAGCAAGTAACGACAAAGTAAGATAAAGAACAAAGGAACAACTCTGTCTAAGCAATTCAAAGAAGAAATTTTGTATCAAGCTCTCTCTCTCTCTCTCTCTCTCTCTCTCTCTCTCTCTATATATATATATATATATATGAGATTGTGTGATGAGTATTGATTGCACAACTCAATCTTTTTTTTATATGAATTTCTCTTTTCTCTTTTTTACTCTTTAAACACAAATTAGAATTGTAGACTAAAAGCAATGGATCAAATCAATGAAAGGATACAAACAAGAAGAAATTTTGATGAATAAGACAATAATGAATTAAAACTTTAGAACTAAAAAGGATGAAAGATAACAATGGAATAATCAAAGGATAGATAACACTTGATTTTCGAGAGCCAAAGCTCTTATATTAATTGATGCGAACCTTAGGCTGAGATGAACAAGTTGCCTTGATAAGATCAAATTGAGTTCTTGATAAATAACAAAGGAAGAAATTTTCAATATCATAAGAATGGTGATGTATCCCTCAATTTGGCCCCATAAGACTATTTATAGTCTTTACAAGTAAAGGAAATAAAAGATAAGGAAACACGAAATAGAAAAAAATGAAAGCTGGCTCCAAAAGTTGGCCTATAACCAACAACCTAAAGTCTATGTTGACTAGGTAGGCTAGCAGCCTACATTTCAATGTTGGTAGCTTTAAAGGCAAAGTCAATGGCCTTCATCATCTCCCAAGCGACCTTTGACGTCTTCCATACAATGACGACTTTCAAGCTTAGAAATTGTAATACACATTGTTGAGTCTAATTTTTTGTATTCCCATTCCTAATCCGATCTAAACTAGACCCTATGCTCATCTAATATAGATCTTCGACTTGAGTTAGGAATTTCGTTTAGTTTTGGAGTCGCCACCCAACTGTTGTTGGGAAATATTGAATTAAGACTAAAGGAGTGGATTAGTCTTAATTTGGACCACTAGTCGTCGTTATTTCCTCTTCTCATTTTTGTGAAAAAAGGGAAAACCAGAGTTTCTAAGTCCGGAGGCTAACTTATTAAAACCTTACAGTTATCACCTAATCTCCTAAAATTGTTCCTATTTAGAAATGTGTTTTATTGTGTTTCTGTTACTTTTTATTATGTTTTTGAATTATTTCAAGAAAATGATTTTTTTTATTTCATTTTATGGGTTGGCCCGAATGGGTGCCTACGTACTTGCTACTTAGGATCAAACAAGCCGTAATTCGCTTTTCTGGAAACTTGAAGTGTGTTTGTAAATTTTAATTTTTGAAATCTCTTTTGCTTTATGTTCTTATCATTTTTGGGATTTTTTTTCCTAAAAAATCTAAGCCTAAGCTTTAATCTGATTTTTGAAAATGATTTTTAGGGAAAACATCAATTTTGGATTTATTTGAGAAAAAGGATTTTTCTAAGTGATAAAACTCATTTTTTTTTTGAATTTTTATTAATTTTTATGATTTTTCTCATTTTTCTACAATTTTTTTCTAAGTTTTTATGATTTTTGTAGTTTTTTGTTATTCTTATGATTTTTGTGATTTGTTAAGAATTTTATCTTAAATTATTATCTACCCTATTTTGAGATCTAAAATATTATTATTATTTTTATTATTTATCTACATTTTTATTTTCTTTTTTATTATTTATTATTTTTTTCTTTTATTTTTTTACTATTTTCACATTATTAAATCTTAGAAAAATCTAATTTATACCATTTTCCTATTTATTGAAGATAAAACATAAACAAATAAATAAATAAATAGCTAACTAAATAACAAATAATAAATCAATTCAGAATAAAAAAATAAATAAAATAAAATAAATTAATTAAAAAAAATCTGGAAAATCCGACTTACCTGGATCCGGGTCGGTGCGCGGGTCGGGTCGGATCGGTCGGACACAGCAGCGGAGGATGCTCGTTCACGGCGTTTCGGCGGTCTTTTGTCGCGGGTGAGGTGTTGAATCCTGGCTTCTCAAGGGTCCTGAATCCAATGGTGGCGGTGGTTCACTCTCAGAACGCCTCCTGGTGGTGGTTTAACTCCGGTCGGCAATCGCGGTTTTGGGTTTCCTCCGTTGCTCTCCGATTTGCCCTCATTTCTCACTTTCTCTCAATTCTGATCTGTTATTTGGCTTCCTACCCTCCTCCTCTATTTATAGGCATTCGAAATCTACTCCAGATAAGCTCAAATCCGGCGATTTGGATAAACCCATATTTTTTCGTTTTTTAGATTTGATCTTATTCAACCTATTTGATGCCGATTTGTTGTAATCTTGTGATTTATCTGGATAATTCGGTTTTAGATTTATTGAAATCCAAAAAGATTCGAGGAAATCCAGCAATTTCAGCCTTATTGGACTTATGCCGGATTTTTCTCCGGCTGGGCTTGCGAAGAAGACGATCACGCGCGACACGCGTGACTTCGCTCGACCAATCACACGCTGCCACGTGGCAGCTCCAAGCGAAAGACAAAAAAATTGCACAGAGTGCTCGGGGGAGGATTTGAACTTGCGACCTCTGGCCTCCACACGCTCCCCATGTGCACACACGAGCCAGCTGAGTTGGCCCAATTTCCTGATTTTCTTTATATCGCAAATTGTACATATGCGATGCAATTTTTCCATTTTTTTGTATTTTTTGTAATTTCAAAAAATTGTAAAAACTATTTATCCCTTATTATTACCATTTCTGAAATCATTTTTCAAAATTGATGTGTTTTCCTATTTATTTTTATTTTTTTGAATATTTTTATTATTTTTGCTAAATTAAAGAAAAATTGAAAAAAAAATGGAAAAAATTTGAAAATTGATTATTATTGATTCCTAGGGCAAAAAATGGGGTGTTTACACACATTTTTTTATAAATAAATAAATAAATGTATAAACATAATAAATGATAATGCTGTAAATAAGACAATGGGACAAGGGCAATTTCGTCTTTTCCTAGTTAGACTTTAGGAAGAGAATAACTTAGGGTTTCTCCTTTTTCACACATGGATAACTTACAATCGTATAGAGAGATAGAAGGCGAAAGAACCCCATAAGAAAACCTAAGGTGACTAAAGAGGAGTCAAGCAGTTAATTGAATAAGTAAGGATCTTTATATGAATTTCAAAATTATGTTATTAGAATTGGACCTCATGGTTATCGTATGTACATTAGGACTCGAGATTTGAGAAGGGATGATATAAGAATGGAGAATCAATGACTCAAGGTTGCGATTTGTGGAATTGTTGATGTAAGTACGAAAATCCTTATAATCTAAATGCAATTACATATTTTAGAGATATAATTAAGCTTATGAATAAAGATGATTGAGTTTGGGAAATTTTAAAGTAAAAGAAATAGGGTTCGTGGAGATTGCCGATGGTAATATAGCTTATCAACATGATCGTGTTTTGACTGTATTGAATTCAAAAGTTGTACCGAGAGATACATGGCTTCCTAACATGGTCGTGTTTCAACCATGTTGAGATAAAGGTAACACGCCCCCCTAACACGGTCGTGTTTAGATCATGTTGTGTGTAAAAGTTGCATCGAGAGATGTACGACCTCTTAACGCAGTTGTGTTTCGACCATGTCAAGCCAACGGTAACACGACCTTCTAATACAGTCGTGTTTCGACTGTATTGAAGCTAAACTTCACATCGAAAGATACATGACCCTTAACATAGTCGTGCTTCAACCTGTATTAAGTAATATGGTCTCTAACATGGCCATGTTGAATAAAGTATAACTTAATTATATATTCATTTAACCTTAAATTAAACTAATTTTCACATAACCTAGATAGCTAGTAAGGTTCTAGAGAAATTTAATAAATAAGATTAAAAGAAATAGGAGAATGATATTGATCTTAGATTAAGTACTAGGAAGAACTTGTTGATTGAACAGATTTCAACTTAGCTTACGTCCAAGACCGGGAAGTGCTTAAGGTTAGGATTCAAGGTACATGTAACTTATGTAATGTTTTGTGTTTTCTTAAGTTAGTATATGTGTTGTAATTGATTAAGTTGAATGATTTGACTTAAGTGTTTAAGTTATATGTTGTATGTGTTTGGCTCAGCCTAGGGGCCTATAGTGGTAGATCTTTAGGGAGCACTCCAATGATGTTGTGTGATGTTGTCCATAGTGGAGTCGTACCTAAAAATGATCTAGATTGAATGTCGGTTTAAGTTTACATGGGTGTGGGACCCATAGTGGCAGTTCCCATCACCAAGATTAAGTGGTTTAAGTGTACATGGGTGTAGGGTTCATAGTGGTAATTCCCATCACCAAATCATGTTCCAATGTATTAAGTGTGTTAAGGGGGTCATGAGTACCATGTTGATACTTGTGGACCTGAATGTATTAAGGAAATGGTTGTTTACGTTTAAGTACTGCATAATGTGTGTGACACTTGTTCATGTTTGTTCATGCGTGTGTATTTATGATATACGCACTAGGCATTAGCTCACCCTTCGAGGAAAATAGATGCAGGTTTTGAGGGAGATGAGAACGCAAAAGATGACTTGCGGTTGGGTGAGCCACACAGAGAGGAAGACAAAGATTATCATTATTATTATTATTGTGATTAAGTTTTAGGAGATTTATGTGATTAAATTATAATAGATAGTATTTTTTTTAAGGGATGTTATTTTTGTGTTCCAAGACTTTTGTTGTGTTAGATGCTTGATATGGTTTAAGTAATTATTTTAATTTTGTGGATACATGAAATGCTCTTGTATAGGAATTACAGGTTAAAGTGTATTAGAGTTGGTTTAGAGCCATAATGTATTTTTGTGAGATAAAGACACGTGGCGAGTAATAGCGTGACCCAAGTTTTGGGGCATTATAACTTACGTGGTATCAGAGCTTTAGGTTTATGATCTTTAGAGACTTAAGTTTAGATCTATAGAGAATAAGTTCATGATCTTTATGACCTAAGTTTTGATCTATGGAGCATAGGTTATTAATCCTAAAGAGCTTAGGTAGTGATCCTAGGAACTATGTGATGATCAATAGACATAAGTTTTAAACAATAAAGCTTAAGATACAATCTTTAGAGGAAGCATTAGATTCGTAAGATAGTGAGACATGAAGAGAGTAGGTAAAATATAGGATGTTTACTTAATTATGTAAGTGTTTTCTTTTATTATTACTTTACTTGTATTCTTTTAACTACTAAGTTATATATGTGAGTAGATTCATGTGTAATGGTATATGTGTATATACTTGCACACTATGAAACTAACCATGACTAATATTAACTCAAGTAGATCCGGTTGTCTCTTCTTAAACATAATGCCTCCAAAAAGAATTACTAGATTAGGAACTAGAAGGAGTACTAAGCATGATAACCCCAATGAGGAGGAAACTCAGAACCCACAGCCATAAGGGGAAAGAGGTCAAATGGCTAAAGAGACAGTCCAACTATTACATACTGTAAACCACCTGGTAGGACTATTGGCACAACAACACCAAGCCCCTTATGTCCCACACACAGGAATGTTGACGAAACCATCAACTTTGATAGGTTCATAAAAGTAGCTAAGGAATTTAACCCCATAGTGGATAAGCTAATCGAGGTTGAGGATTGGATACAAGAAATTGAGAAGACATTTGCTGCCTTCCAAACACTAGAAGATAGGAAGGTAAATTATGTTACATTCATGTTGAAGGGAATTATAGCAAAATGGTAGGCTTTAGTTCCTAGACTTGCAAGGGAATGCATGAACTAGGCAGTGTTTAAGGAGCTATTTTATCAGAGATATTTCCCTAGCAATTCCAAAGACTAAATGGAGAATGAATACTACAATTGTGAACAGGGGAACCGAATAGTTGAAGAGTATGATGTAGAGTTGAATCGCTTCATTAAGTTCTTTCTTGAAAATGTGCGTAATGATGATAGGTCTCGAGCTAGAAAATTCTTGAGAGGTTTGGAATTGGACCTACAACTTGCTATAGGAGCCTTTTAGCTAAATATGTATGCTAAAAATGGTGGATAAGGCTAAGTATCTTGAATAGAACAAGAAGATTATAGAAGAACATAGGAGCTACAGAGCAGCAATAGCTTTAAGAAAAAGACTTGCCTATAGTGGTGGGCAAGATAGGGGTAAAAGACATCACCTGCTATAAAGCAGAATACCAAGAGATGTAGCCCCTCCTCTCCAAATCAAAACAAGTGCCTTTGGCACTTACGGCAAGAGGCATAAATGCTAAATGTACCAAATGTTACGGACCCCATGAGTTAAGAGAGTGCAGATGGCCTGATGGTGCATGTTTCTCTTATGGGAAGACAGGGCACATTAGCAGACATTGCACTAAAAGCTTAGTCCCCTTAATCTTCTATCATGTGTGCAACTAGAGGGGACACAAGGCAATCAACTATCCTCAAGGAAAAATAAGAAATCAGGCGAGACTAGTTCAATAAGCGGTTACACCTCCAATGAGAGGATAGGGAGGTAAACTAGAGGTAGGAGGTCTTAGACAAAATGTTCCTACCAAGTTGTTTGCAATTCATCAGCAGCAGCACCAAGATATCCTAGATGTGGACAACATTGCAGGTATGTTTCTAGTATACTCCTGTAATGCATATGTGCTATTCGATACCAATGCTTTTATGTCCTATATGTCTAAGAACTTTGTCTATACATGTTCTTTAGATGTTAAAAATATGAATGACTGCCTGGTTGTTAGTACTCTTTTGGGAATAGGAGGAAAAATAAGTAGGGTATGTAGAGTGAAAATAGAAATACATGGTAGGATCATGCCAGTAGAACTCCTAGTATTGGAAATGATAGAGTTTGACATTATTTTGGGTGTCAATTAGCTATCAAAATATCATGCCACCATTGACTGTTACGACATGGTGGTGCAGTTTAATATACCGAGGGATAGATATTTCGAATACAAATTAGAAGTGTAGAGACCCACTAGATTGCTTACCTATGAGATTTAGAGAAAAAGTGTAATGGCAACCATATCTGTTAAAGCTAGTGAAGAAATTAGGATGGTAAGAGTACCGATAGTGAGGGAATTTCCTAATGTGTTTCCAGAAAATCTTCTTGGTTTACGCTTAGCTAGAGAAATAAAATTCAACATTGACTTAGTACAAGGTACAATACCCATATTAAAATCAGTTTACAGGATGACACTAGAGGAATTGGAAGAGTTAAGGAAACAATTACAAGAGTTACAAGATAAGGGTTTTATAAGACCTAGTGTACAAGGTCACAATTCTCTTCCCAGGATAGATGACCTATTTGACCAGTTGTAGGGATCTTAGGTGTTCTCTAAAGTAGACTTGAAATAAGGCTACCATCAATTAAGAATCAAAGAAGAGGACATTCAGAAAACAACATTCAGGATTAGATATGGGCATTATAAGTTTCTAGTGATGCTCTTTGGACTAACGAATGCACTAACTACATTCATGGATTTAATGAACAGAGTATTCAAGGATTTCCTAGATAAGTTTGTAATCGTCTTTATAGATGATATCCTAATATACTTTAAAAGCATTGAGGAGCATGAAGAACACTTGAGACTGGTATTGGGCAGGTTACAAGATGAGAAATTGTATGCCAAATTCAGTAAATGTGAATTTTAACTAGAACAAGTAATCTTTTTAGGTCATGTAGTTAATAGGGATAGGATATTTGTGGGCCTAGAAAAGGTGAGAGCGATAGTAGACTTGATGTGCTTCAGTTGACTTTCAATACTGATTCAAAGAAAAGAAGAACAATTGACTCTAACTTCCAACAATTGGCATGAGCCGTAGCTAGAAGAAGAACCCTAATTTGCGTGATGATGAAATAAGAAGAATAAATCCAATCATGTACCAGATATGATACACTAGTAATAATTGGAGCGGCTTGGGAATTACTAATATTACACATAATAATCCTTAAGCAAGAACTCGCCACAATTTCAATTAGAAATTGATAAGAGAGGATGTGTGAAAGAGGATGCTCTCCATAGTAAAATATCTAAATAAATGATTGTCAAAAAGTCCCTTACAAAACCTAAATAACAAGTATTTATACCTTACTACAATTATGAAAAATAACCTAAGTAACTATTACACATGCCCGATCACTTCAAGCTTTAATCACAGTTACAAGGAAGAACATAGGACTAGTTGTCGAGTCTAATTTTTGAATTTCCCATTCCTAATCCGATCTAAACTAGACCCTATGCTCATCTAATATAGATCATCGACTTGAGTTAGGAACTTCGTTTAATTTTGGAGTCGCCACCCAACTGTTGTTGGGAAATATTACATTAAGACTAAAGGAGCGGATTAGTCTTAATGTAGACCACTAGTCATCGTGATTTCCTCGTCTCATTTTGGTGAAAAGAAGGAAAGGGAAAACCAGATTTTCTAAGTCCGGAGGCTAACCTATTAAAACTTTACGGTTACCACATAATCTCCTAAAATTATCTCTATTTTCAAATGTCTTTTATTTTGTTTTTGTTGCCTTTTATTGTGTTTTTGAGTGAGTTATTCCAGAAAAATGACTTTTTTATTCCTTTTTAGAGTTGCCCCAAATGGGTGCCTATGTACATGCTATTCAGGATCAAATAAGCCGTAGTTCGCTTTTTCTGAAAAAACTTTAAGTGTGTTTGTGAATTTTAATTTTTCAAATCTCTTTTGATTTATGTTTTTATCATTGTTGTGATTTTTCTAAAAATCTAAATCCTAGCTTAATAATTTGATTTTTAAAAATAATTTTTAAGGGAAAACATCAATTTTGAGTTTATTTGAGAAAATGATTTTTCTAAGTGATAAAACTCATTTTTTTTGAATTTTTATTAATTTTTATTATTTTTTGTAATTTTTATGATTTTTCATCATTTTTATGATTCTTTTATTATTCTTTTACAATTTTTATAATTTTTATGGGTTTTAATGATTTTTATAATTTTTTATTATTTTTATTATTTTTTCATAATTTTTGTGAATTTTTGTTTAAAATTTTCTCCCTAGGTTCCTATCTATCCTATTTTAAATTTTAATTATTATTTTTCTAATATTTTTATTATTTTTCTACATTATTATTATTTATTATTTTGAATATATTTTTTTTATTATTAAATCCTGAAAAAAAAATCTAATTTCTAACATTTTTCTATTTATTGAAATATAAATAACACATAAGTAAATAAATAACCAAATAAATAACAAATTAATAACTAAATAACAAAATTAATAAATCAATTTGGAATAAAAATAACCAAAATAAATAAACAAAAATATTAAAAAAAATAATCGAAAAATCCGGAAAATCCGACTTACCTGGATCCGGGTCAGTACGCTGGTCGGGTTGGTCGGGTCGGATCGGTCGGACACGGCGGCGGGGAGTGCTTGTTGACGGCGTTCCGGCGGCCTTTTGCAGTGATTGAGGTGTCAAATCCTAGGTTATCGAGGGTGAGGAATCCAATGGTGGCGGTGGTTTGCTCCAGAAACGCCTCCTGGTGGTTGCTCAACTCCTGATCGGTGGTCGCGGCTTCGAACAACTCCGGCGAGCTTCGATTCTCTCTTTTCTCTCACTTTCTCTCGCTTTTGGTCTGTGATTTGGCTTCCTCACTTCATTCTCTATTTATAGGCATTTGAAATTGAGCTGGATAAGCTCGGATTTCCACCGATCGAGGCAAATCGGATTTGCGGTTAAATGAACCAACTCCGATTCGTGTAAATCCTTCGATTTGTTGAGATTTGATTTCAATTGGATGATGTTTATCTCAATTCTGTTGAAGATTTGTTGGATTTGTGAAAAAAAATCAAATCGAAACAGCCAAAATTCGAATTTTTCTCCTTGTCGGCAATCTCGGACCGAAGTTGAAAACGATCACGTGCCTGGTGCATGCGTTCTCTCCAGCCAATCAGATGCTGCCACGTGTCCTGGGTAAATGAAAAATTTGCAAAACGTGGAATCTGCTCCCCCCGCGTTTCGAACCCCTGACCTCGCACCCGCGCGCACCCGCCTGACCACGGCTCGGACCAGCTGAGCTAGCCCATTTTCCTGATTTTGTTTATTTCGCAATTTGCATATATGCAATGCGATTTTTTTTTTATTTTTTTGTATTTTTTGAAATTTCAAAAATTTGTAAAAATTATTTATTCCTTATTATTGCCATTTCTGAAATCATTTTTCAAAATTGATGTGTTTTCCTATTTATTTATTTTTTGAATATTTTTATTATTTCTGCCAAATTAGAGAAAAATTGGGAAAAATTGGAAATTGATTATTATTATTGATTCTTAGGGCAAAAATAGGGTGTTTACAGCTGCCCCTCTTTGTAGTAATGCTTGAAAAACTTAACTACAAAGACAAGAAAGACGCCATTTTTGGCCTCTTGATTGAATAGATAATGCCTTGGTTTGACTGGTTATCTGGAATTTGGTTTTTTGGGTAGGAAAATGCTCCAAGAGCTAATAATCCCACAAGTTTAAAATGGTCCTAACAATTTAGAGTAATGTATCTTCCCAAAAAGTGCTCTATAGGCTAACTAATTGGCGATAGGAAACATCTCAAGCATTGTTTAGGAGTGTAGAATAACTGATGATAGGAAGCGTCTTATTAGATTAGCAACCTTGAAGAGAAGATTATCTTAGGAAGCGCCCTTATGAGCTGGCCACCTGTCAACAAAAGCGTTTAACTAGACTAGCAACTATTTGGAAAAATACCTCCAAAAAGTGCTCCTATGAGCTAACTAATCGGTCATCAAAAGTTTGAAAAAGTGTTCTTATGAACTGATAGATTGATAGATTCGAAAAGTGCTCCTTTGAGCTAACTAATCGATGGGTTCGAAAAGTGCTCCTTTGAGCTAACTAATCAATGGGTTCGAAAAGTGCTCCTCTGAGCTAACTAATCAAGGGTCTCGAAAAGTGCTCCTTTGAGCTAACTAATTGAGGGATTCGAAAAGTGCTCCTCTAAGCTAACTAATTGAGGGAGTCTAGGAAAGTGCCCCTTCTTTGGGCTGATTGACCTATAGCGAGAAGTGTCTTTTTAGACTAACGACCCTGGGGGAAATGTCTCAAAAAGTGCCACTATTGGTTGACCTTGAGACAAGATATTTAGGAAAGTGCCCCTCTTGGGCTAACTAACCTATAGCGGGACGTGTCTTCTTAGACTAACGACCCTGGGGGAAATGTCTCAAAAAGTGCTCCTATGGGCTGACCTTGAGACAAGATATTTAGGAAAGTGCCCCTCTTAGGCTGACTAACCTATAGTGGGACGTGTCTTCTTAGACTAACGACCTTGAGGAAAATGTCTCAAAAAGTGCCCCTATGGGTTGACCTTGAGACAAGATATTTAGGAAAGTGCTCCTCTTGGGCTGACTAACCTATAGCGGGACGTGTCTTCTTAGACTAACGACCCTGAGGGAAATGTCTCAAAAAGTGCCCCTATGGGCTGACCTTAAGACAAGATATTTAGGAAAGTGCCCCTCTTGGGCTGATTAACCTATAGCGGGATGTGTCTTCTTAGACTAACGACCTTGAGGGAAATGTCTCAAAAAGTGCCCCTATGGGCTGACCTTGAGACAAGATATTTAGGAAAGTGCCCCTTTTGGGTTGACTAACCTATAGCGGGACGTGTTTTCTTAGACTAACGACCCTGAGGGAAATGTCTCAAAAAGTGCCCCTATGGGCTGACCTTGAAACAAGATATTTAGGAAAGTGCCCCTCTTGGGCTGACTAACCTATGGTAAAAATGAATATCTTGAAAGGTGCCTTTATAGGCTGACCTTCGAAGAGGAGATCTAGGGAAGTGCCCCTTCTTGGGCTAACTACCCTATTAAAGGGGATGTTTAGACAAGTGCCCCACTATGGGCTAACTCATCTTATGCTTTTGAATATGCCTTCTACTGACTGAGCTAAATGATGTGATGCCTTTCATGATATGATGATAGTTATTCATTTTGATATGCTTGCCAATTTATCGTGGGTAGCAACCAAACAATTGAACCTTCGTGCTGGTTTGCTTTTGCTTCACTTCTTCTTATCTCGACACGGGGTTGAAAATCTTAATGTGCCTCCTTTCTTGTGCGCATAGCTCTTTTGATGGTAATGCTATCCTACTAATGCACTAGTTGTAATGCTCAAAAGTAGATAGAATTATATTACAAAATATACATTGAGATTCATTATTATCTTAGTGTTTATCTTTCATTGGTGAAGTGATGGGTAATGTGTTTAGGAATATTGGTTGCGATGAGAATTGATTGGAATTATTGATCATTCAGGGATATTAACTTTGCTTGTAAAAAGTAAAAACTCGACTCAACGAAATTTGTATCGAACATTGGCTTTCATAAACATTAGCAAGATTTCAATTCCCTTACCTAAGGATAGTACATCTTTACAGCATCTGTGTTAATGGGGTCTCTCAATTCTAGACCATCCATCTGAGTCAGTATCAGAGCACCTCCTGACAGAACCTTTTTCACTACATAGGGGCCTTCATAGTTTGGGGTGAATTTTCCTCTGGAGTCTTGGGCATTCGAGAGAACCTTCCTTAACACCAGATCCCCCTCTTTGAAGTATCGAGGCCTCATCTTCTTGTTAAATGCTCGGGCCATCCTTTGTTGGTAACACTGGCCATGACATAGTGCGGTAAGTCTTTTTTCATCAATCAAATTCAGCTGATCAAGCCTCTTCTTTACCCAGTCTGATTCAGTTAGCTGAGTTTCTGATAGAATTCTGAATGATGGTATTTTGACTTTGACTGGTAGCACTGCTTCTGTACCATATACCAATGAATACGGGGTAGCTCCAGTGGATGTTCTTATTGAAGTCCTATAAGCCATGAGAGCAAACGGTAACATTTCGTGCCAATCTTTGTAAGTGGTTGTCATTTTCTTGATGATCTTTTTGATATTTTTGTTAGCTGCTTCTACTGCCCCATTCATCTGAGGTTGGTAGGGAGTTGAATTTCTATGGTTTATGTGGAATTGTTGACATAAACCTGTCATCGATTTGTTGTTAAGATTGGTACTGTTGTCGGTGATGATGGACTCAGGAACTCCATATCGGGCTATTATGTCCCTTTTCAAGAAGCAAACTATTACCCCTTTGGTGACATTGGCATATGACGAAGCTTCTACCCATTTGGTGAAGTAATCAATCGCTACCAATATGAACCTGTGGCCATTGGATGCTGTCGGAGTGATTGGGCCAATTATTTCGATTCCCCACATGGAGAAAGGCCATAGTGCTGACAACAAATGTAACTCATTGGGTGGAGCATTTATCCGGTTTGCGTAAACCTGACACAAATGACAGTGCTTGACATATTTTATGCAATCTGATTCCATGGTTAACCAATAGTATCCTAACCTCATGATTTTTCGGGCCAACATGTAGCCATTCATATGAGGTCCACATACTCCTTCATGTACCTCTTTCATCAGTTCGCAGGCTTCATTTTTGTCCACACATCTTAACAAGGTGGTATCAGATGATCTTTTGTAGAGCATAGACCCACTTAATAGGAAATTGCTTGCTAACCTTCTGAGTGTTCTTTAGTCATTCTTGCTAGCCATTTCAGGGTATTTACTTTCTCGGAGAAAGGTATTGATGTTGTGATACTAAGGCTTGTCATCTTGTGCTTTTTTAATTGTTAAATAGTAGGCGGGCCGGTTCTCGATGTCTATTTTCTTCGGTTGGGCTTCGGCGCCCCCTGTTATCTAGATCATAAATGCTAGTGTGGCGAGTGCATCTGCAAACTGATTCTGAGTTCTCGGGATATATGTGAAAGTGACTACTTTGAATTCTTCGATTAGCTCGGTCAAGTGTTGATGTTATGGTACCAGTTTGGGGTCTTTAGTCTTGTATTCCCCTCTTGTCTGTAGTATGATGAGCGACGAATCCCCATATACTTCTAATTCACGGATTTCCATTTGGCAGGCCATTTTGAGGCCGGGAATACATGCTTCATATTCCGCGATATTATTGGTATATGGAAATGTGAGTCTTGTCGCTGCAGGGAATTAAGTGCCGTTTGGGGAGATCAATACTACCCCAACCCTGCAACCGAATATGTTGGCGGCTCCATCGAAAAACAGTTTCCACTTCGGGTTCTGCTTTATCCTAAAGTCTTCTACCGACATATCTTCCACTGTTAATATATTTTCGTCTAGAAATTAGGCCTGTATTTCTTAGGAATCTATTTCGACAAGGTGTTCTACCAATTGGTCGGCTAATGCTTGCCCTTTCATTGAGTTTTGATTCACGTATGTGATGTCAAACTTGGATAGGAGCATTTGCCATTTAGAGATTCTCCCTATCAAAGCTGGTTTCTCTGCCAAGTATTTTAAGGGATCATGTTTTGTCAGCAGCTCAATATGATAGTAAAGGCTGTATTGCCTTAATCGATGCATGACCCAAATTAGAGCACAACAAGTCTTCTCCACCTCTGAGTACCTCTATTCCCCATCTGTGAATTTCTTGCTCAGATAATATATGGAACGCTCTCTTCCCTCTTCATCTTTCTGCCCCAGCACGCATCCTATAGATTCAGGGAGTATAGTGAGGTATAAGAATAAAGGCTTTCCTTGCTTCAGGACTATCAAGACCGGAGGTTTCATAAGTTAGTCTTTGATCATCCTGAATGCTTCTTCGCATTCGTCGTCCCATTCTACTGTGGCGTTCTTCTTCAACAGACAGAATAGTGGCCGGCACTTATCAGTGAGCTGTGAGATGAAACGAGCTATATAATTTAATCTTCCCAGCAAGCTTCTTACTTCTTTAATGGAGCATAGGCAAGGTAACTCTAATATAGACTTTACCTTGTCAGGCTCGATTTTAATGCCTTCCTGGCTTATGACAAACCCTAACAATTTCCCCGTTGTGACCCCGAAAGTGCATTTCTCTGGGTTTAACTTGAGCTGGAATTTTCTCCATCGTTTAAACAATTTCCTCATGATATTTATATGGCTTTCTCTTTCTTTAGATTTGCTATCATGTCGTTGACATATACTTCAACCTCTCGATGCATCATGTCGTGAAGTATTGCGACCATGGCTCTCTAATACGTTGCCCCGGCGTTTTTCAAACCGAAGGGCATGACTTTGTAACAGAAAGTTCCCCATATTGTGATGAAAGTCGTTTTGGTTTTATCTTCTTTAGCCATTTTTATTTGATTATATCCTGAGAAACCGTCCATGAATGAGAAAAGATGATTTCTTGCAGTGTTGTCCACTAGAACATCAATGTGGGGTAGGGGGAAGTTATCCTTTGGCGTGGCTTGGTTTAAGTCCCGAAAGTCTACGCATACGCATACTTTTCCATTCTTTTTCATAACGGGGACTATATTTGCTACCCATTCTAGGTAATCGGATACTTCAATGAACCCTACTTCTAGCAGTTTCTTGACTTCTCCCTTAATCTTTAGTAGGATGTCAGGCCTAAATCTTCTCAGTTTTTGTTTTTTAAGTTTGACATCTTCCTTTGTGGGAAGCCTATGAACCACTATTGATTGGTCCAGCCCTGGCATGTCACCATATGACCAGGCAAATACATCTGCATATTCTGTTAATAGCTCGGTTATCTCACACTTTTGCTCGGCACTCAAACTGGTCCCGATTTTGAGGTTTTTAGGTTTTTCCATGCTTCCTAGATTTATTGTCTCCACTGGCTTGTCGATCGAAATTCCACTTTGTTCATGTTTTTGCCAATTTTCTTGTATTATTTCGTGGTTAAGGATATCGCCTTCAACAACTGACCTAGCAACGTTGGAAATGATATCAGTGTTTTTATTTTCTACCTGCGCGAAATATCCCTGATGTTCGATGGGAGGAGATCTGGGTAAAGCATATATATAAGAGAAAAAAAAAAACAGATTGTAATTGAATTGATAAAGAGTCTCAATAAAATTCGTTCAATAATCATTCTCTACTTTTAAGCTAACCTAGAGCTATTGGTAGGATAACAAAACCAATTGTTCAGAGTCGGATGTTGATTGGACGTGCGGGGGGTAGGTTTCCCATTGCTGACATCACCTTAATTTATTCGAGGCTCTTGAATGATATTTGCTTTTCGAAAAGATTGTTGGAGAGGTGGAATGCACATCTGGGTATTGCTTGGCTTCTCCTTCATTCTGCCTTTGACACCTGTTGCTTGTGCTTCTTCTTCGGTTGTAGGAACGTACCCTAGCCCAAATGTCCCTTGCTGCCCCTCCTTAAACTGATGGCCTTCTTTGCTGGTCACCACGTTCACTTCATTGAAAATTTGTAGACCAAGGTCTTCTAAACCTTCCTCCCCAATATATGGTATGGCAGTCTCCTTGTATATGGCGTAATCTTGCTCGCCAAGTACGGTGACTATCTGGCCACTCGCTATAAATTTGACCCTTTGGTGGAGACTAGAGGAGATGGCTCCAGCAGCATGTATCCAGGGTCTTCCCAAGAGTAGGTTGAAAGATCTTGGGATGTCGAGGACCTGGAAAGATATGTGGAATACTTGTGGACCAATCTCCACTGGTAGGTTTACCTCCCCTACTATATCTCTTTTTGATCCATCAAAAGCTCTGACCACTGTTGAGCTAGGTTTTATGTTGCTTGGATCGACCCCTAATAAGTCTAGGGTAGCTAATGGGCAAACGTTGAGGGATGATCCGTTGTTGATGAGTACTCGGGAGACAATTGTGTCATTGCACCTGACCACTATGAACAGTGGTTTTATATGTTGGTCTCCCTCCTGTCCTAGCTCTTCCGGAGAAAAAGATATCTGGTCCATTGTAAAAATAAAATCCGCCACGTGACTTATCTTGTCTGTAGTGATGCCTTCTGGGACCTGAATCTATTTGAGCACTTTAAAGAGTACTTCCCTGTGGGGCTTAGATGCTGTAAGAAGGCCCATGAGTGATATCTGTGCTAGAACCTTATTTAGTTGTTCCATTATCTTGTATTCACTCGCCTTGACCATCTTAGTAAACGCAGCGAACCCCTCTTCCTCTTCCTCTCCTTTCTCCACGTTGGGCTTTTCAGTCGAGGCTTTATACTTTGGGTCGTATATTCTCCCAAAGCGGGTGATTCCTCCCACTATAGGAGGTCGCTCTTATTCGAGGGCCTGATAGTCGAAAGGTGCGGCCTTATAACTTTCTGCCGGTATCGGGACATTAAATACATATCTTTTCCTTGGGATCTATATATCAGTTGATTGTCCCTCATAGCATTTTATAACCTTGGGCTTCTGATGAGAATTGATCATGTTTATAGTCTTCTCCTCTTCCTTTAGCGGGTTGTCCTCCTTCTCAAATTCTGGCCCCCATCCGCTAGGTGGCCTATACTCCGTTGGGGTGTAAGAATAGTTTACTAAGTATTCAAACCTCCCATGTGATTCTCCCAAAGTGCCGACTATTGGGTCTCCGGTTAACTACCTTCTTTTAATGTGTGCCTTTGGTGCTTTCTCTGGAGCTTGATGGGATTGCTTCTTCTGTTTCTCCATCGTCTTCTGCTTAGGGGCTTCCTTGGGAGTTGACTCCTCGGATGTGATCATGTTGATGGTGGGCTTATGATTGGGCAGTGGGTTGGTGTTAACATTGGGTGCTGGGGTGTTCACAAAATCCAACTGTACGATTCCTGCGTCGATTAGGTCTTGGATTTTGTGCCAAAGCCTCCAGCACCTATCTGTTGGATGCCCCTCTTGACCCATATGGTAGTCACATTTGAGGCTTGAGTCAAAATTCTTGGGCTTGTATCGGTCGTTGGGGATCTCGAAGCTGATCAAGTTGTCCGCCCTCAACCGAGCAAAGACTTGACTGAGCGGGATGGGGATTGGAGTGAACTGCCTTGGGACCCTAGTGGCCTGGGTATAACCCGTCGTGGATTGTTGGGCTGGGGTACTCATGGTTTGAAATGTCATACGAGTTCCAGCTTTTTCTGCCTTACCGGAATGTACTGTGCTGACGGTAGACTCCTTAGCTCTATTTCCTCCTAAGGGCCTTTGTGTTGGTGTGATCCTGGGAGAATCCATTGTTTGGAGTCTACCGGTGGTGATGGCACTTTCAATCCGGCACCCTACAACTACCACCTCTACAAAACTGGATGAGGTCTGGCCTACCAGATGTGAAAAGTAGGTCTTATCTAAGGTGTTGACAAATATGGATGCCAACTCCTTCTCAGAGATCGGGATTGCTACTCTGGCGGCCTGAGCTCTCCAGCGCTGAGCATACTGCTTAAACGGCTCAGTATGTCTTTTCCGGAGACTCCCCAGATCGATCACAGACGGGGCGACTTCAATATTGAACTTGTACTGGTCATAGAACGCCCGTGCTAGCTTTTCCCAAGTGTTGACATTGTTGAAGTCCAGGTAGACGTACCAGACCAATGCAGGGCCTGTGAGGCTGTCTTGGAAAGTTTGGATCATGAGTTGGTTGTATTGAGAATACTTGCTCATCTTTCGACCATATAGCCTGGTATGCATTTTGGGGCACCCGGTCCCATCGTATTTTTCAAATTACGGGGTCTTGAACTTCTCAGGGTATACCCCTTCCCTGTACACTGGCAGACTGGTGATCCCGACCTGCTTGAAACCATCAAGACCCTCGATTGTTTTCATCTTATCATGGAGCTGCTGGAAGAGTCTCTTCTCCATCTCCTTCTATCTCTCTTCCATCTCTTTCTTCAGGTCATCAGAGGTTGGCCCCTGGTTGATCCTTGGCTCATATTCAAAGGTCGGGTTAAGGTGGGAATTGATCTCTTCATACTCCGGAGGCTGTCCCTCCACTGCTTTCCCTTTCTTGGCCCCTGAATGTTCTTCCTGAGTTGGCTGAGTGGTGCGAAGGAGGCCGATGCTTTCAGTTAAGAGGTGGACCTGGGCAGCCAATTGTTGGACCGTTTGTTCTAAGGATACGATCCTAGAGTCCGAGGCAGCTTCAGCGTTTGTGTTGTTGCGGTTGTCGCTACTGTTGGCCATTTTTGTTCTTGAACGTGTGTGAATTGGGCTTCTAGGAGGGTTCGGTTGCTTGGGAGCTATCTTGATACCTGGCGCGCATTTTTTTTTTCTTTAGTATAATGTATGCAAAATGCTATGCATGTGTCATACAGATGCTAAAAATAAAAAGGGTTGACAATTGATTAACGATGTAATATTGAAACTTTTACTTTTATTAATATTGAAAATTTTGGAGTTCGATATTCAAAGAAAAATAAAAGATTACAAATGATGATCTATTTCCTAGCTCTTTTGGTCTTCTGTTGTGGAGGCTCAGGCTTCCCGTTGATGACGGTTTCCAGTTCTTCGACTCTGGCCTTGGTCTTTTCTAATTGAGCTTCCAAGGCTTTGTTCCTTTAGTCGGATTCCTTGAATCGTCCTTTCCAGATGTCTTTCTTATAATCTGCAGCTTCAAAGTATACCTCCATCCGGGCCTTGACCTGCTCTAGGTAGATTTCTAGCTCTGGATTTATCTTGTCTGGCCTCGGTTGAGTGACATCTGGAACCCAGTATGCTCTCTCCCCTATCTGGTAGAGCTGGCAGATTACAAACTCTCTGGTGGCTCGATGCTTTCCCACTTCGCCATCTAGCTCCCCAAGGTCTACATTCGGGCTTTCAATTCTGGCTTCCCAAAGTGCTTTGACCTCTGCCAGCTTAGCAAACTTTTCAACCACCAGCAGGTTCGAATCTTGGTACTCGAAGGTGACTGCTCCTAGTGAGGGCCAATAAACTATGTCTTAGATAGTACCAAATTGGCGGACCACTGAATTAGGGTGATATCCAATACATCCATTGATTCCGATCAAAGGCACGGCTCGAAAATTACTGCAGGTCAAAATAATTTTGTCACAGCAACTCCACCTGGCTGTCCACAGAATATCTTCGGCACTGAAGCTTCTAAGCACTTCTACCCAACTGTAGCTGGTAAGGTCGTCGGGTAGCTTTATCTTTTCTATGCATGAATCCACAAGGTCCACCTACTGAGCTAGGGTTTTCCGGACCATATTCAGCCTAAAACACTTAAGGTGGCTTACGAACCATATCAGTATAAGGTTGATGCTTGAGCGGAGGATCCCATGGCCCTTCTTCTTGAGGAAGTTTAAGTTTCGAATCTGTTTAGCTAATAGATCCGGGATGTAAGATCTTCCTTCCAGGAATTGGGTCACCAGCTCTACAACCCAGTAGTGAACATAGAAAGTTCTGGTGGGGAATAGTATGGTAACGAAAGCTATTAAGATGAAAGATTCATCCTTCTCTATCTGTAAGTCTTGGGGTCCCCACACAGTATGTCTTTTCTATCCCCATTGTCTTCTCGGGCGATGAACCAGTCTTCCAAATCATCCATCCGTATGCAGTATCCATTACAGTCTGCTAGGGCTTTGTTGACTGCTGTTTTGCGGATACCTAGTAGTTTGCTGAAGGTACCGGCTAGCCCGGCCTCGAGATCTGGCACATAGATTTGATCAGTCAGTGCTAGAGCCTGTAGCAGCTAGGTGTACTCTTAAAGGGTAGGGGTGATTTCATGCGGCCCGATAAAGAAAGCTGCGGGCTCGATTTCCCATAAATGGAGCATGGCCCGTACCAAAGGCAAATTCACCTCTATTTTCGTTAGTGAGAGGATGGGCCCTATCTTCTGCTAGATGAAGGCCTGCTCCTCTGGATTGTACAAGGTAAACCAGTGGTCCAATACCAACTTTGGGTCCAAAGGTTTATACACTCGAATCTCTTTGCGGAGGAGGCGGTCGACTGCGGTATTAGCCATCTATTACAATAAGAAATTCCCTAATTACAACCAGAACTATGAAAATATTACAGGGAAATAGATCTGAACTCCATGAACAAAACAACAAATATTACATTATCGTTAATTGTCAACCCATGACTTTATGTATGCAAATAGGTTGGTTCTAACTGGTCCCCAAGCTCTATGGCCTCCCGCATTCTCGGAGAAATGGATCTCAAGCCATATCGAAGCATTGGGTAGGGTAGCCTAATCAGTCCTAAACGGTGATCAACTCACTTTGCCCGAAACCTACATAATGGCTCCCCATCTTAGGGTCCTAAGACGGTCTGGGTTGGATCGCATCTATTCACACAAACATATGCATGCATGTAGACCCCAAAGTAAAGAAAACTAAACTTAGCTAATCCTTGAAAAGTTAGCAACAGAATAATAATTGAAAGACCTTTCTTTAAAAGAACAATTTGAGGAGGTTCAGGTGGCTAACCTACTAGAATGGGTCTCCAGTGGAGTCGCCATCCTGTCGAGTCTAATTTTTGAATTTCCCATTCCTAATCCGATCTAGACTAGACCCTATGCTCATCTAATATATATCCTCGACTTGAGTTAGGAACTTCGTTTAATTTTGGAGTCGCCACCCAATTGTTGTTAGGAAAGATTGCATTAAGACTAAAGGAGCGGATTAGTCTTAATGTAGACCACTAGTCGTTGTGATTTTCTCTTCTCGTTTTGGTGAAAAGAGGAAAGGGAAAACCAGATTTTCTAAGTCTGGAGGCTAACCTATTAAAACCTTACGGTTACTACCTAATCTCCTAAAATTATCTCTATTTTGAAATGTCTTTTATTTTATTTCTGTTGCCTTTTATTGTGTTTTTGAGTGAGTTATTCCAGAAAAATGAATTTTTTATTCCTTTTTAGGGTTGCCCCAAATGGGTGCCTACGTACCTACTATTCAGGATCAAACAAGCCGTAGTTCGCTTTTTCTGAAAAAACTTTAAGTGTGTTTGTGAATTTTAATTTTTGAAATCTCTTTTGATTTATGTTTTTATCATTTTTGGGATTTTTCTAAAAATCTAAAACCTAGCTTAATAATTTGATTTTTAAAAATAATTTTTAAGGGAAAACATCAATTTTGAGTTTATTTGAGAAAATGATTTTTCTAAGTGATAAAACTCAATTTTTTTTGAATTTTTATTATTTTTTGTAATTTTTATGATTTTTCATCATTTTTATGATTCTTTTATTATTCTTTTACAATTTTTATAATTTTTATAATTTTTATGGGTTTTAATGATTTTTATAATTTTTTATTATTTTTATGATTTTTTCATAATTTTTGTGAATTTTTGTTTAAAATTTTCTCCTTAGGTTCCTATCTATCCTATTTTAAAGTTTAATTATTATTTTTCTACATTTTATTATTTATTATTTTGATTATATTTTTTTTATTATTAAATCCTGAAAAAAAAATCTAATTTCTAACATTTTTCTATTTATTGAAATATAAATAACACATAAGTAAATAAATAACTAAATAACTAACAAATTAATAACTAAATAACAAAATTAATAAATCAATTCGGAATAAAAATAACCAAAATAAATAAACAAAAATATTAAAAAAAATAATCGGAAAAACTAGAAAATTTGACTTACCTGGATCCGGGTCGGTGCGCGAGTCAGGTTGGTCGGGTCGGGTCGGATCGGTCGGACACGGCAGCGGGGAGTGCTCGTTGACGGTGTTCCGGCGGCCTTTTGCAGCGGTTGAGGTGTCGAATCCTAGGTTATCGAGGGTGAGGAATCCAATGGTGGTGGTGGTTTGCTCCAGAAACGCCTCCTGGTGGTTGCTCAACTCCTGATCGGCGGTCGCGGCTTCGAACAACTCCGGCGAGCTTTGATTCTCTCTTTTCTCTCGCTTTTGATATGTGATTTGGCTTCCTCACTTCATCCTCTATTTATAGGCATTTGAAATCGAGCTTAATAAGCTCGGATTTCCAGCGATCGAGGCAAATCGGATTTGCGGTTAGATGAACCAACTCCGATTCGTGTAAATCCTTCAATTTGTTGAGATTTGATTTCAATTGGATGATATTTATCTCAATTCTGTTGAAGATTTGTTGGTTTTGTGCAAAAAAATCAAATCGAAACGGCTGAAATTTGAATTTTTCTCCTCGCCGGCGATCTCGGACCTAGGTTGAAGACGATCACGCGCCCGGCGTGTGTGTTCTCTCCAGCTAATCAGATGCTGCCACGTGTCCCGGGTAAATGAAAAATTTGCAAAACGCGGAATCTGCTCCCCCCGCGTTTCGAACCCCTGACCTCGCACTCGCGCGCACCCGCCTGACCATGGCTCGGACCAGCTGAGCTAACCCATTTTCCTGATTTTGTTTATTTCGCAATTTGCATATATGCAATGCGATTTTTTTATTTTTTTGTATTTTTTGAAATTTTAAAAATTTGTAAAAATTATTTATTCCTTATTATTGCTATTTCTGAAATCATTTTTCAAAATTGATGTGTTTTCCTATTTATTTTTATTTATTTTTGAATATTTTTATTATTTGTGCCAAATTAGAGAAAAATTGAAAAAAATTAGGAAAATTTGGAAATTGATTATTATTATTGATTCTTAGGGCAAAAATGGGGTGTTTACACTAGTTCTCCCTTGGTTCAATTTGGTTCATTATAGATCGTGACCCATTTATAAACTAATTGCTATTGTGCTTAGTTGTCTTCTTGTAAAAACTGACAAAATGTACTTGATAAAATGCAAAAACAATTATTATAAAATAAATAAAGACAATATGTGAATGTCTTGGTTCCATTTGTTTAAGTAGGCTTCCTAATGTTGGATCTAGGGATTTGGTTCCCATCATCTCCTCGAGCCTGTGAAAGATTTGCCCTCAAATCTAATGGGTCTTTCCCTAGACTGAAAATACTAGTTTGCATGTGCTTGTTGCCTTGAAGTCTTGAGTGCCCCAGTAGTTTTGTTGATCTATTCTTGGAATTTGTGTACCTCAGTTTGTGACATAGGGGTCAAGATAACCCGTGCACCATCCTTTTGAAACACATAAGTATTTTTAAACCCATCATGTAGCACCTTCCTATCAAACAACTAAGGTCTACCCATTAGTATATGAAAGACACACATAAGAAGAACATCACAAACAATTTCATCTTGGTATCTATCTCCTATGTTCAAAAGGCACCTTAACCCTCTAAGTAACATGCAAACTACCCCGTTCATTTAGCCAATTTAATTTATAGGGATGAAGATGTGGACTAATGATTAGTTGCAATCTATTTACTATAGCAACAGCTATTATATTTATGTAACTTCTACCATCAATAAAAAGAACACACAAATTACCTTAAACCCGATAAGGAGTATGGAATAGGTTTTCCTTCTGTACGTCCCTGACATTTGGAGATATAGTCATGACCCTGCGCAACACATTAATAGACAGATATTTATCATTTCCCTTATCTTCATGTGTCTCAACATCACGATCATCATAATACTTCTATAGTACTATTGACAAATTTGTAGGCTCAACTACTTCTTGACCATCTTCACTATTTCCCTCCATAGCAGTCATCACCCTTTTGTTGGGACATTAAGTAGCTATGTGTCCAAAACCCATGCATTTGAAACATTTGATTTAACGTATCTTTCCACTGGTTATCCTTAGCACTGTTTGTTAGATATCAACTCCAACAACCTTTTTTCCTTTTCCAGAAATTTCCCTCTCCCTATCAGTAATAGTTGTATTTTTATCCATAGTCTTATCATTTCCCCCTATTCCCTTTTGTTCACCCTGCTGACCATTTGACCCATGAGGTTTAGTGGAAGTTCTGTACCTATTGCTCACTACTCGAAAAGGGTTGGATCGCCTTTGTCTCTCCACTTTTATAGCTAGCCGGATGGCCTCATCAAGTGTGTTAGACCTCTAAAGCTCTACAATGCAAGCAATTTCATACTTTAACCTTAACACAAATCATGATAGGGTTTGCTCAGGAGGCTCAATTGGCCTACATTTGATCATTAGTGTCTCAAACTCCTGTACATAATCATCAACTATTTTGCCTCCCTACCTCAATGTTTGGAAATACATAAACAACTCTTGCCTATAGTGCTCAGGTATAAACCTTTTTCTCATTACTCGTTTCATTTCCCTCTAGGTATGTATATCAGCCTCACCATCTCTTTGTTTGCTAACCACAAGATTCTTTCACCATAAGGCGGTATAGCCTGTAAATTCTATAGCTGCATGGTAAACCTAAGTGTGATCATCAATCTCATAGCACTCAAATAGGCCCTCAACCTTATCCTCCTAATCCAAGTAATCTTCTATAGAACCCCTTCCAGTAAATGAAGGCATCTGCAGTTTCACATATTCTAAGCTCTAAGGCTATCTAAACTCACGATTAGGGTAAGGCTCATTTTCAAAATTATCATCCATTTCCCCCCTAAAAGCATGATAATCACCTTCCATCCTCCTACCCCTATTGCCTTCAATAACTCCTTCCCTATAAGCATTTTGATGGGTTACCTAAGGTAGGGGTGCCTGAAGGTTTGCCATTGGTGGTTGTAGCATTATCATTTGGTCTACTCATGTTGCTAATGTAGCAACAATAGTCGTGTGATCCTGCAATTATTTTTCTAATGTTCTTTCACTTGCAGCACGACGACCCTGACCTCCTCCAACCTGACTATTGGCCTCATTGCCAATTCCACCATTCACACTATCATTTGACATGATTTTGCTATTTTTTTTATATATACTCATAATTACCCTTCACAACAACCACACTTTCACGTTAACAACAAACCTTTATGGCACCAATCACAACACAACTCACCTTCACAGTTCAAGTATACAGATACCCATGGTGCAACACATAATTGATGCAATACACAACCTCAATGGCTATACACACACTCCAATGCTTCAAT
The DNA here is from genome assembly GCA_037954665.1 of Laguncularia racemosa. NCBI lineage: Eukaryota > Viridiplantae > Streptophyta > Magnoliopsida > Myrtales > Combretaceae > Laguncularia > Laguncularia racemosa. The sequence goes on from JBBMOL010000412.1 coordinate 34,124, forward strand.
ACACAACCACACAACACGCACACTCCCACGACTCACTTCACTTCACACCACAACACATACACTACAAATATCACAGCAACAAAGTAAATGATTCCAAGTTTAGTCAAAGTGCATTCAAAGAAATTAATGGACAATTACTCCACAAGGTAATAATGGAATTCAATTTGAAAATATTTCCCACTCTTCACGGTAAGGTCTTCACGGCAAGATGATTACCACAAGGACAAAATTTTGAACTACAAACTTCCAATTCCGAAATCAATAAGGAACAACATGGCACAATAAACTCAATTGCAATTCTAATGGAATTAATTATAATGATTCCTCAAAATTAATCATGGCAATGAACCCTAAAATCAACCTCCTTTGTATTCAACTCACAATTACTAAGGAACAATTCAACACAAGAACTCAATTCCACTTCTCACAACTTTAATTTCAAAATGAAAGAACAAGAACCCTAAATCCCTAATTTGTGATTTGCGAATTCGCCTTCCACAAACCTATGCTCTGATACTAAAATTATGATGTGCTTCAATTGACTTTCAATACCAATTTAAAGAAAAGAAGAACAATTGACTCTAACTTCCAACAATTAGCATGAACCCTAGCTAGAAGAAGAACCTTAATTTGTGTGATGATGAAATAAGAAGAACAAATCTAATCACGTACTAGATATGACACACTAGTAATAATTGGAATGACTTGAGAGTTATTGATATTACGCACAATAATCCTTAAGCAAGAACTTGCCATAATTTCAATTAGAAATTGATAAGAGAGGATGTGTGAAAGAGGGTGCTCTCTATGGCAAAATATCTGAAAAAATGACTGTCAAAATGTCCCTTACAAAACCTAAATAACAGTAATTTATACCCTACTACAATTGTGGAAAAATAACCCAAGTAACTAGTACACATGGCCAGTCACTTCAAGCTTCAATCACGGTCAAAAGGAGGAACACAAGACTGGTTCTCCTTTAGTTTAATTTAGTTCATTATAGACCGTAGCCCATTCATAAACTAATTGCTATTGTTCTTGGTCGTCTTCTTGTAAAAGGCAATAAAATGTACCTGATAAAATGCAAAAACATTTATTATAAAGTAAATAAAGACAATATGTGAATGTCTTGGTTCCATTTGTTCAAGTAGGCTTCTCAATGCTAGATCCAAAGGTTTGGTTTCCATCATGACTATCACAGACCAAAAACAGTTATAGAGGTAAGAAGCTTCCTAGGTCATGTAGGCTACTATAGGAGATTTGTAGAAGGGTTTTCCAAAATAGCAACTCCTCTCACCAAATTGACAAAGAAGAATGTGAAGTTCGAATGAGATAACAGATGTCAAGCTAGCTTTCAAATGCTTAAAGATAAACTGGTGTCGACATCAGTTTTGATTTTTCCTAAGAGTGGAGAAGAGTTTATAGGGTATAGCGATGTCTCAATTCAAGAGTTGGGATGCATATTGATGCAAGGTAGACAAGTAATAGCATATACATCTTGACAACTGAAGTTGTATGAAAAAAAAATACCCAACTTATGACTTAGAATTGGCGGCTATAGTGCTAGCCTTAAAACTATAGAGACATTACTTATGGAGAAAGGTGCAAAATCTTCAGTGACTATAGAAGCCTAAAGTACATATTTACGTAGAAAAAACTGAATATGAGATAGGGGAGATGGTTAGAGTTAATAAAAGATTATGACCTACAAATAAAATACCATCCAAGAAAAGCTAATGTGTTGGCAAATGCCCTTAGCAGAAAGAAACAAGGTAATGTAGCCACTCTCATCACCTCACAAAAGGAGTTATTAGAAGGCATGTGCAAATTGGAGCTAGAAGTTTTAACAAAAGAAATGGGAGCAAGAATGGCTACTTTAAGGATTCAGCTAACCATAATGGACAAAATTAAAGCTGGTCAGATGAAAGATAAAGACATTTAAGAGCTTAAAAGTATAATGGAACAAGGCAAGGCACCAGAATTTAACTTAAATGTAGAAGGGACCTCGAGATACAAAACGAGACTATATGTGCCAAGGGATGCATAATTGAAGAGAGAGATAATGAAAGAGGCACATCACTCCACCTACACAATATATCATGGAAGTACTAAAATGTACAAGGACATAAAAATATGTTATTAGTAGAGAAACATGAAGAGAGTAATAGTAGAATATGTAGCTAGATGCCTCACATACTAGTAGATCAGAATATAACACTAGAGACCAGCTAGAGATTATAACCTCTTCCAGTATCGAAGTGGAAATGGGAGCATGTGACCATGGACTTTGTTATAGCCCTCCCAAAAATTAGGGAAAAGCAGGACACAATTTAGGTTATAGTGGATAGATTGACTAAGTCTGCTCATTTTATACCTATTAGAGTGTGATACAAATTGGAGAAACTAACTCAAATATACATACAAGAGATAGGCAAACTGCATGGAGTGCTAGTGACAATCACTTCTTATAGAGACATAAGGTTTGTGAGTAAATTCTAGAGCAGCCTACACAAGGCATCAGGTACTAAACTACAATTTAGTAAAACATTCCACCTAAAAATAGATGGTCAGTCTGAAAGGACCATACAAATATTGGAAGATTTGCTCAAGGCATGTGCATTAGATTTTAGAGAAAATTAGAATGAGCATATACCTCTGGTAGAGTTTGCCTATAATAACAATTACCAATCAACCATCCAGATGATACCATATGAAGCTCTTTATAGGAGAAGATGCAGATCCCCATTACATTGGGATGAAGTGGGAGATAGACAAATGATGGGGTTGAAGGTTAGTACAAGAAACGGTAGACAAGGTAAAGTTAATTCGGTAGAGAATACAAATGGCCCAATCTTGATAAAAGAGCTATGTAGACAAGAGAAGATGCCCTTTAGAATTTGAATTTGGAGATAAGGTATTATTAAGGATTTCTCTAACAAAAGGAGCAATCAGATTCAGGTCGAGAGGAAAGCTAAACCCAAGGTATATAGGTCCGTTCTATATCTTAGAAAGAATAGGCACAATGGCATATAGGTTAGCTCTTCTATCGAAATTAGCCGAGGTACATGATGTATGCCATGTATCTATGCTAAAGAAGTATGTACCTAACCTAGATTAGATAATGGCTTTGGAACCATTAAGATTTTAGATACTAAGGAATGGGTACTAAGACGGAAGACAATTCCTTATGTTAAAGTGCAATGGACAAACCAAATTGAAAGGGAAGCGACATGGGAGTTAAAAGAAGAAATGAAGATAAAGCATCCATAACTCTTCCCAATTTCAAGTAACTTTTGAGGGTGAAAGTTTTAATAAAGGGGGGAGAATGTAATACACATTTTTTTTAATAAATAAATAAATATATGTGTAAACATAATAAATGGAAATGTTATAAATAGGACAATGGGATAAGGATAGTTTCACCTTTTCCAAGTTAGACTATAGAAACAGAATAACTTAGGGTTTCTCCTTTTTCACACTTAAACAACTTACAACCGTATAGAGATATAGAAGGTGAAAGAAACCTAGAAGAAAACCTAAGGTGACTAAAGAGGAGTCAAGTGTTTAATTGAACAAGGATCTTTATGCGGATTTTAAAATTATGTTATTGGAATTAGACCTCATGGTTATCATGTGTGTATTAGGACTTGAGATTTGAAAGGGGATGATATGAGAATGGAGAATCAACGACTCAAGGTTTCCATATGTGGAATTGTTGATGTAAGTACAAAAATCCTTATAATTTAGATGCAATTATGTATTTTAGAGATATAATTGAGCTTAGGAATATAGAGGATTGAGTTTGGGAAAATTTAAAGTAAAAGAAATAGGGTTCATAGAAATCATTAAGGGTAACATAGCCTACCAACACGGTTGTGTTTTGATTGTATTGAATTCGAAAGTTGTATTGAGAGATACACGGCCTCCTAACAAGGTCGTGTTTTGACCGTGTTAAGTTAAAGGTAACACAACCTCCCAACATGGTCATGTTTAGATTATGTTTAGTATGAAAGTTACACCAAGAGATATATGGTCCTACTTTGACCGTATTGAGCCAAGGGTAACACAACCTCTTAACATGATCATGTTTGGACTGTGTTGAAGCTAAACTTCACACCAAAAGATATAGGACCCTTAACACAGTCATGCTTCAACCTGTGTTGAGCAATATGATTTCCAACATGCTCATGTTGAATAAAGTACAACTTAATTGTATATTCATTTAACTTCAAATTAAATTAATTTCCATGCAACCTAGATAGCTAGTAAGTCCCTAGGGAAATTTAATAAATAGGATTAAGAGAAATAAGAGAATAATATTGATCTTAGATAAAGTATTAAGAAGAACTTGTTGATTGAACATATTTCAATTTAGCTTACGTCCAAGATCGAAAAGTGCTTAAGGCTAAGATTCAAGGTATGTGTAACTTGTATGCTATTTTGTGTTCGCTTAAGTTAGTATATGTGTTGAAATTGATTAAGTTGAATGATTTGGGTTAAGTGTTTAAGTTGTATGTTGTATGTGTTTGGCACAGCTTAGGGGCCCACAATGGTAGATCCCTAGGGAGCACCCCAATGATCCTTATATAACATTGTCCCTAGTGGAGTCGTATTTGGAAATGATTTGGGTTGAATGTCGGTTTAAGTGTTCATGGGTCTGGGGCTCGTAGTGGTAGTTCTCATCACCAGGATTAAGTGGTTTAAATGTACATGGGTATAGAGCCCGTAATGGCAACTCCCATCACCAAGATTAAGTGGTTTAAGTGTATTTGGGAGTAAGGCCCATAGTGGTACTTCCTATCACCAAATCATGTTCCAATGTGTTAAGTGTGTTAAAGGGGTCATGAGTACCCTATTGATGCTTATGGAGCTAAATGTATTAAGAAAATGGTTGTTTGTGTTTAAATATTGCATAAAGTGTGTGACACTTGTTCATGTTTGTTCATGTGTGTATATTTGTGTTATACGTATTAGGCATTAGCTCACCTTTCGAGAAAAATTTTTAAATGTAGGTGTTGAGGGAGATGAGAACCTAAAAGATGACTTGGGGTTATGTGAGCCATAGAGAGAGAAAGATAAAGATTACCATTATTATTATAGTGATTATGTTTTAGGAGATTTATGTGATTTAATTATAATAGATAGTATTTCTTTAAGGAATGTTATTTTTGTGTTCAAAGACTTTTGCTGCGTTAGATGTTTGATATGGTTTAAGTTATTATTTGGATTTTGAGGATATATGAAATGCTCTTATATTGGAAATATAAGTTAAAGAGTATCAGAGTTGATTTAGAACCTTAACGTGTTCTTGTGTGATAAGGATACATGGCGAGCAATATGCAGCCTATGTTTCGGGATGTTACAGAAATTCTATTTTCTAGTGTTGCTCTAAGCTTTGATCTTCATTATTATTATTGGAGATGCTTGATAAATGGAAAATGATCTCTTCATCCCTTAGATTTCTCATTTTGGCCAACTTCAATGCTTGGTCCAGATGATCTTGAACGAGTCTATTCAAAGCTTGCTCTATGCGTTTTGTCCTTGCCCTTGTCATTGGTCTTTCAATTCTTTCCAATGGATCATTGGAAAGAGTTGGTGCAAGCTAATCCACATTAGGATAACTACTGTTAAGGCATTTGATGCACCAACTACGGCAGTTTCACTCCTTGCTAACATTGGGGGAAAAGTGTTCTCTTGCTTTGAGAATGGAATGCTAGCACTCTGTCTAGAGAAAATGTCCTACTTTGATCTAGCAACTTGTTAGGCTGAAAGAGGTTTGGAACCCTTTCCCCATTTTTTAATAAGAAGGTAAGATTTTAAAGCTCCTTCCTTCGGTGACAGTTTTAATTGAGTATGTTTAGTACTTGTTTTGAGTTGATTATTTTTAGAAGCTATCACTATTAGATCATGCATTTGTTGCCATTAATTCATCGCATTTTTTAAAACTTCATACACTTCTATTAGAGAGGGCTAATGGTGAAACGAGAGACTGTCAAGGCTACCGGAGAAAGAAGTTGCCGTTGAAGCTCGATGTCATCGTTGAAATGAAGGCTGGTATGAAACCATAACAAAAGCCGTAAAGAAAGCATGGCCGTTTTTTCTTTTCTTTTCTTTTTTTAATTTTTACTCACTACTTTTTTTTTTTTTTAAGGAATATGTGGATTGAAACAACAATGACCAATTTCAACTGTTGAATAAAACGCAGAGTGATCACTCTCAAAATACTTAAAAGGATTTCATTTATTTTTTTTTTCTTATCTTTTCTTTAACATTCTCATGTAACTAAACTTCATCCAATTACTCATGCTTTAGGCGTTGAGGGTAGACCTAGGAAACAAGTCATACCAGCCTGGAATCTACCTGACCCACTCGATCTTGAGTGAAAAAAAAAAAAAAAGAAGCTTCAGCCGACCCCAATTTTTTTGTTTTTTTTTTTTGGCCTTTGAAATGTTTAATTCAACGTAGCCCATTCTAGGGTCTACTTGGGGGCTCACTTTTAATAATGTGTATTCTTTCAAATAGTTTGCTACCTGTGGCCATTTCAAAGGGAAAAAAAAAAAAAACAAAATTTTAGGACTGATTCACCTGAACTAGCCTAGAATTAGGATACCCCAAGTCGGGCTTGGTTCAAGATTTTTTTAGCTAGGGAACCATTGGATCAAGGCCAGTTTGACCAGTTTCTTAGGTTTATTTGCGTGAATCCATTGTTCAACATGCTTCACTTTATTTGTCAAGCATCATTAGTATTACGTACTCCTATTAAAGATGCACCCTTTTATTTTATTTTATTTTTATTTTTTGAAAAATGGAGTTATTGCTAGTTGTTAGTCCTTTTGGCTTAGTTTTCAAATGCTGCTATTATTTTTGTACTGCTGTTCATGCCATGTTGGGACCATTGTCCATTACTTAATTTCAAAAAAAAAAAATGTAGGTATGCTTGTTAGAGTATACTTCGAGGTGTATACTCCACGGAGTTTCTAGCTTTCTAAATCTATTTTCATTGATCAAATTGTATTAATTGTAACACTAGTGTAACCTAAACAAATTTAAAGAGATTTGTACAAAAATTATCATCACGAGTGGACAAGCTACAAAAATGATATGCTGAACATTTAAGTTAGGAAATCTAAATCCATTGAAGTTATAGCAAGATCATACTAACTTAGGCGTAAGAGTTTATACTCCATGGAGTTTCCAGCTTTGTAAATTTATTTTCATTGATCAGACTATATTAATTGGAGCATTAGTGTAAATCCATAGATGACATTTTGTAACCTATGTCACCTTGTAAAAATAGATCAGAATAGTTAGAAAATTGTCATTTTGTCAACCTAAAACTTTGAATGGTGTTTTCCCCTCAGTTGCTTAGAGTTATGTAGTAATTTGCTACTTCGATTCAACGGTTTGCCTTTGCTAGGCTTATGAAGTTTCAAAATGAACTAATTCTAGAAGCTGAAGGCAATGCTTTACAAGATTAAGTTCAAAGCTTGTGTAACTTTATATATGCAAGAAGTCTTTAGAGAACCAAGAGAGGAATTCTCTCAAAATGTGTTATTCAATGTTGTATCAATGTTCTATGTTCTGTTTTCCAACCCTAGCAGCTTATATTAGGGTTTACAACTCGTGATAATAAAAGCCCAAAACGACACAACATCATAAAGTCGTGGAAAAATAACAAATAGGCAATGAAAGCCGACGGCGTAGGCGCCGGCGTAGGATGTACACTGGGTATATAGGCCGCCGGCGTAGTCCCTCTGTCGCGCGCGAATGGCAACACCGGTTCAAGGCCAGCAGCGTTTAAGCCAGCGTTGTCAAGGCTGGTAGCTTTGATCTCCTTGAATGACTTGTACAAATGCAAGGTCATTCTCATGGTTGCTCCACTCTCTTCCGGCTTCTTGGATATCCTTTATCAGCCCGTTCAGTGCTTGCTTGAATCGTTTCGCTCGAGTTCTTGTGATCGGTCCAAGTGGCACTTCAAGAGGATCCACATTCCACCTTCTAGCTTGACTCCCATCATGGCTCTCATCATTCCCCTCCTCTTGAAAAGGATTTGTCCTCAAATCGTCGCCTACATCAAAAGGACTCAGATCAATAACATTAAAAGTAGCACTTACTTGATACTCACCTAGCAAATCTATCTTGTAGGAATTATCATTGATGCGCTCAAGAATTTGAAATGGTCCATCGCCTCTAGGAAGTAATTTAGATCGATGCTACACAAGAAACCGCTCTTTGTGCATGTAAACCCAAACCCAATCTCCAGGTTCAAAGACAGCTTGTCGACGACCCTTGTTGGCTTGTTTTACATACTGCTCTATTCTTCGCTCAATGTTTAGCCTTACCTTCTTATGGATCTGTTTAACAAATTCTGCTTTCTTCTTACCATCTAGATTAACATACTAAAAAATAGGCAAAGGTGATAAATCCAAAGGAGTTAGTGGATTGAAACCATACACAATTTCAAAAGGAGTAAACTTAGTAGCAGAATGCATTGTGCGATTATAGGCAAATTCAACATACGGCAAACAATCCTCCCAACTTTTAATGTTCTTTTTAATGACTACCCTTAACAAAGTAGATAAAGTTCGATTTACTACCTCAATTTGACCATCAGTCTGTGGATGACAAGTAGTAGAAAACAATAGCTTAGTTCCTAACTTAGCCCACAGGGCCTTCCAGAAGTAGCTTAAGAACTTAGCATCTCGATCCGATATGATTGTTCTAGGCATACCACGCAATCTCACAACTTCCCTAAAGAACAAATTAGCAATATTGGAAGCATCATCTGTTTTGTGGCAAGGAATGAAATGTGCCATCTTAGAAAACCTATCCATGATTACAAAAATAGAGTCTCGACCATGCCTAGACCTGGGTAATCCTAACACAAAATCCATGGAAATATCTACCCAAGGCTCATGAGGAATGGGAAGTAGGGTATAAAGTCCATCAGGTTGGACTCTAGATTTTGCTTGCTTACAAGTGACACATCGCTCACAAATCCTCTCAACATCTCGTTTCATATGAGGCCAATAGAAGTGTTCCTACAAAACCCCTAAGGTTTTAGCTACTCCAAAATGCCCCATTAAACCTCCTCTATGAGACTCCCTCACTAATAATTCTCTTGAAGAACAATTTGGAATGCAAAGTTTATTCTCCCTAAACAAGAATCCTTCATGCTTATAAAATTTACCATGATCACTCTTCTCACAGCACACATACTCTTCACAAAAATCTCGATCAGCAGCATACAATTCTTTAATATGCTTAAAACCAAGCAATCTAAAACTAAGAGTAGAGATAAGAGCATACCTTCTAGAAAGTGCATCAGCGACAACATTTTCTTTACCTTGCTTGTAGTGGATGACATAGGGAAATGCTTCAATAAACTCCACCCAATGAGCATGTCTTTTGTTTAGCTTATGTTGTCCTTTCAAGTACTTTAAGGATTCATGATCAGTGTGGATCACAAACTCTTTTAGCCAAAAATAGTGTTGCCAAGTCTCCAACGCTCGAACCAATGCATACAACTCCTTGTCATAAGTAAGGTAGTTCAAGATTGCCCCACTTAGCTTCTCACTAAAGAATGCGATTGGTCCCCTCTCCTGCATGAGAACTGCTCCAATACCTATTCCTGAAGCATCACACTCAATTTCAAAGGTTTTAAAGAAATCAGGTAAAGCAAGTAATGGCGCATGAGTCAACTTATTTTTAAGAGTCTGAAAGGCCTTCTCTTGTTGCTCTCCCCATTTGAACCCTACGTTCTTCTTGATTACTTCAGTAAATGGTGCTGCAATGGTACTGAAATCCTTCACAAACCTCCTATAAAAGCTCGCTAGTCCATGGAAACTCTGCACATTACTTACATTAGTTGGACTAGACCATTCTTGGATCGCACGAATCTTCTCTTCATTAACCTTTATTCCCTGTGCACTAACAATAAAACCAAGAAACACAAGTTTGTCTATACAAAAAGTGCACTTTTTGAGGTTAGCATATAATTGCTCCTTTCGAAGCACTTCCAAAACATCCCTCAAGTGAGATATATGGTCTTCCAAACTCTTGCTGTAAATGAGGATATCATCAAAATAGACAACCACAAATTTGCCAATAAAAGTCCTCAAAACATGGTTCATAAGTCTCATGAAAGTACTAGGTGTGTTAGTTAAACTGAAAGGCATTACTAACCACTCATGTAATCCATATTTTGTCTTAAATGCGGTTTTCCATTCATCACTTTCTTTCATTCTAATTTGGTGATATCCACTTTTCAAATCAATTTTGGAAAAGACACTAGACCCATGTAACTCATTTAACATGTCATCTACGCGAGGAATGGGATGATGATACTTTACCGTGATGTTGTTGATGGTGCGGCAATCAACGCACATTCTCCATGACCCATCCTTCTTAGACACCAAAATCACAGGCACTGCACATGGGCTCATGCTTTCTCTTACGTACCTGATGAGAGCCATGATGGGAGCCAAGCTAGAAGATGGAATGTGGATCCTCTTGAAGTGCCACCTGGATCGATCACAAGAACTCGAGCGAAACGATTCAAGGAAGCACTTAACAGGTTGATAAAGGATGTCCACGAAGCCGGAAAGGATTGGAGCAACCATGAAGCTGGAAAGGATTGGAACAACCATGATAATGCCCTTGCTCTTGTACAAGTCATAACAGATACGGGTTGAAGGGGGCGTGTCTTTACAAGGCACGGTCGTGTAGTGAGTCTGGAGGTTCCACAGAAACATACACGGTTCAAAGGCACGGCCGTGTATGGTGTTAAGAATATCTACAGAAACATACACGTCTAGAAAGGCACAGCCGTGTATATGCTCTATGCCGGCTCCAACGCCGCCGACCTTTAATTCGCTGTTTTGTTATTTTTTTGCAACTTAATGATGTTATGTTGTTTTAGGCTTTATTATTACGAATTGTAAACCCTACTATAAAGCTTCTAAGGTTGAGAATATACAATATAGAACATACAAGTTTGAATAACACTTTTGAGAGAATTCCTCTCTTGGTTCTTTAAAGAACTTTCCTTGAACTTATCGGATTTTCTTCCATGGCGTTCATCCCGACTTATCAATCGGTCTTTCATCCTGATTGTGGCGTCTACATAATATACCAAGCTTCTTGCCTCACTTATAGGCAACGGGTCGCGGTTTCCACTCGATTGTTTAGCATCTTGGGTAGCAATTCCGAACGTATTGGTATTGGGTTTCATCACGCGTGGGCGTGGTTCGTATCAGTTTGGTATCAGAGCCAAGGTTTGTTAAACATCAGTTTGGTTTGAGGAAGGTAACATCAAAACCCTAACTCTAATCATTCATATCAATTGTTTGTACTCAATTTCATAGTGTTAATTGTCTATTGAAAGTGTAGTGCCTCCTATTCACGTTTGTTATATATATATATAAAAAAAAAAGGAAAGAAAAAGAGGAAAATTTCGAGCCTTAGAGTTGTTTTGAATTCTACGGAAGGGAATTAGTGTAGTTTGGGTTAGTTCCAAGAGAATTGGGAAGAGGAATTGGTGAGTTAATATCATCATTGCTTGTGAGAATACACGAGTGACTGTGTGATATCATCCTTGGAGTGAAACACATAAGGGAGTGTATCGTAAGGCTTAATCATATATATTTGTGTTAATACTAACCTTTTTTCTACAGGAACTATGTCGAGGCAACATTCTCCTAAAAGTGAGAGGGGAAGATTTGATGCTAGGTTAGTGATTGAGGCATTGAGGGGTGAGATGAAGAGGATGTTTTAGGAGGGGATGGAACAAATTCATGAGATAGTGGAGCAAAAACTAAAGCAATCTAAAAGCGTCTTCCAAGGGCATAAGAGGGAGAGTTGTTCTAGGAGAGTACAAAGGGGTAGAGATGAAATGTCGGATGATGAATTTGATGAACCTTCTGTCGGGAGTTATAGAGGTTATAGTGGTAAGAATAGAGGAACTAGGGATTGGGAAGATAGAGGAGATAGGAATAGAGAGGATAATCAATTGAGTAGTATAAAGATGAAGATTCCTCCTTTCCAAAGGAAGAATGATCCCGAGGCGTACTTAGAGTGGGAGAAGAAGGTAAAGATGGTGTTTGATTGTCACAATTATAGTGGGAGAAAGAAAGTGAAGCTTGTTGCCATTGAATTTTCGGATTATGCCATAGTGTGGTAGGATCAACTGATGTTGAATAGAAGAAGGAATGGCGAATCACCTATTGAGTCTTGGGAAGAGATGAAGAGGGTGATGAAGAAGCGGTTTGTGCCTGCGTATTACTATCGTGAATTACACAACAAATTGCAAACTCTTAAACAGGGAAGCCGAAGCATGGATGAGTATTTCAAGGAGATGGAGGTTACTATGATTAGGGCGAATGTAGAGGAGGATAGAGAGGCTACCATGGCTAGGTTTCTTGCTGGATTGAATAGAGAAATTCAAAATGTCGTAGAATTGCAGCATTATATAGAATTGGAAGATATGGTTCATATGACTATAAAGGTTGAGAACCAACACAGGAGGAAAGGTAGTAGTACTGCACGATTTCAACAGGGTGCTGGTTCATCCACCTGGAAGACTAACCAATGGAAGAAGGAAGAAAAACCTTTACCCACCAAAGCCAAAAGGAGAGCAGAGGCAAGCGGGTTCTACTCCTGGTAACCAAGGTAAACCTGATTCTTCTACTCCTAGAAATCGTGACATTAGATGTTTTAAATGCCAAGGTAGAAGCCATATTGCTAGTCAATGTCTGAATAGGCATGTTATGATCCTACGTGATGATGGTGAGTATAAGACTGAGGGGGATAGTGAAGAGGATGATATGCCTCCATTAGAGGACGCTAGTGATGACGAGGAGCCTGCAATAGGGAGGTTAGTGATAGTAGTGAAGCAAGCTTTGAATGTGCAAGTGAAGGAAGAAGAGGAGGTGCAAAGAGAGAATATCTTTCATACTAGATGTTATCTAGGTGATCATATTTGCAGTTTGATCATTGATGGAGGAAGTTGCACTAATGTGGTGAGTAATTTTATTGTCGAGAGGCTGGGACTCAAGACTACTAAACACCCTAGTCCATATAAATTGCAGTGGCTGAATGATAGTAGCGAGACTAAGGTGAGTAAGCAAGCCTTGATTGCTTTTCTCATCGGTAGGTATGAGGATGAGGTGTTATGCGATGTAGTGCCGATGCAAGCATGTCATGTGTTGTTGCGGAGGCCATGGCAGTTTGATAGGAAGGTTGTTCATGATGGCTTTTCTAACAAGTATATGCTTGTTCACCAGGGAAAAAGCTTTAATCTTAAACCCTTAACACCTAAACAGGTGTATGAGGATCAATTGCAGCTACAACAGTCTTTTGCAAAATATAAGGTGAGTGAAAAATAGAGGGAGAGTGAGAGAGCAAAAGACAACGAGAAAAAAAAGGAACACAAAAGTCGATATCAAAAGGAAAAAGAGAGGAAGGCTGGAAAGAGTGTGAGAGACCAAGTTGAAGGGGGATCAACTTTGGTGGTGAGTAAAAAGGAGAGTGCAGCCTTGCAAAAGGAGAGTTGTGTGGCAAGAGCGAGTGTAGTGAGGAGAGTGTTAGTGATGAAGCAACCTATGTTGTTGCTAGTTTTTAACGAAACTTGTTTGAATACTAACGAACTATTTAACTCTTTGCCTAGTGTGGTTGTATCTATTGTGCAGGACTTTGAAGATGTCTTCCCTATAGAGATTCCAAAGGGTTTACCACCTATTCGTGGTATTGAGCACCAGATTGACCTTGTACCCAGAGCATCTATTCCAAACAAACCAGCTTATAGGAGCAATCCAGAGGAGACAAAGAAACTCCAAAGGCAGGTCAATGAATTAATGGAGAAGGGGTATGTGAGAGAAAGCATGAGCCCATGTGCAGTGCCTGTGATTGTGGTGCCTAAGAAGGATGGGTCATGGAGAATGTGTGTTGACTGCCGCGCCATCAACAACATCACGATTAAGTATCGTAATCCTATTCCTCGCTTAGATGACATGTCAGATGAGTTACATGGGTCTAGTGTCTTTTCCAAAATTGATCTGAAAAGCAGATGTCACCAAATTAGAATGAAAGAAGGTGATGAATGGAAAAACGCATTAAGACAAAATATGGATTGTATGAGTGGTTTGTAATGCCTTTCGGTTTAACTAACGCACCTAGTACTTTTATGAGACTTATGAACCATGTTTTAAGGACTTTTATTGGCAAATTTGTGGTTGTCTATTTTGATGATATCCTCATTTACAGCAAGAGTTTAGAAGACCATATATCTCACTTGAGGGATGTTTTAGAAGTGCTTCAAAAGGAGCAATTATATGCTAACCTCAAAAAGTGCACCTTTTGCACAGACAAACTTGTGTTTCTTGGTTTTGTTGTTAGTGCATAGGGAATACAGGTTGATGAAGAAAAGATTCATGCGATCCAAGAATGACCTAGTCCAACTAATGTAAGTAATGTGCGGAGTTTCCATGGACTAGCGAGCTTTTACAAGAGGTTTGTGAAGGATTTTAGCACCATTGTAGCACCACTTACTGAGGTAATCAAGAAGAACATGGGGTTTAGATTGGGAGAGCAACAAGAGAAAGCCTTTCAGACGCTTAAAAATAAGCTAACTCAAGCGCCATTACTTGCTTTACCTAATTTCTCTAAAACGTTTGAAATTGAGTGTGATGCTTTAGGATTAGGTATTGGAGCAGTGCTCATGCAAGAGAGAAGACCAATTGTATTCTTTAGCGAGAAGCTAAGTGGGGCAACCTTGAACTACCCTACCTACGATAAGGAGTTATATGCATTGGTTCGAGCACTGGAGACTTGGCAACACTATCTTTGGCCAAAAGAGTTCGTGATCCACACTGACCATAAATCCTTGAAGTACTTGAAGGGACAACATAAGCTAAACAAAAGGCATGCTCGTTGGGTGGAGTTCATCGAAACATTTCCCTATGTCATCCACTACAAGCAAGGTAAAGAGAATGTCGTTGCTGATGCACTTTCTAGGAGGTATGCTCTTATCTCTACTCTTAGTTTTAGACTGCTTGGTTTTGAGCACATTAAGGAATTGTATGCTGCTGATCGAGATTTTTGTGAAGAGTATGTGCATTGTGAGAAGAGTGGTCATGGTAAATTTTATAAACATGAAGGATTCTTGTTTAGGGAGAGTAAACTATGCATTCCAAATTGTTCTTTAAGAGAATTATTAGTGAGGGAGTCTCATAGAAGAGGTTTAATGGGGCATTTTGGAGTAGCTAAAACCTTAGGGGTATTACAGGAACACTTCTACTGGCCTCACATGAAACGAGATGTTGAGAGGATTTGTGAGTGATGTGTTACTTGTAAGCAAGAAAAATCTAGAGTCCAACCTCATGGGCTTTATACCCCACTTCCCATTCCTCATAAGCCTTGGGTACATATTTCCATGGATTTTGTGTTAGGATTACCCAGGTCTAGGCATGGTCGAGATTCTATTTTTGTAATTGTGGATAGATTTTCTAAGATGGCACACTTCATTCCTTGCCACAAAACACATGATGCTTGCAATATTGCTAATTTGTTCTTTAGGGAAGTTGTGAGATTGCATGGTATGCCTAGAACAATCGTATCGGATAGAGATGCTAAGTTCATGAGCTACTTCTGGAAGACCCTATGGGCTAAGTTAGGAACTAAGTTATTGTTCTCTACTACTTGTCATCCACAGACTGATGGTCAAACTGAGGTAGTAAATCGAACTTTATCTACTTTGTTGAGGGCTGTCATTAAAAAGAACATTAAAAGTTGGGATGATTGTTTACCGCATGTTGAATTTTCCTATAATCGCACAATGCATTCTGCTACTAAGTTTACTACTTTTGAAATTGTGTATGGTTTTAATCCACTAACTCCTTTGAATTTATCACCTCTACCTATTTCTGAGTATGTTAATCTAGATGGCAAGAATAAAGCAAAATTTGTTAAACGGATCCATGAGAAGGCAAGGCTAAACATTGAGCGAAGAAAAGAGCAGTATGTGAAACAAGCCAACAAAGGTCGTCGACAAGCTGTCTTTGAACCTGGAGACTGGGTTTGGGTTCATATGCGCAAAGAGCGGTTTCCTGTGCAGCGTCAATCTAAATTACTTCCTAGAGGCGATGGACCATTTCAAATTCTTGAGTGCATCAATGATAATGCATATAAGATAGATTTGCCAGGTGAGTATCAAGTAAGTGCTACGTTTAATGTTACTGATTTGAGTCCTTTTGATGTAGGCGACGATTTGAGGACAAATCCTTTTCAAGAGGAGGGGAATGATGAGAGCCATGATGGGAGCCAAGCCAGAAGATAGAATGTGGATCCTCTTGAAGTGCCACCTGGACCGATCACAAGAACTCGAGCGAAGCGATTCAAGGAAGCACTTAACGGGTTGATAAAGGATGTCCACGAAGCCGGAAAGGATTGGAGCAACCATGAAGCCGGAAAGGATTGGAACAACCATGAGAATGCCCTTGCTCTTGTACAAGTCATAACGGATATGGGTTGAAGGGGGCATGTCTTTACAAGGCACGGTCGTGTAGTGAGTCTAGAGGTTTCATAGAAACATACATGGTCGTATACACGGTTCAAAGGCACGGTCGTGTATGGTGTCAAGAATATCTACAGAAACATACACGTCTAGAAAGGCACGGCCGTGTATATGCTCTACACCGGCTCCAACACCGCCGGCCGTTAATTCCCTGTTTTGTTATTTTTCCGCAACTTAATGATGTTATGTCGTTTTGGGCTTTATTATTACAAATTGTAAACCTTACTATAAAGCTTCTAAGGTTGAGAATATACAACATAGAACATACAAGTTTGAATAACACTTTTGAGAGAATTCCTCTCTTGGTTCTTTAAAGAACTTTCCTTGAACTTATTTAATTTTCTTCTGTGGCATTCATCTCGACTTATCAATCAGTCTTCCATCCCGATTGTGGCGTACACATAATATACTAAGGTTCTTGCCTCACTTATAGGCAACGGGTCGCGGTTTCCACTCGATTGTTTAGCATCTTGGGTAGCAATTCCGAACGTATTGGTATTGGGTTTCGTCATACGTGGGCATGGTTCGTATCAGTACCCCTTCTCCATTAATTCATTGACCTGCCTTTGGAGTTCCTTTATCTCCTCTGGATTGCTCCTATAAGCTGGTTTGTTTAAAATAGATGCTCCGGGTACGACTGTGTATTGTGGGATGAAAGACCGATTGATAAGTCAGGTTGAACGCCACAAAAGAAATCCGATAAGTTCAAGAGAAGTTCTTTAGATAACCAAGAGAGAAATTCTCTCAAAATGTGTTATTCAATGTTGTATCAATGTTCTATGTTCTGTTTTCCAACCCTGGCAACTTATATTAGGGTTTACAACTTGTAATAACAAAAGCCCAAAACGACATAACATCATAAAGTCGTGGAAAAATAACAAATAGGCAATGAAAGCCGATGGCGTAGTAGCCGGCATAGGATGTACGCCGGGTATATAGGTCGGCGGTGTAGTAAGCCGACGTAGTCCCTCTATCACGCACGAATGGCAACGCTGGTTCAAGGCCGGCAGCGTTTAAGCCAGCGTTATCAAGGCCGACAGCTTTGATCTCCTTGAATGACTTATACAAATGCAAGGTCATTTTCATGGTTGCTTCACTCTCTTCTGGCTTCTTGGATATCCTTTATTAGCCCGTTCAGTGCTTCCTTGAATAGTTTCGCTCGAGTTCTTGTGATCGGTCCAGGTGACACTTCAAGAGGATCCACATTCCACCTTCTAGCTTGGCTCCCATCATGGCTCTCATCACCTAGTCTCTTCCTCTTCATTAATAAGGATTTCCTTTCAATGGCTTTATTGATCTGCTCCTAAGCTTCGTGCACCTTAGTTAGTGACATAAGGCTTAAAACAACTCACTTACCATCCTTCTGAAACACATAGGTATTTCTAAACCCATCATGCAGCACTCTCTTATCAAATAACTATGGCCTACCTAATAATATATGTGATGCGCACATAAGGAGAACATCGCAATCAACTTCATCCTGATACTTTTTGCATATGCTGATTGGAACCTTAGCCCTCTGAGTGACATGTAGACTGTCTCGTTCACTCAACTAGTGTAATTCATAGGGCCTAGGATGTAGTGTAGTGACTAGTTGCAATTTATTCAGTAAAGTAGCAGCTATAATATTGGTGCAACTACCACTATTAATAAGAAGAGTATAAAAATTACCTTAGATCTTATAGGGAATATGGAATAGGTTTTCCCTTTATACGTCCTTAATATCTAAAGATGTAGTCATTATCCTACGCAGCACGTTAATAGCCAGATATTGATCATTACCCTTGCCTTCATGTACCTCAGCATTTAGATCCTCATAATATTCCTTTGGTACTGCTAATAAATCTATTGGCTTAAGTATCTCTTCCTTGCCATCCTTACTTTCCACCTTTATAGTAGTCATCACCCTTTTGTTGGGCCACTGAGCAGCCGTGTGTCCAAAGCCCATACATTTGAAGCATTGGGTTTGACGAGTCTTCCCACTTGATGACCTTAGTACTATATGTCTTATATCAGTCCTAGCAACCGCTTTCCATTTTCCAGAAATTTCCTTCTCCCTATCAATAACAGTTGCATTCGATTCCATAGCCTTATTAATTCTCCCTTTTTCAACCTGTTGATTATTTGATCTGTGCAACTGAGTAGTAGATCTATACCTATTACTCGATACTTTGTACAAATTAGAACATCTTTGTCTCTCAACCTTTAAAGCCAACTGGATGGCTTCATCAAGTGTGCCATATAGCTATAGTTCCACTATATAAGCAATCTCATATTTTAACCCTAACACAAATTGTGCCATAGTCTGCTCAAGATGTTCAATGGTTCCACAATGAATCATGAGCGCCTCAAATTCTTAGACATTTTCTTCCACAATTTTACATCCTTGTCTTAAGGTTTAGAGATGCATGAATAGTTCATGCTTATAATGCTTTGCAACAAATCTCTTCCTCAACACCCTTTTCATCTCCTATTAAGTATGAACCTCAGCATCACCATCTCTCCTTCTATTAGCCACAAGGTTCTTCCACCACAAGGTGGCATAACCTATAAGCTCAACTACTATCAAACGAAAGTGCGAACTCACGTATGGTCATTGATCTCATAGCACTCAAAGACTCCTTTTACTTTATCCTCCCAGTCAAGGTAATCCTTTGCAAACCCCCTTTCCAGTAAATGAAGGCATTTGTAATTTTACATATTCTAGACCCCTAGGTGGCATGAACTCATGCTTAGGATAAAGTTCATCCTTAAAGTTATCATTTCTTTCTTCTTAATAAGTATAATAATCTCCTCCCATTCACTTACCCCTATTTCCTCCTACTGCTCCTTCTTTACCTACAACATTAAAGGCTACCTTAGGTAAGGGTGCCTATGGATTTGCCACTGGCTATTGGGGTAAGGTCATTTGATCGACCTTAGTGGCTAGGTTAGCAACCATAATGGTTAGATCCTACGGTTGTTCTTCCAAAGTTCTCCCTCCACCTACAGCACAATGACCCTGTACGCCTCATCCAACTTAATTGTTAGCCCCATTCCCGATTCCCCCATTAACACTATCATTCGACATGCTTAATAGAAATTGCAACTTAATATAGCAATTTCATAAGTCACAATCATTGCAATAATCTTCCAACAACACTAACCCAATTATAACCTCCACTTAGTCTCTAGCTCAACAACAATACAACCAGGATACATAACCAACAACAACAATGAGCCTTGATTCTATTACTCAATCCAATATTAGAATCTACAACCCACAACAACAACCACAATAATAAACCCTGATTTCAATCGGATATGAATAATAAGAACAAGCCCAAATTACATCACATAGCAACAACACAACCCAATTCAACAACCCATGCACAACCTCAATTCGATAACAATCTACCACAATACAAATTCACAATATCAAAAACCCTAATTTGTTAAAGGAATTTCAATAGTCACAATCCCTTTTCTCAATCTAAGCTTTGATAATAAAAGATGATATGCCACAAACTATGGTATAATAAAATAATTCCAGTTTCTAAGTGACAATCCATAGTAATCAAATCTAACAATCAAATGACGAATAATAACATAAAATAAACCCTAAACCATTACAGGATATGACACACTAGCAAGATAATAGTCCTACTATGGATTTGTTGATATGATGTACAACAATCCAATACCATCACTTGTCACAATCAAAATATTGATAAAGGTTTGAGAGGAAAACTTTAAAGAGTCAAATTGTATAACTTTTTTTTATGTCCATTCAAGCTCTAAAATAAATATAAAGTACAAAGAAAATTGAAACTACTTAGTCCAAGAAAGTTGTTGGCATTGAAATGGATAAGCCATCCGCTTTGAATTACATACTACCGGCTTTAAGGAAATGAAGGTTGCCGAACTTTATGGGCTACATCGCCGGCCTAAATGATCAACCTAAGTGGCAAAGCCGCTAGCCTTAGTGGCCAGCTTCAGCTCTTGTGATTTGATTCTTGCGTAGAATAAAGTTGTAATGGTCGTGATTTAATTCCCATCAAATCATCACTTGAAAACTAAGAGAAGGCGATATAGTAAAATCAAGATATTTAACTAATCGTTCTTAGAAAAAATTATGCATGCTCTTAGAGTCAACCAAAACTAATACCTCTTTATTATTAATAAGTCCATGAAAACGAATGGCTCGTGTTAAAGATGCTCTCGACAAAGCATGGTAGTTAATAGCAACAAGATCGTCATTCATAGCATCAAAAGAATTCAAAGAAAGATCAATACTAACCTCTATATCGTCTCTTGAAATCTC
This sequence comes from Laguncularia racemosa, assembly GCA_037954665.1. Taxonomy (NCBI): domain Eukaryota; kingdom Viridiplantae; phylum Streptophyta; class Magnoliopsida; order Myrtales; family Combretaceae; genus Laguncularia; species Laguncularia racemosa. The sequence goes on from JBBMOL010000412.1 coordinate 54,997, forward strand.
CAGGTCTTCATAAACTTTGCTTTACATTTGTGATTGCAATGGAATTTTTCATCACAATTAAAATATAGACCCTTTTCTCTATGGAGTTGCATTTCTTGAGATGTAAGTTTGCGAATAGAAATTTAAGAAGAAGGAAGAGAAGAAATATTTGGTTTAGAAAATTGCAAAGTGGAAGGTTTAATAGGAAGGGAAAGAGGTGAAAGGTTAGATTAGAGCAAAAATTGCTCCTGAAGTATAGCTTAATATTGTTTAGCTAGCCATATGGCATGCATGAGAGAAGATGGTTTGGCAATTTAGACATCATGATGGATATTGGTTTCTAGCTTAGAAACTAAGCAACTTGTAAGGAAAGATTTAGGAACTCTAACAATATAGTTTAAATGTGCTTGAAACTCAATTTCATAGTTTGACACAGAACATCGTTGGACCAACTTTAAAAGCAAGCCTTAGACATCCTCATACTCTGATGGACCAAAGTGAATCTCCAAAGCTCTAGTAAAAGCCATCTAAGAAGAGAGTTGATTATTACGAAACATCCATTTACACCATTGTAGTGCTAGTCCTTCTAAGGTGAAAGAAGCAATGGTCAATCTTTGGCAATCAAGAATCTTGTAGAAATCAAAGAACTATTGAGACTAAAAAATCCATCAAAAAGGATCTTGGCTTGAGAATTTTGGAATTTCCAGTTTGATACCCTTAAAAACGTGATCATAGACTAATATGGAAGATTCCATTGGCAAAGAAGGATCATCAATCCTAGCAGACCCCCTTAGCAAAGTAGAAGAATTCGAAGGCTAATGATGTGAAAATTCTAGATTGTCGACTCTGGTGGCCAAAGATTATAATTGGGAAGTAATGTTTGTTAAAGTGTGCTCCACCCCTTGAGCACTATGTTGCGTTGTGACAAATGTGCTTTTAATAGCATCCAATTTTGTTGGTTGAGAAGAAGATTGTAATTCTAGTGCAATTGAAATAACAAAAATGAGAGCACTAAATTGTTTGAGCCCTCTTATTATACTTAGCTTAAGTCTACCCTCAAGACTCTAAGTCCAACCCTTTAATTGAAATATCAAAGTCTTCTTTACTTTCCTCTACTACCTTAATTTACTCAATCAGTGCTTCTTCTTTATCTGTCTTCAATACTCTATTTCTTCAAATTGAGGGTTTGATATTATCTTTTTACTAACATTTACATTGATTGGTGAATGTGTTAGAAAAAAAAGAAATGAAATGGTCTACTTTAAGTGTGACCTAACTCGTGAAACAAAATATTTGTGGAAAACTAAATGCTCGATTCCTATCTCTTTCTCATATTTATAATTCTTTGATTGTACAATTGTCTTTCCCTATAAATTTTGTTACTATACTATCTAGAAGTTTGTTGTATCTATTCAATACTATTCTATTATGGCTATACTATGTTGATGCTCGTTTATACTAAGTTATCCTATTCTTCACATGATATGTTATTACTTAGTTCTTTATATTACCAAGTAGTCTTCATGCCAATTTAGGGTCTTCGTATGTCGACCTCTCCGTGTTGTAACAGCCAGATTAGTAAAAGAGAATATTTGTTCATTAGGATGTTAGTGGATGAACTTGGGGAGATAAATTATGTGAAATCTTTATTCAAATTAGTAGATAAATCTTTATTCAAATTTTATAAAATGAAAAATAAAAATCTCAAAGTTTAAGAGGATTTTGAGCCTCCTTAAGCCTCTCCAATGCTATGAAGTTGTAACAATACCCAAGATCCATGAATTCTTCATTACTATCTCTTTTCTATGAAATGATTTCATCATGTTGTTGTGTATTCTTTTATTGTCCCATAGTAATTATGTTTTTTTTTTCTTTTTCTTTTCAAGCTTATTATATATTTTATTTTTCTTTGACTATGGCACTTCTAGTGTTTACAAAATTATTCAACTCTTCTACATTCAATTTTTGTGAATTGTATATAATATTTTAGGCACAGTTCCTATAGTTTAATGTCATTACATAGATCTAGTACAACTCAACCCTTCTTTCTTCCATATTTCTTTGTGTAGTTTGTTTTGAATTTATTTTTTTAATTACTTGATATGTAATATGATATATGGTTATTGTATGCCTTGACTTAAATGATTATATTGTATTTATTTTTTCGAAACACATATTATGAGTGCACAGTTATTTTATACTTTAATTCAATCATTTTTTTTAATTCATTTTCATTGCAAACTCATTTTAGAGCAATTTTAGATTTCATTATATCATAATTATATTAAATAAACCAATTTATTTCATAGTCATAAAAAAAGAGTCACTAACAATCACATAAGGAATGCCAATCAAAGGCTTACAGACCTATCCCTCCTTGAATTAGCAACCTGGAATTCAATTTATTTTACATCGCTCATGTATATAAAGAATTTTGATATTATGAGGGTTTAATAGCAATAAGAGTAAAAGAGAAAATTAAATATAACTTCTTTGGGTGTGTTTTAAGTTATAATAGGTTAATGCAATAAAACTATTATCAAACTATCTTATTTTTATTGTATGTATTTCTTTTATCAATATTACTTATGTGATCTTATTTTAATTGCACACACAACATAGGCAGGCATTCACTACATTTCATGTAGTGTTAAGTGTTTTCCTTAAGTATATTATAATGGTTAAATTTTTGTTATATGTTTTCCTATTTTATAAGCATGGATGAATCAAAAAAAGAAATTACTTATGCGATTGTTTGAAACAGAAAAGTAGTATTTTTATTTATTTTTATTTTTTAATGTGGTAGTTATCATTTAACTACGTCTTGATAAAATGGCTGTGACATTGTGGCATTGCTTGAATAAAATTACAGTAATATACAATAGATACTAGTCTTTCATCATACAATACGTTGATATAAATTAGATCTTACGTTTCTTGCGGTCATACTTCAATTTAATATATGTTGTTATTCATTTTTCATTATTATGTATTTTTTTAGTAATTTTTACATTATGCAAAATTTTTTATGTTGTTTAAATATTTTATTGTTCTAATTATATCGCTATTCAAATCGTAGTATATTTGTAACTAATG
>JBBMOL010000412.1:58571-114197 GCA_037954665.1 Laguncularia racemosa
TGTCTAGAAGTGCTTTAGTACGCTACTAAAGGCCTCCATTATAATCGAGCTTGAGTGCTCTGGCGTCCTATCCATTGTAGAAGCAACCATTGGAAATCATTTAAGTGAGGAGCTGATTGAGTTAAGCTATGTTAACTTAATATTAAGTTTTATATCAATTAATTAAATTACAACTTAATCCCATGAAGATTTAGTAAATGCAAAGTTGGCCACAATAATTGATATGTTCATTCGTTTATTTTTCAAAAAAAAAAAAAATCAATTTGCACTATAGCAAGATGTTAAAATTTCGTATATATTTTAAAAGTTTTGTTTGTTACAATTACTTGTAGTATGATGTTTTGATAGTGGTATGATGGAAAAGATGACCGATAATGCATATTAATAATATCATTAATATTGTTATTTACCAATTTATTTCATACATTACTATTTATCAAAATGTGATATGAGTAAATGATTTCAAATATAGGCAATATACAATAATGATATGAATTGGTTACTTGAAGAAGCATACATATTCAAGTTTTAGTTGTAGTATGGTACAGTTGAATATACATTTGTGCATATGTGGGTTTATATATGGGTATAAGTCTTGATTGATTTAGAATTTCCCTAATAAGGAAAACACCTAACCTAAATAGTAGAATAGGAATACAATGGGGAATCTTATAAGACTGAAATAAAATAGAAATCTCCATTCTATAGTTACTTTGATGTCTTACCTACCAAATCTTTAGCTTAGCCCGGTCAACGTAAAGGATGTGATGCGAACCCTAGGCTGAGATGAACCTGGAACTTGATCGGATGGAAAGAACCTGAAGATTGTCTTGAAAACAAGCACAATGAAACTTGATCCTAATCGCAATCTCAAATAGAACCAAAGTTATAACGGGAGTTTGATCACCACAAGTTGCCTTGATAAGATCAAATTGAGTTCTTGATAAAGAATAAAGGAGAAATTTTCAATGTCATAAGAATGGTGATGTATCCCCTCAATTTAGCCCCAAAAGACTATTTATAATCTTTACAAATAAAGGAAATAAATGATAAGAAAACATAAAAACAAAAGCTAGCTCCAAAAGCCGGCCCAAAGTCATAAGCTAACCAAGTAGGTCAGCGGCTTACATTTCAATGCCAGCAGCCGTTAAAGGCAAAGTCGATGGCCTTCATTGTCTCCCAAGTGGCCTTCAACGTCTTTTATGCAATGACGACTTTCAAGCTTAGAAATTTTATTTGCTAGTGTTGCCCTAAGCTTTGATCTTCATTATTATTATTGGAGATGCTTGATAAATGGAAAATGATCTCTTCATCCCTTAGATTTCTCATTTTGGCCAACTTCAATGCTTAGTCCAAATGATCTTAAACAAGTCCATTCAAAGCATACTCCATGCATTTTGTCTTTGCCCTTGTCATTGGTCTTCCAATTCCTTCCAATGGATCATTGGAAAGAGTTGGTGCAAGCTGATTCTCATCATTCCCTCTCTCTTCGAAAGGATTTGTCCTCGAGTTACATGCATCATACAAAGATAAATTAAAAACATTAAAAGTAGCACTTACATTTCCATAGTTGCTGGCAAGTCAATTTCATAAGCATTTTCATTTATCCTTTCTAACACTTGGAATGACCCATCTCTTCTACGTTAAAAACTTGAATTTCCTTTGTTCGAGAAACCTTTCCTAGTGAAAATGTACACTAAACCTAATCTCTAGGTATAAAAACAACCTCAATGCGCCCTTTATTAGCCTGCCTTACGTAATGCTTATTCTTCTTGTCTATATTAGCACAAACTTTAGCATGTAAATTCCTAACAAAGTTAGCCTTTTGCTTTCCATCCAAATTAGCAAATTCATTAGTAGGCAAAGGTAAGATATCTAAAGGAGTTAAAGGATTAAACCCATAATTAATCTCAAAAGGTGAATATGACGTAGTAGAATGAATAGTTCTATTGTATCTAAACTCAATATGAGGCAAACAACTTTCCCGTTGTTTTAAGTTCTTTTGAATGATAGCATACAACAAAGTACTAAGTGTCCTATTAACTACTTCAGTTGCTCATCCACTTGGGGATGTGCGATAGTTAAAAACAAGAGTTTTAGTCCCTAATTTATTCCATAAAGTACACCGAAAATGGCTTAAGAACTTAACATCTCAATTGCTTACTATTGTTCTAGGTAATCTATGCAAATGTATTATTTCCTTAAAGAACAAAATCAAACAATATGTGTTACATTATTGGTTTTAGAACATGTAATAAAAATGTGCCATCTTGCTAAACCTATCAACAACAAATATGTTATCCTTACCACTTTGAGTCCTGGGCAACCTAATCACAAAATCCATAGAAATATCAGTCCAAGGTTGAGTAGGTACAGGCGATGATGTATAAAACTCATATGGCTTTACTTTAGACTTTGCTTATTTACAAGTTATACACTTATTACAAACAAATTGCACATCATGCTTCATGTTAGGCCAATAAAAATGCTCATGCAATATGTTTAAAGTCTTTTGCACACCAAAATGTCCTATTAAAAACCCCCTCTAACGGGACTCCTTAACTAGTAATTTATGCAAAGAACACGTAGGCACACACAGTCTATCTTTCTTGAATAAAAATCCTTCATGCCTATAATACTCTCTATATGCACATTACAACATTCATTCCATACTTGGTAGAAATCAGCATCATTGATGTACAAATCTTTAATGAACTCAAAGCTAAGTAATTTATTTTGCAAGGAAGTGAGCGATGGTTGTCAAAATCGTGATTTTACGTAAAATCGCTAAGGGGTCTGTTGAATCGGAACGTAGAAACATAAGTTTCTACAACCTATGTAAAATAACTTTCAAATGTTATAAATTTACTTACAATAGTTATTAAAAAATATAATTAATAATAGAAATAAGGAAATTAAGTATTTATTTTAGCCATAAATTGCAAATTTGTAATAAAAGTCATAATATAGATAATCGAGCATAAGTTGTATAATATAGATATTTTATTTCTAAATGATAAATCATGTATAAAAAAAAGTTTCACCTAGTTCTATATACAAAAGCTAAAAGATAATAGATAAAATTTAAAAATCAATTGTGACTTTAAAGAAATTACTAATAAATAAAAATTGATAATGAAGATATACCATTAGAAATGAGTAATATTAAAAAATGACCAAAAGTACATAATAAAGAATATACTATAACAAGAAAACCTTCAAAATTATATATTACTAGGTAAATTTTTGCACTATTCGTGATTATTAATTTAAAATATATTTACTTAACAATATCTCACATTTACTTAACTATGAGAATGAATATTGAAAAGATAGAAATATAAATACATTTATACCTTTCCTATAAAATTAAAAATCTAAAAAATTCTTATAAAATTAAAGTTATCTACCATTTATTTTATTTACTATTACAAAATATTAGTTAAAATAAGAAAAGTTGCAGTAATCAAACACGAGTTCTTTAATACGAACATGATCGCAAATAGGAATAAGAAGACTAACAATTGACGAACACAAACACAAAGACTTCAATGCAACGTAACATACTGACAAGAGAGGAGTGATGACCGACGAACATGTTGGGGTATGACTCATACTTCCCTACGACAAGAAAGCACGTGAGTCCCGCTCAGTGTTGCAGCCTTATGTTCCACCTATCCCCTTCCCAGGAAGACTCAAGCAGAGGGAGTTGGAAGCCTAGTTTGCTAGGTTTTGTGACATATTTAAGGGGCTTCAAATCAATATACCTCTCTTAGAGGCCTTATAGCAAATTCCATCCTATGCCAAATTCATGAAAGAGCTACTCTCTAACAAAAGATCCATGGAGAGTGTTGAGAAAGTAATGCTTCTTGGCGAGAGTTCAGTTGTCATAGAGAAGAAATTTGCTCAGCTACCAAGAAAGCTGAAAGATCAGGGAAGTTTCAGTATCCCTTACACTATTGGTAATATTGATTTTGAGAATGTTTTGATTGATTTTAGTGCAAGTATTAATTTAATGCCACTTTCAGTTTTTAGGAAGCTTGGAATAGAGCCATAAAAGTGCAAGAGGAGACCAATCACTGTGCAGCTAGCTGATAAGAGCTCAAGGTTTTCCAAGGGTACAATGGGAGGATGTCTTAGTCAAGGTCGATAAATTCATATTTCTAGTGGACTTTGTCATACTGGATGTGGAAGAAGATGAGGACATTCCACTCATTTTGGGTAGACCATTCCTAGCCACAGGTTAAGCTCTAATTGATGTAGGACAAGGTAAGCTCACCCTTAGAGCACTAGATGACCAGGCAACATTTGATATGTATGATCCTGTGTTTTTGTCTAATGAGAAAGCAATGTATTCTGACATATCTGTTGAGGGTGAAATTACTAACAATGATGTGGAGGAAGATGTAAGGCAAACCACTCTTGAAGCTGTCTTGAATGAGATAGATGATTGGGGGGATGAGGATGAGGATGAGCAAGAAAACAAAGGCTGTGAGCAAGTACCCCAGACTAAAAATGTTGTTGCTTTTGAGAAGATGGACCACTATGAGAAGCCACCATTGCTGACACTAATGCCCATGCAGACACTTGAACCTAATGTCTTTTCTAATCAATTGTTTGATTATGAGTGTCTGAATTCAGGAAATCCATGGCCTCACATTAATCCAGCGCCTATGACAAGAGAATTGCAGCAGTAGATTCAAGGCCAGTTGGATGAACATAGGGAAATCCTGGGGTGGTCAAGGGCAGACATCCAGCAGGTAAGTTTGTTGATATCGACCTACAAAACATTGGTGGAAGCTAAAAAGAAGGGCACCATACCATGGAAGGAAGCTTGGAATCCTAATCTGAAGACGATGGTGTTGGAGGAGTTGTTTAAACTCCTTGATTTAAGCTGAGATGACAAACCCTGATAGTCAAGCTTATGACTATAAAACAAGCGCTCTATGGGAGGCAGCCCCATATTTACGTTTACTTTATTGTGTTTCGTTGGTTTTCTTTTAATTGTTTTTAGGAAAATGCAAGGTGAATGTTCACAAGGACCAATCTCTCTAAGTTCAACTTTGATGGGATTTAAATATGGCTTCTACATGTTATACCAGGGGAGTACCGGTTCCTTTTATCTTATTTCCTTCCTATTTTGTTATTTGCATTGATGTGAGTCAGTGTGGACACTGTCTATTCTTAAGTGTGGGGAAGGGAATGTAGGTATTAAAGTTGAGATGAGTATTGCCTGTTTTGTGCTTTGGTGATCATACTCTTCCATTATCTTGAACTGTATTTGTCCCTGAGTTATCTGACAATTTTTAAGCCAATTTTTTCAAAAATTTTGATGGAAATCTAGAGATTTATACCAAAAAAAAAAAAAAAAAAAACAATAGCCTTTTCATCTGTTTATGATTTATTAAAAATAATAACTCATTATTATGCCCTACTCACCACTGTTGTGATTCTTGTACTTAGTTAAAATTAATGAATAAAATCTTTAGAAATCAAATTTACCTAGTTTTTAGCCTTATAATTTGAAGTTTAAGAGTCTATTGAGTCCTCTTGTAAAAAGTAAACAGGTTTACTTCGGGTCTCTTCTCTAGCTAGTATATCTTCTTGAAAGTTGCTTTGAAAGCTTTCCAACATCTAATGAAAGAGTTAAGGGAAACTCCTCACTTAGTGATCCCTTATAAAAAGTCTTAATTCTGTATAGCATTCAAATGACATAAGTTACCTTACTCCAATGACTCAGGTAATTGAGTTAAGAGTATCCAAACTTGAATGCTAGAGTGAGGGAGAGTTTCGATGGGGTCCCTTTAAAACTTGGTCACTTGGGTGATGAGCCCGGGATGTGCCGAATCAGTCATCTTACCATAGTGATAAGGGCAGAGAAGCAAAAGTTCAATACACGAACTTATTTTATAGTAAAAAAAAAAAAAAAGAGAGAGAAAAAAAGTAGAGTTTTAGTGAATGCTCATCAATAAGTTTTCATTGGACTTATAATAAAAAAGGGAGAAAATCTAAGAAAGGAATTGATATCATATGCTTTCATTTTATGTTGACCTGTTTAAAGAAGTGATGGGAAGGATCATATGCTTGCTAATTGCCAGTGAAGTTTAAATGGGTGTTTTTTCCTTTAGGACTGAATATCTACTTTTGGAATAAGAATTCTTAGGTTAAACGCTTGGATTAAAGTTTGTTTTCTCTAGATTAGTTGGTTAATTTTGAGTATAGTACTCTAATCACATATTCCCAGTTTGGTTTGAGTGGTGGGCATCACAAAGTAGTGAGTCAGAAGTAGAGATGACAGATGTTCAAGTTTGTATGATAATGAAAAATTTTGTACTTTCTAGGATGGATTTCTTTCTGGTTTTATTTTGCTTGAGGACAAGCAAAAGTTTAAGTGTGGGGCAGTTGATAAAGGCATATTTTACTCATAATTCATTAAGCAATTTGCAAGTATTCATTATTGATTTTAGAGAAATTACAAGGAAATGGTACTTAATCATGTTTATTTTTACATTTCAGATGTTAGAGGACTTTGAGTTCAAAGCTTAATCAATTTGGAGAGATTGCATACAAATTGAAGCATGAAAAGATTGAAGGATGGCAAAGGAAAAATCAATGCTGCCAGCCTTTAAAAGGCCAACCTACTTTGGAGCTTCGCTGGCCATTTAGGCCGGCAAAATGACATTCAAAGTCATCGGCCTTTATGGCCGGCTTTCCATGCAACACCACTGGCCTTGGGCCAGTCTTATTTTAATTGCATCTCCTCGCCTCCCCTTGCATATATATAGGTCCTAGGTCGATTTATAGGGGATCTTTAGTCAATTTTTCTTGTTCTTAAAGTAGTTTTAACCTAGTTTTAAGGGAGAATTGTGGAGATCAAATCTTGGAGAAAACTTTGTGATCTTGGTGGAGATTATCATCCTTTGTGAAGGATTTGTGGAGTTCCTTGCAATTAAGGTCTTATTTGTATTGTTGAATTGGTGATTTCTGAACTTTATCTCTTATATGCAATTCAAGTATTTGATCCAACTATTGAATATGATTTCTTGTGCACGAATCTCCTTGAATCATAATCATGTCTTTATCTCCATGAATTGCTAAGTCTTTTCCTTAGGAAATTGGATGAAACCCTAGAATGTTAAAAGGATAATTGTAGCCATGTTATATGATTAGGAATTATTAGGATTATTTATGATTGCAATTCCTTTGATTTCAATTACAATTGGTCTTTGATTATAATTGTTAGAAATCCTTTTTGATACGGGAGTTGATTAGAATTTGTTAGGAATTCTTAATTAGACTAATTTTCAATACGCAAGTTGCGATAATTGGTTTAATTAGAGTTTATGGTGGGCGCAATGCAAAGTTTCTTGTTAATTAATCACTAAGGGATTAGGGTTAATTGATTTAGGGCATTAGTTATTTGTAGCATCGGGAAGTGTATGAACATAATTTTGATTCCTTGGTTAATTGGAGATGCGGAAGCCGACTAATTGATTTAAGGTTAACTTCCCTAAAAAGGATTTTCTAAACTCACTTGAATAACATTATAACCACTAGTTGATATAACATGGTAGCAGTTTGATTAACGAATCTAGGGTGAATTCTAATTTCCCTCGTTTATAATTGATAGATTCTTCATAAAATTCTCCTTGTTTGCTTTAAGTTAAATTTTTAGCTTAGACATTTCAAAACCCCTTTTTAATCACCTGGATATTGATAAGAATTGCCATAGGTCTAGTACTCTATTGGTTCCTTAAGGGATCGACAACCTTACTTTTCACCACTCTATTACTTGATACGACCAGTGCACTTGCTGCTATTGCGTTTTTATTTTTCTGAGCGTATCACTATTCTACCCTTATCCTTATGTCACAAAGTAGACAACTAAATAATATAAACAACAAATCAACAAGTAAAAAACATTAACAAAAACCGAATGTGTCTCTATTGTAGCCGCTCACTAAAAATATTTATTGTCTTTAAATTATTTCATCCTCCCATGGTTACGTGAATCAAGTTAACATATGTATGTTTTTCTTCAGTATAGCTTGATTCCTTGGCTTGTAAGTCCATGACTAGTCCTTGTAGATCTTCGTTCATCCTTTTAGCTCTAGCTCAGGTCATCAGGCCTCCAATACCATGTAATGGATCATGGGGTTTTAGCTCTTTCCTTTTTTTATGCTAGTTGATCCTCATCAACATACCTTATGGACAAGGCATTAGCAACAACATTTTCCTTCCCATTATTGTATTTAATCATATAAGGAAATGTTTTTATGAACTCCAGCCACTTAATATGTCTTTTATTAAGCTTACCTTAGGATTTCAAAACCTTAACTTCTCATGATCAGAATGAATGATAAATTCCCTTGGCTACAAATAGTGTTGCCACGTTTGAAGAGTTCTTAGTAATGCATATAGATCCTTATCATAAGTAGGATAATTCAATGCTACCCTACTAAGCTTTTTACTAAAAAAGGCAATCGGTTTGGAATCCCGCATCAAAATAACCTCTATTCTAACCCTTGATGCATCACATTCAACCTCAAAAGCTTTATCAAAGTTAGACAAACACAACAAAGGTACGTTAGTCAATTTTTCTTTAAAAGTATTGAAAGCTTTCTCATGTACTTCTCCTCACCTAAATATAACATTCTTTTTAACAAGTTCATTTAAAGGTGCTGCAACATAACTAAAGTTATTTACAAGTCTCTTATAGAAACCTGCTAAACCATGAAAACTTCTTACCTCACTTGCATTCTTAGGTGTAGGTCAGTCCCTAATCACCTTTATCTTGTTTTCATCCACCTTTATTCCTTGTGAGCTTACAACAAATCTAAGAAAAATAATGGATTCCATACAAAAATCACACATTTGCAAATTCACATATAATTGATTTTCCCTCAAAGCACTCACAACAACATGTAAGTGTTTAACATGAACATCTAAATTTTTGCCGTACATTAAAATATCATCAAAGTAGACTACAACACATTTTCCAATGAAATAACGCAAAACATGATTCATTAGACTCATAAAGGTGCTCGATGCATGGGTTAAGCCAAATGGCATAACTAATCACTCATACAACCTATATTTTATCTTAAAAGCAGTTTTCCATTCATCACCTTCCTTTATGCAAATTTGGCGATAGCCACTTTTTAAATCAATTTTAGAAAATAGACATAAATCGTACAACTCATCAAGCATATCATCTAACCAAAGGATAGGATATTTGTACTTTTATGGTGACCTTATTAATGGCTAGACAATCAACACACATGCATCATGTTCTATCTTTCTTGGGAACCAAAAGCATAGGAGCTAAATATGGGCTAAGACTCTCTCATGAATCCCTTTTATACTAGCTCATCCACTTACCTTTGAATCTCTTTTTTCTCTTCCAGATTAGCTTTATAAGTGGGTCTATTAGGATTGATGATCCCGAAATGAAGTTGACCCAATGTTCAATACCTCTTAAAGGAGGTAGTCCATCTAGAATGTCCTTGGGAAACAAAGATTCAAATTCCTGCAACAAAGACACAACCACATTGGGCAAAGAGGAGTTAAGATCGTTAGTAGAAAAATAAACATCCTTGTACAAAAGTACAAGTAATTGTTGCCTAGCCAACATAGCTCTCTTAATCTCTCCTTTGGTAGCAAGCACTCACTTTCTTACTTCTCTCCTTATTTTGATCTCCACACACTGAATTTCTTCTCTCTTCACTGCTTTTCCCACTCTTTTGCACACACTCACTCTTTTTATCACTCTTTTCTTTTTCTTGTGTACTCATTTTGTTTTGTCTCAATTTGCACTCTTTAACTATCATAACTTGATCCTCATATGCCTCCAAAGGTTTGAGATGTGTTAACATAATGAGTTTGTTATTCATCACAAATTTATATACATTCTTGTACCTATCATGAGTGACCTTCTTATCAAACTACCATGGATGACCTAAAAGAAGATGTCTAGCATGCATTGGTGCCATATCACAAAGAACCTCATCTTTGTAGTTGCCAATGGAAAATGCAACTAAAACTTGCTTTGTCACCTTAACTTCACCATGGACATTCAACCATTGCAACTTCTATGGTCTAGGATGCTTTAGTATAGGTAGATGCATTTTCTTAACCATTAAAGAACTTGCAACATTGGTGTAACTACCACTATCAATAATCATGCTACATACTTTACTACTCACATGGCATCTAGTATGAAAGATGTGCTCATACTGTTCCTCATCAACATCTTCTTTAAGTTGTATGTTTAGAGCACACCTAGTGACCAACATCTCTCCCTTCATAAGACCCCCTATATCAATATCACTACATTCTTCTAATGGTGGCATCTCTTCCTTAGTTGAACTAACACTTTCTACATCACCATTATCCAAAACTACCATAGCCCTCTTGTTTGTACATTGAGATTCAATGTTCCCCAATCCTTGACACTTGAAACACTTAATATCACATAATCTAGAAGAGGATTTAATTTTGGTTTTACCTTTAGGATAAATAGTTGATTCCTTAGCCTTTGCATCTACCTTTTGCATAGATGTATCCTTATTATTCTTCCAGTTTGACTTCCATAAAGAGTTAGAAGTGGAGTCGTACTTGAAGGTATCCTTAGACTTTAATTGCCTCTCTACCTTGATAGCCATGTGTAATAATTCCTCCATCTTTACATGATGATGCAACTCCACCACATAAGCTATCTCTCTATTTAGTCCATTAACAAATCTAGCCATTGTTGCCTCACAATCTTCTTTTATGTTAGCCTGAATCATAGCTACCTCAATCTCCTTGTAATAATCCTCAATACTTATGGAGCCTTGAGTTAACCCCTACAACTTCCTATACAAGTCTCTATAGCAATGACTAGGTATAAACCTTTTTCTCATTACTACTTTCATCTCTTCCTAAGACTAAATAGGTCTCTTACAATTTCTTTGCCTACTAACCAAAAGCTAATCCCACCAAATGCTAATATAATCAGTGAACTCAACTAATGCTAATTTAACCTTCTTCTCCTCAGAGTAAGTATGATAATCAAACACATGTTCTACCTTTCTCTCCCACTCTAAATACAACTCAAGGTTATTCTTCCCTTGAAAAGTAGGAATTTTAATCTTAAGGCTTCCCAAATTACTATCTTGCTTTTGAACATCCCTTTTACCTTTTCTAGAACTAGTCACATCAACACGACTCCTCATCTTCCCCCTCCTTATCTATATTCCTTCGAAAAGATTTAGGCTTAGAGGGAGATTTAAGATTATCTAGCCTTCTATTCAGAAGTTTAAATTGATCTTGGACAGCCTTCATAAACAACTTCATATCAAAATCTACACTATCTCCCCCAGTACTCATGTTTTAAAACTTGCAAAGAGTTAGTAAAAAAAAAAAAATTTCCTCTTAAACACTCCCTCATGTGTTCACACTTAAAAAATATGGAATTGAATCACTCGTGTTTCACTCAATTATTATTATTATTTTTATCCCATAAACTTCTCTTTATAAACTCTTTAATAAGAACCTTATTGACGACCCTACCAAATAGCAAGTAACGACAAAGTAAGACAAAGAACATAGGAACAACTCTGTCTAAGCAATTTAAAGAAGAAATTTTGTATCAAGCTCTCTCTCTCTCTCTCTCTCTCTATATATATATATATGAGATTGTGTGATGAGTATTGAGTGCATAACTCAATCTTTTTTTTATATGAATTTCTCTTTTCTCTTTTTACTCTTTAAACACAAATTAGAATTGTAGACTAAAAGCAATGGATCAAATCAATGAAAGGATACAAACAAGAAGAAATTTTGATGAATAAGACAATAATGAATTAAAACTTTAGAAGTAAAAAGGATGAATGATAACAATGAAATAATCAAAGGATAGATAACACTTGATTTTCGAGAGCCAAACCTCTTATATTAATTGATGTGAACCTTAGGCTGAGATGAACAAGTTGCCTTGATAAGATCAAAATTGAGTTCTTGATAAATAACCTTAGGTAGTGATCTTAAGAACTATGTGATGATCAATAGACATAAGTTTTAAACAATAAAGCTTAAGATACAATCTTTAGAGGAAGCACTGGATTCGTAAGATAGTGAGACATGAAGAGAGTGGGTAAAATATAGGATGTTTACTTAATTATGTAAGTGTTTTCTTTTATTATTACTTTACTTGTATTCTTTTAACTACTAAGTTATATATGTGAGTAGATTCATGTGTAATGGTATATATGTATATACTTGCACACTATGAAACTAACCATGACTAATATTAACTTAAGTAGATCCGGTTGTCTCTTCTTAAACATAATGCCTCCAAAAAGAATTACTAGATTAGGAACTAGAAGGAGTACTAAGCATGATAACCCCAATGAGGAGACAACCATAAGGGGAAAGAGGTTAAATGGCTAAAGAGACAGTCCAACTATTACATACTGTAAATCACCTGGTGGGACTATTGGCACAACAACACCAAGCCCCTTATGTCCCACACACAGGAATGTTGATGAACCCATCAACTTTGATAGGTTCATAAAAGTAGCTAAGGAATTTAAACCCATAGTGGATGAGCTAATCGAGGTTGAGGATTGGATACAAGAAATTGAGAAGACATTTGCTGCCTTCCAAACACTAGAAGATAGGAAGGTAAATTATGTTACATTCATGTTGAAGGGAATTGTAGCAAAATGGTAGGCTTTAGTTCCTAGACTTGCAAGGGAATGCATGAATTAGGCAGTGTTTAAGGAGCTATTTTATCAGAGATATTTCCCTAGCAATTCCAAAGACTGAATGGAGAATGAATACTACAATTGTGAATAGGGGAACCGAATAGTTGAAGAGTATGATGTAGAGTTGAATCGCCTCATTAAGTTCTTTCTTGAAAATGTGCGTAATGATGATAGGTCTCGAGCTAGAAGATTCTTGAGAGGTTTGAAATTGGACCTACAACTTGCTATAGGAGCCTTTTAGCTAAATATGTATGCTGAAAATGGTGGATAAGGCTAAGTATCTTGAATAGAACAAGAAGATTATAGAAGAACATAGGAGTTACAGAGCAGCAATAGCTTTAAGAAAAAGACTTGCCTATAGTGGTGGGCAAGATAGGGGTAAAAGACATCACCTGCTATACAGCAGAATACCAAGAGATGTAGCCCCTCCTCTCCAAATCAAAACAAGTGCCTTTGGCACTTACGGCAAGAGGCATAAATGCTAAATGTACCAAATGTTACGGACCCCATGAGTTAAGAGAGTGCAGATGGCCTGATGGGGCATGTTTCTCTTATGGGAAGACATGGCACATTAATAGACATTGCACTAAAAGGTTAGTCCCCTTAATCTTCTATCATGTGTGCAACTAGAGGGGACACAAGGCAATCAACTATCCTCAAGGAAAAATAAGAAATCAGGCGGGACTAGTTCAATAAGCGGTTACACCTCCAATGAGAGGATAGGAAGGTAAACTAGAGGTAGGAGGTCTTAGACAAAATGTTCTTACCAAGTTGTTTGCAATTCATCAGCAGCAGCAGCAGCGGGATATCTTAGATGTGGACAACATTGCAGGTATGTTTCTAGTACACTCCTGTAATGCATATGTGCTATTCGATACTAGTGCTTCTATGTCTTATATGTCTGAGAACTTTGTCTATACATGTGCTTTAGATGTTAAAAATATGAATGACTGCTTGGTTGTTAGTCCTCTTTTGGGAATAGGAGGAAAAATAAGTAGGGTATGTAGAGTGAAAATAGAAATACATGGTAAGATAATGCCAGTAGAACTCCTAGTATTGGAAATGATAGAGTTTGACACTATTTTGGGTATCAATTAGCTATCAAAATATCATGCCACCATTGACTATTACGACATGGTGGTGCAGTTTAATATACCAGGGGATAGATATTTTGAATACAAATTAGAAGTGTAGAGACCCACTAGATTGCTTACTTATGAGATTTAGAGAAAAAGTGTAATGGCAATCATATCTGTTAAAGCTAGTGAAGAAGTTAGGGTACCGATAGTGAGGGAATTTCCTAATGTGTTTCCAGAAAATCTTCTTGGTTTACACTTAGCTAGGGAAATAAAATTCAACATTGACTTAGTACAAGGTACAATACCCATATTAAAATCAGTTTACAAGATGACACTAGAGGAATTGGAAGAGTTAAGGAAACAATTACAAGAGTTACAAGATAAGGGTTTTATAAGACCTAGTGTACAAGGTCACAATTAAGAACAAATATTCTCTTCCCAGGATAGATGACCTATTTGACCAGTTGTAGGGATCTTAGGTGTTCTCTAAAGTAGACTTGAAATAAGGCTACCATCAATTAAGAATCAAATAAGAGGGCATTCAGAAAACAACATTCAGGACTAGATATGGGCATTATAAGTTTCTAGTGATGCTCTTTGGACTAACGAATGCACTAACTACATTCATGGATTTAATGAACAGAGTATTCAGGGATTTCCTAGATAAGTTTGTAATCGTCTTTATAGATGATATCCTAATATACTTTAAAAGCATTGAAGAGCGTGAAGAACACTTGAGACTGGTATTGGGCAGGTTACAAGATGAGAAATTGTATGCCAAATTCAGTAAATGTGAATTTTAACTAGAAAAATTAGTCTTTTTAGGTCATGTAGTTAATAGGGATAGGATATCTGTGGGCCTAGAAAAGGTGAGAGCGATAGTAGACTTGATGTGCTTGAGTTGACTTTCAATACCAATTCAAAGAAAAGAAGAACAATTGACTCTAACTTCCAACAATTGGCATGAGCCCTAACTAGAAGAAGAACCCTAATTTGCATGATGATGAAATAAGAAAAATAAATCCAATCATGTACCAGATATGATACACTAGTAATAATTGGAGCGACGTGGGAATTGCTAATATTACACATAATAATCCTTAAGCAAGAACTCGCCACAATTTCAATTAGAAATTGATAAGAGAGGATGTGTGAAAGAGGATGCTCTCTACAGTAAAATACCTAAATAAATGATTGTCAAAAAGTCCCTTACAAAACCTAAATAACAAGTATTTATACCCTACTACAATTACGAAAAATAACCTAAGTAACTATTACACATGCCCGATCACTTCAAGCTTTAATCACAGTTACAAGGAGAAACATAAGACTAGTTCTCCCTTGGTTCAATTTGGTTCATTATAGATCGTGACCCATTTATAAACTAATTGCTATTGTTCTTAGTTGTCTTCTTGTAAAAACTGACAAAATGTACTTGATAAAATGCAAAAACAATTATTATAAAATAAATAAAGACAATATGTGAATGTCTTGGTTCCATTTGTTTAAGTAGGCTTCCTAATGCTGGATCCAGGGATTTGGTTCCCATCATCTCCTCGAGCCTATGAAAGATTTGCCTTCAAATCTAATGGGTCTTTCCCTAGACTGAAAATACTAGTTTGCATGTGCTTGTTGCCTTGAAGTCTTGAGTGCCCAGTAGTTTTGTTGATCTATTATTGGAATTTGTGTACCTCAGTTGGTGACATAGGGGTCAAGATAACCCGTGCACCATCCTTTTGAAACACATAAGTATTCTTAAACCCATCATGTAGCACCTTCCTATCAAACAACCAAGGTCTACCCATTAGTATATGAAAGACACACATAGGAAGAACATCACAAACAATTTCATCATGGTATCTATCTCCTATGTTGAAAAGGCACCTTAACCCTTTAAGTAACATGTAAACTACCCCGTTCATTTAGCCAATGTAATTTATAGGGATGAAGATGTGGACTAATGATTAGTTGCAATCTATTTACTATTGCAGTAGCTATTATATTTATGTAACTTCTACCATCAATAAAAAGAACACACAAATTACCTTAAACCCGATAAGGAGTATGGAATAGGTTTTCCCTCTGTACGTCCTTGACATTTGGAGATATAGTCATGACCCTGCGCAACACATTAATAGACAGATATTTATCATTTCCCTTATCTTCTTGTGTCTTAGTGTCACGATCATCATAATACTCCTATAGTACTATTGACAAATTTGTAGGCTCAACTACTTCTTGACCATCTTCACTATTTCCCTCCATAGCAATCATCACCCTTTTGTTGGGACATTGAGTAGCTATGTGTCCAAAACCCATGCATTTGAAACATTTGATTTAACATATCTTTCCACTGGTTATCCTTGGCACTGTTTGTTAGATATCAACTCCAACAACCTTTCTTCCTTTTCCAGTAATTTCCCTCTCCCTATCAGTAATAGTTATATTTTTATCTACAGTCTTATCATTTCCCCCTATTCCCTTTTGTTTACCCTGCTGACCATTTGACCCATGAAGTTTAGTGGAAGTTTTGTACCTATTGCTCGCTACTCGAAAAGGGTTGGATCGCCTTTGTCTCTCCACTTTTAGAGCTAGCTGGATGGCCTCATCAAGTGTGTTATACCTCTAAAGCTCTACAATGCAAGCAATTTCATACTTTAACCTTAACACAAATCATGATAGGGTTTGCTCAGGAGGCTCAATTGGCCTACATTTGATCATTAGTATCTCAAACTCCTGTACGTAATCATCAATTGTTTTGCCTCCTTACCTCAATGTTTGGAGACACATAAACAACTCTTGCCTATAGTGCTCAGGTATAAACCTTTTTCTCATTACTCGTTTCATTTCCCTCTAGGTATGTATATCAGCCTCACCATCTTTTTGTTTGCTAACCACAAGATTCTTTCACCATAAGGTGGTATAGCCTGTAAATTCTATACTTGCATGGTAAACCTGAGTGTGATCGTCAATCTCATAGCACTCAAATAGGCCCTCAACCTTATCCTCCTAACCCAAGTAATCTTCTATAGAACCCCTTCCAGTAAATGAAGGCATCTGTAGTTTCACATATTCTAAGCTTTGAGGCGACCTAAACTCATGATTAGGGTAAGGCTTATTTTCAAAATTATCATCCATTTCCCCCCTAAAAGCATGATAATCACCTTCCATCCTCCTACCCCTATTGCCTTCAATAGCTCCTTCCCTATAAGCATTTTGATGGGTTACCTGAGGTAGGGGTGCCTGAAGGTTTGCCATTGGTGGTTGTAGCATTATCATTTGGTCTACCCATGTTGCTAATGTAGCAACAATAGTCGTGTGATCCTGCAATTATTTTTCTAATGTTCTTTCACTTGCAGCACGACGACCCTGACCTCCTCCAACCTGACTATTGGCCTCATTGCCAATTCCACCATTCACACTATCATTTGACATGATTTTGCTATTTTTTTTATATATACTCATAATTACCCTTCACAACAACCAGACACTTTCACGTTAACAACAAACCTTTATGGCACCAATCACAACACAATAACACAACTCACCTTCACGGTTCAAGTATACAGATACCCATGGTGCAACACATAATTGATGCAATACACAACCTCAATGGCTATAGACACACTCCAATGCTTCAATACACAACCACACAACACGCACACTCCCACGACTCACTTCACTTCACACCACAACACATACACTACAAATATCACGGCAACAAAGTAAATGATTCCAAGTTTAGTCAAAGTGCATTCAAAGAAATTAATGGACAATTACTCCACAAGGTAATAATGGAATTCAATTTGAAAATATTTCCCACTCTTCACGGTAAGGTCTTCACGGCAAGATGATTACCACAAGGACAAAATTTTGAACTACAAACTTCCAATTCCGAAATCAATAAGGAATAACATGGCACAATAAACTCAATTGCAATTCTAATGGAATCAATTATAATGATTCCTCAAAATTAATCATGGAAATGAACCCTAAAATCAACCTCCTTTGTATTCAACTCACAATTACTAAGGAACAATTCAACACAAGAACTCAATTCCACTTCTCACAACTTTAATTTCAAAATGAAAGAACAAGAACCCTAAACCCCTAATTTGTGATTTGCGAATTCGCCTTCCACAAACCTATGCTCTGATACTAAAATTATGATGTGCTTCAATTGACTTTCAATACCAATTTAAAGAAAAGAAGAACAATTGACTCTAACTTCCAACAATTAGCATGAACCCTAGCTAGAAGAAGAACCTTAATTTGTGTGATGATGAAATAAGAAGAACAAATCTAATCACGTACTAGATATGACACACTAGTAATAATTGGAATGACTTGAGAGTTATTGATATTACGCACAATAATCCTTAAGCAAGAACTTGCCATAATTTCAATTAGAAATTGATAAGAGAGGATGTGTGAAAGAGGGTGCTCTCTATGGCAAAATATCTGAAAAAATGACTGTCAAAATGTCCCTTACAAAACCTAAATAACAATAATTTATACCCTACTACAATTATGGAAAAATAACCTAAGTAACTAGTACACATGGCCAGTCACTTCAAGCTTCAATCACGGTCAAAAGGAGGAACACAAGACTTGTTCTCCTTTAGTTCAATTCAGTTCATTATAGACCGTAGCCCATTCATAAACTAATTGCTATTGTGCTTGGTCGTCTTCTTGTAAAAGGCAATAAAATGTACCTGATAAAATGCAAAAAAAAATTATTATAAAATAAATAAAGACAATATGTGAATGTCTTGGTTCCATTTGTTCAAGTAGGCTTCTCAATGCTAGATCCAAAGGTTTGGTTTCCATCATGACTATCACATACCAAAAACAGTTATAGAGGTAAGAAGCTTCCTAGGTCTTGTAGGCTACTATAGGAGATTTGTAGAAGGGTTTTCCAAAATAGCGACTCCTCTCACCAAATGGACAAAGAAGAATGTGAAATTCGAATGAGATAACAGATGTCAAGCTAGCTTTCAGATGCTTAAAGATAAACTGGTGTCGGCATCAGTTTTGATTTTTCCTAAGAGTGGAGAAGAGTTTATAGGGTATAGCGATGCCTCAGTTCAAGAGTTGGGATGCGTATTGATGCAAGGTAGACAAGTAATAGCATATCCATCTTGACAACTGAAGTTGTATGAAAAAAAAAATACCCAACTTATGACTTAGAATTGGCGGCTCTAGTGCTAGCCTTAAAATTATAGAGACATTACTTATGGAGAAAGGTGTAAAATCTTCAGTGACTATAGAAGCCTAAAGTACATATTTACGTAGAAAAAACTGAATATGAGATAGGGGAGATGGTTAGAGTTAATCAAAGATTATGACCTACAAATAAAATACCATCCAAGAAAAGCTAATGTGTTGGCAAATGCCCTTAGCAGAAAGAAACAAGGTAATGTAGCCACTCTCATCACCTCACAAAAGGAGTTATTAGAAGGCATGTGCAAATTGGAGCTAGAAGTTTCAACAGAAGAAATGGGAGCAAGAATGGCTACTTTAAGGATTCAGCCAACCATAATGGACAAAATTAAAGTTGGTCAGATGAAAGATAAGGACATTTAAGAGCTTAAAAGTAGAATGGAACAAGGCAAGGCACCAGAATTTAACTTAAATGTAGAAGGGACCTTGAGATACAAAACGAGACTATATGTGCCAAGGGATGCATAATTGAAGAGAGAGATAATGAAAAAGGCACATCACTCCACCTACACAATATATCTTGGAAGTACTAAAATGTACAAGGACGTAAAAATCTGCTATTGGTAGAGAAACATGAAGAGAGTAATAGTAGAATATGTAGCTAGATGCCTCACATACCAGTAGATCATAATATAACACTAGAGACCAACTAGAGAATTATAACCTCTTCCAATATCGAAGTGGAAATGGGAGCATGTGACCATGGACTTTGTTATAGCCCTCCCAAACATTAGGGAGAAGCAGGACACAATTTAGATTATAGTGGATAGATTGACTAAGTCTGCTCATTTTATACCTACAAATTGGAGAAACTAACTTAAATATACATACAAGAGATAGTCAGACTGCATGGAGTGCTAGTGACAATCACTTCTTATAGAGACATAAGGTTTGTGAGTAAATTCTAGAGCAGCCTACACAAGGCATCAGGTACTAAACTACAATTAGTACAACATTCCACCTACAAATAGATGGTCAGTCTGAAAGGACCATACAAATATTGGAAGATTTGCTCAAGGCATGTGCATTAGATTTTAGAGAAAATTAGAATGAGCATATACCTCTGGTAGAGTTTGCCTATAATAACAGTTATCAAGCAACCATTTAGATGATACCATATGAAGCTCTTTATAGGAGAAGATGCAGATCCCCATTATATTGGGATGAAGTGGGAGATAGACAAATGATGGGGCTGAAGGTTAGTACAAGAAACGGTAGACAAGGTAAACTTAATCCGGTACAGAATACAAATGGCCCAATCTTGATAAAAGAGCTATGTAGACAAGAGAAGATGCCCTTTAGAATTTGAATTGGGAGATAAGGTATTATTAAGGATTTCTCCAACAAAAGGAGCGATCAGATTCGGGTTAAGAGGAAAGCTAAACCCAAGGTATATAGGCCCGTTTGATATATTAGAAAGAATAGGCACAATGGCATATAGGTTAGCTCTTCTATTGAAATTAGCCGAGGTACATGATGTATGCCATGTATCTATGCTAAAGAAGTATGTACCTAACCTGGATCAGATAATGACTTTGGAACCATTGAATGTACAACTAAATTTGATGTTTTTAGAAAGGCCAATTAAGATTTTAGATACTAAGGAATGGGTACTAAGATGGAAGACAATTCCTTATGTTAAAGTGCAATGGACAAACCAAATCGAAAGGGAAGTGACATGGGAGTTAAAAGAAGAAATGAAGATAAAGCATCCATAACTCTTCCCAATTTCAAGTAACTTTTGAGGGTGAAAATTTTAATAAAGGGGGGAGAATGTAATACACATTTTTTTTAATAAATAAATATATGTATAAACATAATAAATGGAAATGTTATAAATAGGACAATGGGATAAGGGTAGTTTCACCTTTTCCAAGTTAGACTATAGAAACAGAATAACTTAGGGCTTCTCCTTTTTCACACTTAGACAACTTACAACCGTATAGAGATATAGAAGGTGAAAGAAACCTATAAGAAAACCTAAGGTGACTAAAGAGGAGTCAAGTGTTTAATTGAACAAGTAAGGATCTTTATGCGGATTTTAAAATTATCTTATTGGAATTAGACCTCATGGTTATCGTGTGTGTATTAGGACTTGAGATTTGAAAGGGGATGATATGAGAACGGAGAATCAACGACTCAAGGTTGCCATATGTGGAATTGTTGATGTAAGTACAAAAATCCTTATAATTTAGATGCAATTATGTATTTTAGAGATATAATTGAGCTTAGGAATATAGAGGAATGAGTTTAGGAAAATTTAAAGTAAAAGAAATAGGGTTCATAGAAATCGTTAAGGGTAACATAGCCTACCAACATGGTTGTGTTTTGATTGTATTGAATTCAAAAGTTGTATTGAGAGATACATGGCCTCCTAACAAGGTCGTGTTTCGATCGTGTTAAGTTAAAGGTAACACAGCCTCCCAACATGGTCATGTTTAGATTATGTTTAGTGTGAAAGTTACACCGAGAGATATACAGTCCTACTTTGACCGTATTGAGCCAAGGGTAACACAACCTCTTAACATGATCATGTTTTGACTGTGTTGAAGCTAAACTTCACACCAAAAGATATAGGACCCTTAACACGGTCATGCTTCAACTTGTGTTGAGCAATACGATTTCCAACATGGTCATGTTGAATAAAGTACAACTTAATTGTATATTCATTTAACTTCAAATTAAATTAATTTCCATGCAACCTAGATAGCTAGTAAGTCCCTACGGAAATTTAATAAATAGGATTAAGAGAAATAAGAGAATAATATTGATCTTAGATAAAGTATTAAGAAGAACTTGTTGATTGAAAATATTTCAATTTAGCTTACGTCCAAGATCGAAAAGTGCTTAAGGCTAAGATTCAAGGTATGTGTAACTTGTGTGCTGTTTTGTGTTCGCTTAAGTTAGTATATGTGTTGAAATTGATTAAGTTGAATGATTTGGGTTAAGTGTTTAAGTTGTATGTTGTATGTGTTTGGCACAGCTTAGGGGCCCGCAATGGTAGATCCCTAGGGAGCACCCCAATAATCCTTATATAACGTTGTCCCTAGTGGAGTCGTATTTGGAAATGATTTGGGTTGAATGTCGGTTAAAGTGTTCATGGGTGTGGGGCTCGTAGTAGTAGTTCCCATCACCAGGATTAAGTGGTTTAAATGTACATGGGTGTAGAGCCCGTAATGGCAACTCCCATCACCAAGATTAAGTGGTTTAAGTGTATTTGGGAGTAGGGCCCATAGTGGCACTTCCCATCACCAAATCATGTTCCAATGTGTTAAGTGTGTTAAAGGGGTCACGAGTACCCTGTTGATGCTTATGGAGCTAAATGTATTAAGAAAATGGTTGTTTGTGTTTAAGTATTGCATAAAGTGTGTGACACTTGTTCATGTTTGTTCATGTGTGTATATTTGTGTTATACGTATTAGGCATTAGCTCACCTTTCGGGAAAAATTTTTAAATGTAGGTGTTGAGGGAGATGAGAACCCAGAAGATGACTTGGGGTTAGGTGAGCCATAGAGAGAGAAAGATAAAGATTACCATTATTATTATAGTGATTATGTTTTAGGAGATTTATGTGATTTAATTATAATAGATAGTATTTCTTTAAGGAATGTTATTTTTGTGTTTAAAGACTTTTGCTGCGTTAGATGTTTGATATGGTTTAAGTTATTATTTGGATTTTGAGAATATATGAAATGCTCTTATATAGGAAATATAAGTTAAAGAGTATTAGAGTTGATTCAAAACCATAACGTGTTCTTGTGTGATAAGGATACATGGCGAGCAATATGCAGCTTAGGTTTCGAGGTGTTACAGAAATTCTATTTTCTAGTGTTGCTCTAAGCTTTGATCTTCATTATTATTATTGGAGATGCTTGATAAATGGAAAATGATCTCTTCATCCCTTAGATTTCTCATTTTGGCCAACTTCAATGCTTGGTCCAGATGATCTTGAACGAGTCTATTCAAAGCTTGCTCTATGCGTTTTGTCCTTGCTCTTGTCATTGGTCTTTCAATTCTTTCCAATGGATCATTGGAAAGAGTTGGTGCAAGCTAATCCACATTAAGATTACTACTAATAAGGCATTTGATGCACCAACTACGGTAGTTTCACTCCTTGCTAACATTGGGGGAAAAGTGTTCTCTTGCTTTGAGAATGGAATGCTAGCACTCTGTCTAGAGAAAATGTCCTACTTTGATCTAGCAACTTGTTAGGCTGAAAGAGGTTTGGAACCCTTTCCCCATTCTTTAATAAGAAGGTAAGATTTTAAAGCTCCTTCCTTCGGTGACAGTTTTAATTGAGTATGTTTAGTACTTGTTTTGAGTTGATTATTTTTAGAAGCTATCACTATTAGATCATGCATTTGTTGCCATTAATTCATCGCATTTTTTAAAACTTCATACACTTCTATTAGAGAGGGCTAATGGTGAAACGAGAGACTGTCAAGGCTACCGGAGAAAGAAGTTGCCGTTGAAGCTCGATGTCATTGTTGAAATGAAGGCTGGTATGAAACCATAACAAAAGCCGTAAAGAAAGCATGGCCATTTTTTCTTTTCTTTTCTTTTTTTAATTTTTACTCACTACTTTTTTTTTTTTTTTTAGGAATAAGTGGATTGAAACAACAATGACCAATTTCAACTGTTGAATAAAACAACAATGATATGAATGGTTACTTATAGAAGCACACCTATTCAAGTTTCAGTTGCAGTATGGTATAGTTGAATATACATTTGTGCCTATGTGGGTTTATGTGCATGTATTTATATGTCAAATCAAATGCAACTGTGACAGTTTTAATTGAGCGTGTTTAATGCTTGTTTTGAGTTGGTTATTTTTAGAAGCTATCACTATCAGATCATGCAATTGTTGCCATTAATTCACTGCTTTTTTCGAAACTTTCATACACAGCTATTGGAGAGGACCAATGGTGAAACAAGAGACTATAAAAGCTATCAGAGAAAGAAGTTGCCATTGAAGCTCGATGTCATTGTTGAAATGAAGGCTGATATGAAACCATAACAAAAGCTATAAAGAAAACATGCCCTTTTTTATTTTAGTACTCACAACTTTTTCTTTTTTGGACAAGCGCATGAAACAATGATGACCAATTCAATTGTTGAATAAAACACATAGTGGTCACTCTTAGAATATTCAAAAGGAAGAAGATACAATCAGACTTGTTGGTCTATTGGAGCTATTTAGCTAGTGTGAGAATCTCTTTTTATTTCATTTATTTTATTTTTTTCTTATGTTATCTTTAACATTCACATGTAACATATATCAGCTGCTAAACTTCATTGAATTACTCATGCATTATGCTTTGGGGTAGACTCGAGAAATGGGTCTAACCGACCTAAAACAGGCCATGATCCGCTGGTTCTTGAGTTAAAAAAATCTTGAACCGGCCTTAGATTTTTTTTTTTTTTTTGGCCTTTGAAATGGCTGGTTCAACCCAATCCATTTTGGTGTCTACTTTAGGGACTTACTTTCAATAATGTGTTCTCTTTCAAATTGTCTACTACTTGTGGCCATTTCAAAGGCACAAAAAATAAAAAAATAAAAAAATTAGGGTTGATTCACATGAATTGGCCTAGAAACATGATGCCCTGGGTTGGGCTTGGTTCATGATTTTTTTGGCTTGAGAACCAGTGGGTAAAGGCCAGTTTAACCTGTTTCCTAGGTTTATGTGTGTGCATCTACTGTTCAACATGCTTCACTTTATTTGTTAAACATCATCATTATTATGTACTCCTATTAAAGATGCTCTCTTGTCTTTTTTTTTTTTTTTTAAAAAAAAGGAGTTATTACTAGTTATTAATCCTTTTGTCTCAGTTTTCAAATGTTACCATTGTTTTTGTATGTTGTTCATGCCCTATTGGGACTGCTATCCATTGCTTGATCTCCCCAAGGTATGCTTGTTAGATTATATTACTCCATGGAGTTTCCAGCTTTCGAAATCTGTTTTCATTGATGAAACTGTATTAATTGTAACACTAGTGTAACGTAAACAAATTTAAAGAGATTTGTACGAAAATTATCATCATGAGTGAACAGGCTACAAAAATGATATGTTGAGCATTTAAGTTAGGAAATCCAAATCCATTGAAGTTATAGCAATAATCATACTAACTTAGGTGCAGGAGCCAACCATAAAAATACTTGAATTTCAATTTTTTGCCCTCATAAGAATTCTACCTCCAAGTTCCACCATAAGAATCATCCATCCATAATTTCCCAAGTTCATTCCATAACATTCAATCACAAAAAGAAAAGGATTCATCAAAATGACTACAACAACTAATCTACCAATGTCTTTTGGAATTTGTCTAGCTCATTAAGACAATCGCACTCATTCCATAACATTCAATTACAAAAAGAAAAGCATTGATCAAAATGACTACAACAACCAATCAATCAATGTCTTCGGGAGTTTGTCTAGTTCATTAAGACAATTGTAGTGGATGTAACCCAGAGGATGATGTGCTTTCCATGAAAGATGGAAATTAAACATAGATACTTCGTTTAAGTCCTCAAATATCAAAGAGCTAAGAACTGTTATTACGCTAAAACTATTCATAAAAGATCTTCTATGTATGTGTTTTACAGGATTAACCACCAAAGCAATGATCATATAAATTGTAGTTGGGAATCATAGTACGATCCTTCACACTAATGTAGGTGCAGGAGCCAACTACAGATCTGCCATGGAATAGATATGAAGAAATACTTGTTGCCCTCATAAAAATCATCATCCATAAGAGAAAAGTTTTTCTAATGGGGAATTCTAATTAGAACTATATCAACAATTACTCACAAGAAGGCAAAAATTATACTTCTAATGTCAAGTGCATCATATAAATATAGGCCATTGGATTAGAGTCCATCGTGAAAACCACTCTTAGCATGTCACGAAAATCCTAATTGAGGTACTATGTATAGTTAAATAAGACATTCCATAAGATTCAATTACAAAAAAAAAAGGGGGTAAACAAAATGACTACGGTAACTAATCAACCAATGCCTTCGGGAGTTTGTCTAGGTCATCAAGATAATCATAGTGGATGTAACGTAGAGGATGATGTGCTTTCCACGATAGATGGGAATTAAACATAGATACTTCTTTTAAGTCTTCGAATATCAAAAAGCTAAGAACTGTTATTATGTTAAAACTATTTAAAAAAGATTTTCATATGTGTTTCACAGGATTAACCACTAAAGTAACGTTGGTATAAATTGTGATATTATCAGCGGTTTGTCAAAATGTTTTTCATAAATCATTAGAATATATGAAAAAGGTAGATGTGCTTAAGCATATCAAACATGAAAACAACATTTATATATCACTTACTATATGACACTTCTGTATCTAGTTGTTACCATGATCGGAGCTTCTTGACTTGTCTCCACCACTGGACATCAAAGTGGAAGAAGTTGGACGAGATAGTTTAAGCTTGAAAACCCCAAGATCGATTTCATCGTCTTTAAGCCCATGGAAAACACATAACGGTTACACCTTTGGTTGGTCTTCCTTTATATCCTTGGCCTCGAATGTGATGAAATACCAATACCTAGCTAAAGCCTACTGATTGGCCATGATAACGCTCATAAATTCTAGTTGTGTACCCTACAAAAATAATAGAAAACAAACAACAAAATAATCATCGCTAAACGAACACCCCTAAAATACTGTGAAAATTCGGCCTCACAGCACTTAAAGATTGAGGATTTATATTAATTAGCACTAGTGGAGATAAGGTTTCATGAAAATTCTAGACCTAAGGCTAAAGCCAAATGTTATGTTATACGATTGTAAATTTCGAGAATGATCTTTTCCTCGTTGTGCTGTTGGACAGCGTAAGACACTAGTAGGTGAGATTTTTCCTTAGTGATTTGATAAGGTTACAGGGAAGAATCATACTAAAGCAAGTAAACTTTTTGCACTTCTCAATATCAATCTCA
Source organism: Laguncularia racemosa (assembly GCA_037954665.1). NCBI lineage: Eukaryota > Viridiplantae > Streptophyta > Magnoliopsida > Myrtales > Combretaceae > Laguncularia > Laguncularia racemosa. The sequence goes on from JBBMOL010000412.1 coordinate 85,580, forward strand.
AAACCTTACAAGCAAAATCTATATTATTATATTTATAGTCGCCATCGTCATTATCATTATCATCATCATTATGTACTCAACACTTTGGACAATACAAATTTATATTAATCTATCATACCTCACCCTTGTTAAGCATCTTAAAGTACTCAATACTTACATTGCAACTATAATTACATGAATAAAAACATTTTTATTTAATATTTGTTACAAAATATAGCTAAGGTCAGAATTGGAAATTTTAAAGGGGTAATTTACTCAATTCCATAAAAGGTTATAAATACTCTATGTGACCAAGCACTCCTCCTTTTTTTCCATTTACATAGTGAGAGGATAAGAAAGGGAGAAAGTGCTCTCTAGAGAGCCTTTTGACATTTGAGTGAACAACAATAAGACCAACCAATTCCACCAGGTAAGGATTACATGGTCGAATTATGCTCATGGTCATAATGATTAAGAACCTATCAATTATCATTGTATGATTTCATTAGAATTTGATTGAGGAAAAGAGTAGAATGAGTACAAAATCAAGTGATCTAGGTGTTCAATACACAAGTTAGAAAAAGTAAGTATACTAACTTATGTAATTTGATTAGAAATTACAAGTTTTTGGATTCAATTAAGCCTAGGATCAAGAGATTTAGGAATTGGAGTGAATTGAAAGAGAGAAATTAAGGTTTGTGAAGAAAAACATGGAACACGGTCAAGTACATGCTTGTGTACTTGCCTGTAAAGGAATGTGTGTGTATAAAGGGTATATAGCTGAAGTATATGCTTGTGTACTAAGGCATGTTGAAGATGGAAAATTTATAGAAAAGTACATGGCTAACTACACGACTGTGTACTTAGGCATACCAAAACATTAAAACTTACAAAAAAGTACACGACCATGTAACACGACGGTGTAACACAACCGTGCTAAAGTATGTAGCCTTAAACACGATTGTGTACTTAGAGACTTTGATCCTTGATTTATTTTCCAATTAAATGAACTATCATGTAACCTAAACAACTAGTAAGACCTTAGAAAATCTAATAGACTAAGAAAATTAAGAAATTTAGATTACTACGCCGCCGGCCTATATACCCAACGTACATCCTACGCCGGTGCCTATGCTGTCGGCTTTCATTGCCTATTTGTTATTTTTCCACGACTTTATGATGTTATGTCGTTCTGAGCTTTTGTTATCACGAGTTTTAAACCCTAATATAAGCTGCTAGGGTTGGAAAACAGAACATAGAACACTAATACAACATTAAATAACACATTTTGAGAGAATTCCTCTCTTGGTTCTCTAAAGAACTTCTCTTGAACTTATCGGATTTCTTCTGTGGCATTTAACCCGACTTATCAATCGGTCTTTCATCCCAATTGTGGCGTCAACAGAACATACCAAGTTTTTTGCCTCGTTTATAGGCAACAGGTCGCGGTTCCACTTTGATTGTTTGTCATCTTGGGTTGCAATTCTGAACGTATTGGTATTGGGTTTCATCACACATGGGCGTAGTTCGTATCACTGGGAGACGACCTAAATAGAGTGAATCAGTAATATTAAAAGTAGCACTTACTTGATACTCACCTAGCAAATCTATCTTGTAGGAATTATCATTGATGCGCTCAAGAATTTGAAATGGTCCATTGCCTCTAGGAAGTAATTTAGATCTATGTTACACAAGAAACCGCTCTTTGCGCATGTGAACCCAAACCCAATCTCCAGGTTCAAAGACAGCTTGTCAACGACCCTTGTTGGCTTGTTTCACATACTGCTCTGTTCTTCGCTTAATGTTTAGCCTTGCCTTCTCATGGATCTGTTTAACAAATTCTGCTTTCTTCTTACCATCTAGATTAACATACTCAGAAATAAGCAGAGGTGATAAATCCAAAGGAATTAGTGGATTAAAACCATACACAATTTCAAAAGGAGTAAACTTAGTAGCAGAATGCATTGTGCGATTATAGGCAAATTCAACATGCGGCAAACAATCCTCCCAACTTTTAATGTTCTTTTTAATGACTGCTCTTAACAAAGTAGATAAAGTTCGATTTACTACCTCAGTTTGACCATTAGTCTGTGGATGACAAGTAGTAGAAAACAATAGCTTAGTTCCTAACTTAGCCCACAAGGTCTTCCAAAAGTAGCTCAAGAACTTAGCATCTCGATCCGATACGATTGTTCTAGGCATACCATGCAATCTCACAACTTCCCTAAAGAACAAATTAGCAATATTGCAAGCATCATCTATTTTGTGGCAAGGAATGAAATGTGCCATATTAGAAAACCTATCTACAACTACAAAAATAGAGTCTCGACCATGCCTAGACCTGGGTAATCCTAACACAAAATCTATGGAAATATCTACCCAAGGCTCATGAGGAATGGGAAGTGGGGTATAAAGTCCATGAGGTTGGACTCTAGATTTTGCTTGCTTACAAGTGACACATCGCTCACAAATCCTCTCAAAATCTCGTTTCATGTGAGGCCAATAGAAGTGTTCCTACAAAACCCCTAAGGTTTTAGCTACTCCAAAATGCCCCATTAAACCTCCTCTATGAGACTCCCTCACGAATAATTCTCTTAAAGAACAATTTGGAATGCAAAGTTTATTCTCCCTAAACAAGAATCCTTCATGCTTATAAAATTTACCATGACCACTCTTCTCACAGCACACATACTCTTCACAAAAATCTCGATCAGCAGCATACAATTATTTAATATGCTCAAAACCAAGCAATCTAGAACTAAGAGTAGAGATAAGAGCATACCTTCTAGAAAGTGCATCAGCGACAACATTTTCTTTACCTTGCTTGTAGTGGATGACATAGGGAAATGCTTCAATAAACTCCACCCAATGAGCATGTCTTTTGTTTAGCTTATGTTGTCCTTTCAAGTACTTCAAGGATTCATGATTAGTGTGGATCACAAACTCTTTTGGCCAAAGATAGTGTTGCCAAGTCTCCAGCGCTCGAACCAATGCATACAACTCCTTGTCATAAGAAGGGTAGTTCAAGGTTGCCCCGTTTAGCTTCACACTAAAGAATGCAATTGGTCCCCTCTCTTGCATGAGAACTGCTCCAATACCTATTCCTGAAGCATCACACTCAATTTCAAAGGTTTTAGAAAAATCAGGTAAAGCAAGTAATGGCGCATGAGTCAACTTATTTTTAAGTGTCTGAAAGGCCTTCTTTTGTTGCTCTCCCCATTTGAACCCTTCTTCTTGATTACTTCAGTAAGTGGTGCTGCAATAGTGTTGAAATCCTTCACAAACCTTCTGTAAAAGCTCGCTAGTCCATGGAAACTCCGCACATTACTTACATTAGTTGGACTAGACCATTCTTGGATCGCACGAATCTTCTCTTCATTAACCTATATTCCCTGTGCACTAACAATAAAACCAAGAAACACAAGTTTGTCTATACAAAAAGTGCACTTTTTGAGGTTAGCATATAATTGCTCCTTTCGAAGCACTTCCAAAACATCCCTCAAGTGAGATATATGGTCTTCCAAACTCTTGCTGTAATTGAGGATATCATCAAAATAGACAATCACAAATTTGCCAATAAAAGTCCTCAAAACATGGTTCATAAGTCTCATGAAAGTACTAAGTGCGTTAGTTAAATCGAAAGGCATTACTAACCACTCATATAATTCATATTTTGTCTTAAATGTGGTTTTCCATTCATCACCTTCTTTCATTCTAATTTGGTGATATCCGCTTTTCAAATCAATTTTGGAAAAGACACTAGACCCATGTAACTCATTTAACATGTCATCTACGCGAGGAATGGGATGACGATACTTTACTGTGATGTTGTTGATGGCGCGGCAATCAACACACATTCTCCATGACCCATCCTTCTTAGGCACCAAAATCACAGGCACTGCACATGGGCTCATGCTTTCTCTTACGTACCTGATGAGAGCCATGATGGGAGCTAAGCCAGAAGATGGAATGTGGATTCTCTTGAAGTGCCACCTTGACCGATCATAAGAACTCGAGCGAAACGATTCAAGGAAGCACTTAACGGGTTGATAAAGGATGTCCACAAAGCCAAAAAGGATTGGAGCAACCATGAAGCCGGAAAGGATTGGAACAATCATGAGAATTCCCTTGCTCTTGTACAAGTCATAACGGATATGGGTTGAAGGGGACGTGTCTTTACAAGGCACGGCCGTGTAGTGAGTCTAGAGGTTCCACAGAAACATACACAGTCGTATACACGGTTCAAAGGTACGGCCGTGTATGGTGTCAAGAATATCTACAGAAACATACACGTCTAGAAAGGCACGGTCGTGTATATGCTCTACGCCGGCTCCAACGCCGCCGGCCTTTAATTCCCTGTTTTGTTATTTTTCCGCAACTTAATGATGTTATCTCATTTTGGGCTTTATTATTACAAATTGTAAACCCTACTATAAAGCTTCTAGGGTTGAGAATATACAACATAGAACATACAAGTTTGAATAACACTTTTGACAGAATTCCTCTCTTGGTTCTTTAAAGAACTTTCCTTGAACTTATCGGATTTTCTTCCATGGCGTTCATCCCGACTTATCAATCGGTCTTTCATCCCGATTGTGGCGTCCACATAATATACTAAGGTTCTTGCCTCACTTATAGGCAACGGATCGTGATTTCTACTCGATTGTTTGGCATCTTAGGTAGCAATTCCGAACGTATTGGTATTGGGTTTCGTCACACGTGGGCGTGGTTCATATCGGTTTGGTATCAGAGCCTAGGTTTGTTAAACATCAGTTTGGTTTGAGGAAGGTAACATCAAAACCCTAACTCCAATTATTCATATCAATTGTTCGTACTCAATTTCATAGTGTTAATTGTCTATTGAAAGTGTAGTGCCTCCTATTCACATTTGTTATATATATATAAAAAAAAAAGGAAAGAAAAAGAGGAAAATTTCGAGCCTTAGAGTTGTTTTGAATTCTACGGAAGGGAATTGGTGTAGTTTGGGTTAGTTCCAAGAGAATTGAGAAGAGGAATTGGTGAGTTAATATCATCATCGCTTGTGAGAATACACGAGTGATTGTGTGATATCATCCTTAGAGCGAAACACGTAAGGGAGTGTATCGTGAGGCTTAATCATATATATTTGTGTTAGTATTAACCTTTTTTCTGCAGGAACTATGTTGAGGCAACATTCTCCTGAAAGTGAGAGGGGAAGGTTTGATGCTAGGTTAGTGATTGAGGTGTTGAGGGGTGAGATGAAGAGGATATTTTAGGAGGGGATGGAACAAATTCATGAGACAGTGGAGCAAAAACTAGAGTAATCTAAAAACGTCTTCCAAGGGCATAAGAGGGAGAGTTGTTCTAGGAGAGTACAAAGGGGTGGAGATGAAATGTCGGATGATGAATTTGATGAACCTTCTATCGGGAGTTATAGAGGTTATAGTGGTAGGAATAGAGGAACTAGGGATTGGAAAGATAGAGGAGATAGGAATAGAGAGGATAATCAATTGAGTAGTATAAAGATGAAGATTCCTCCTTTCCAAGGGAAGAATGATCCCGAGGCGTACTTAGAGTGGGAGAAGAAGGTAGAGATGGTGTTTGATTGTCACAATTATAGTGGGAGAAAGAAAGTGAAGCTTGCTGCCATTGAATTTTCGGATTATGCCATAGTGTCGTGGGATCAACCGATGTTGAATAGAAGAAAGAATGGCGAACCACCTATTGAGTCTTGGGAAGAGATGAAGAGGGTGATGAAGAAGCGGTTTGTGCCTGCGTATTACTATCGTGAATTACACAACAAATTGCAAACTCTTAAGCAGGGAAGCCGAAGCGTGGATGAGTATTTCAAGGAGATGGAGGTTACTATGATTAGGGCGAATGTAGAGGAGGATAGAGAGGCTACCATGGCTAGGTTTCTTGCTGGATTGAATAGAGAAATTCAAAATGTCGTAGAATTGTAGCATTATGTAGAATTGGAAGATATGGTTCATATGGCTATAAAGGTTGAGAACCAACATAGGAGGAAAGGTAGTAGTACTGCACGGTTTCAACAGGGTGCTGGTTCATCCACCTGGAAGACTAACCAATGGAAGAAGGAAGAAAAGCCTTTACCCACCAAACCAAAAGGAGAGCAGAGGCAAGCGGATTCTACTCCTGGTAACCAAGGTAAACCTGATTCTTCTACTCCTAGAAATCGTGACATTAGATGTTTTAAATACCAAGGTAGAGGTCATATTGCTAGTCAATGTCAGAATAGGCGTGTTATGATCCTGCGTGATGATGGTGAGTATGAGACTGAGGGGGATAGTGAAGAGGATGATATGCCTCCATTAGAGGATGCTAGTGATGACGAGGAGCCTGCAATAGGGAGGTTAGTGGCAGTAGTGAAGCAAGCTTTGAATGTACAGGTGAAGGAAGAAGAGGAGGTGCAAAGAGAGAATATCTTTCATACTAGATGTTATCTAGGTGATCATATTTGCAGTTTGATCATTGATGGAGGAAGTTGCACTAATGTGGTGAGTAATTTTATTGTCGAGAGGCTGGGACTCAAGACTACTAAACACTCTAGTCCATATAAATTGCAGTGGCTGAATGATAGTGGCGAGACTAAGGTGAGTAAGCAAGCCTTGATTGCTTTTCGCATCGGTAGGTATGAGGATGAGGTGTTATGCGATGTAGTGCCGATGCAAGCATGTCATGTGTTGTTAGGGATGCCATGGCAATTTGATAGGAAGGTTGTTCCTGATGGCTTTTCTAACAAGTATATGCTTGTTCACCAGGGAAAAAGCTTTAATCTTAAACCCTTAACACCTAAACAGGTGTATGAGGATCGGTTGCAGCTACAACAGTCTTTTGCAAAATATAAGGTGAGTGAAAAACAAAGTGAGAGTGAGAGAGCAAAAGACAGCGAGAAAGAAAAGGAACACAAAAGTCAATATCAAAAGGAAAAAGAGAGGAAGGCTAGAAAGAGAGTGAGAGACCAAGTTGAAGGGGGGTCAACTTTGGTGGTGAGTGAAAAGGAGAGTGTAGCCTTGCAAAAGGAGAGTTGTGTGGCAAGAGTGAATGTAGTGAGGAGAGCGTTAGTGATGAAGCAACCTATGTTGTTGCTGGTTTTTAAGGAAACTTGTTTGAATACTAACGAACTATTTAACTCTTTGCCTAGTGTGGTTGTGTCTATTGTGTAGGACTTTGAAGATGTCTTCCCTGAGGAGATTCCAAAGGGTTTACCACCTATTCGTGGTATTGAGCACCAGATTGACCTTGTACCCGGAGCATCTATTCTAAACAAACCAGCTTATAGGAGCAATCTAGAGGAGACAAAGGAACTCCAAAGGCAGGTCAATGAATTAATGGAGAAGGGGTACATGAGAGAAAGCATGAGCCCATGTGCAGTGCCTATGATTTTGGTGCCTAAGAAGGATGGGTTATGGAGAATGCGTGTTGATTGCCGCGCCATCAACAACATCACGGTTAAGTATCGTCATCCCATTCCTCGCTTAGATGACATGTTAGATGAGTTACATGGGTCTAGTGTCTTTTCCAAAATTGATCTGAAAAGCGGATATCACCAAATTAGAATGAAAGAAGGTGATGAATGGAAAACCGCATTTAAGACAAAATATGGATTGTATGAGTGGTTAGTAACGCCTTTCGGTTTAACTAACGCACCTAGTACTTTTATGAGACTTATGAACCATGTTTTGAGGACTTTTATTGGAAAATTTGTGGTTGTCTATTTTGATGATATCCTCATTTACAACAAGAGTTTGGAAGACCATATATCTCACTTGAGGGATGTTTTAGAAGTGCTTCGAAAGGAGCAATTATATGCTAACCTCAAAAAGTACACTTTTTGCACAGACAAACTTGTGTTTCTTGGTTTTGTTGTCAGTGTACAGGGAATACAGGTTGATGAAGAAAAGATTCGTGCGATCCAAGAATGGCCTAGTCTAACTAATGTAAGTAATGTGCGGAGTTTCCATGGACTAGTGAGCTTTTACAGGAGGTTTGTGAAGGATTTCAGCACCATTGCAGCACCACTTACTGAGGTAATCAAGAAGAACATGGGTTCAGATGGGGAGAGCAACAAGAGAAGGCCTTTCAGATGCTTAAAAATAAGCTGACTCAAGCGCCATTACTTGCTTTACCTAATTTCTCTAAAACATTTGAAATTGAGTGTGATGCTTCAGGATTAGGTATTGGAGTAGCGGTCATGCAAGAGAGAAGACCAATTGCATTCTTTAGCAAGAAGCTAAGTGGGGCAACCTTGAACTACCCTACCTACGACAAGGAGTTATATGCATTTGTTCGAGCACTAGAGACTTGGCAACATTATCTTTGGCCAAAAGAGTTCGTGATCCACACTGACCATGAATCCTTGAAGTACTTGAAGGGACAACATAAGCTAAACTGAAGGCATGCTCGTTGGGTGGAGTTTATCGAAACATTTCCCTATGTCATCCACTACAAGCAAGGTAAAAAGAATGTCGTTGCTGATGCACTTTCTAGGAGGTATACTCTTATCTCTACTCTTAGTTCTAGACTGCTTGGTTTTGAGCACATTAAGGAATTGTATGCTGCTGATCGAGATTTTTGTGAAGAGTATGTGCATTGTGAGAAGAGTGGTCATGGTAAATTTTATAAACATGAAGGATTCTTGTTTGGGGAGAGTAAACTATGCATTCCAAATTGTTCTTTAAGAGAATTATTAGTGAGGGAGTCTCATGGAGGAGGTTTAATGGGGGCATTTTGGAGTAGCTAAAACCTTATGGGTATTACAGGAACACTTCTACTGGCCTCACATGAAACGAGATGTTGAGAGAATTTGTGAGCGATGTGTTGTGTGTAAGCAAGCAAAATCTAGAGTCCAACCTCATGGGCTTTATATCCCACTTCCCATTCCTCATGAGCCTTGAGTAGATATTTCCATGGATTTTGTGTTAGGATTACCCAGGTCTAGGCATGGTTGAGATTCTATTTTTGTAGTTGTGGATAGATTTTCTAAGATGGCACACTTCATTCCTTGCCACAAAACAGATGATGCTTGCAATATTGCTAATTTGTTCTTTAGGGAATTTGTGAGATTACATGGTATGCCTAGAACAATCGTATCAGATAGAGATGTTAAGTTCTTGAGCTATTTCTGGAAGACCCTGTGGGCTAAGTTAGGAACTAAGTTATTGTTCTCTACTACTTGTCATCCACAGACTGACGGTCAAACTGAGGTAGTAAATCGAACTTTATCTACTTTTTTGAGGGCTGTCATTAAAAAGAACATTAAAAGTTGGGAGGATTGTTTGCCGCATGTTGAATTTGCCTATAATCGCACAATGCATTCTGCTACTAAGTTTACTCCTTTGAAATTGTGTATGGTTTTAATCGACTAACTCCTTTGGATTTATCACCTCTGCCTATTTATGAGTATGTTAATCTAGATGGCAAGAAGAAAGCAGAATTTGTTAAATAGATCCATGAGAAGGCAAAGCTAAACATTGAGCGAAGAACAGAGCAGTATGTGAAACAAGCCAACAAAGGTCGTCGAGTGAACCTGGAGACTGGGTTTGGGTTCACATGCGCAAAGAGTGGTTTCCTGTGCAGCGTCGATCTAAATTACTTCCTAGAGGCGATGGACCATTTCAAATTCTTGAGCGCATCAATGATAATGCATACAAGATAGATTTACCAGGTGAGTATCAAGTAAGTGCTATGTTTAATGTTACTGATTTGAGTCCTTTTGATGTAGGCGATGATTTGAGGACAAATCCTTTTCAAGAGGAGGGGAATGATGAGAGCCATGATGGGAGCCAAGCCAGAAGATGGAATGTGGATCCTCTTGAAGTGCCACCTGGACCGATCATAAGAACTCGAGCGAAACGATTCAAGGAAGCACTTAACGGGTTGATAAAGGATGTCTACGAAGCCGGAAAGGATTGGAGCAACCATGAAGCCGGAAAGGATTGGAACAACCATGAGAATGCTCTTGCTCTTATATAAGTCATAACGGATACGGGTTGAAGGGGGCGTATCTTTACAAGGCACGACCGTGTAGTGAGTCTAGAGGTTCCACAGAAACATACACGGTCGTATACACGGTTCAAAGGCACGGCTGTATATGGTATCAAGAATATCTACAGAAACATACACGTCTAGAAAGGCATGGCCCTGTATATGCTCTACGCCGGCTCCAACGCCGCCGGCCTTTAATTCCCTGTTTTGTTATTTTTCCGTAACTTAATGATGTTATGTCGTTTTGGGCTTTAGTATTACGAATTGTAAACCCTACTATAAAGCTTCTAGGGTTAAGAATATACAACATAGAACATACAAGTTTGAATAACACTTTTGAGAGAATTCCTCTCTTGGTTCTTTAAAGAACTTTCCTTGAACTTATCGGATTTTCTTCCATGGCGTTCATCCCGACTTATCAATCGGTCTTTCATCCCGATTGTGGCGTCCACATAATATACCAAGGTTCTTGCCTCACTTATAGGCAACGGGTCACGGTTTCCACTCGATTGTTTGGCATCTTGGGTAGCAATTCCGAACGTATTGGTATTGGGTTTCGTCACACGTGGGCGTGGTTTGTATCAGTACCCCTTCTCCATTAATTCATTGACCTGCTTTTGGAGTTCCTTTATCTCCTCTAGATTTCTCTTATAAGCTGGTTTGTTTGGAATAGATGCTTTAGGTACAAGGTCAATCTGGTGCTCAATACCACGAATAAGTGGTAACCCCTTTGGAATCTCCTCAGGGAAGACATCTTCAAAGTCCTGCACAATAGACATAACCACACTAGGCAAAGAGTTAAAAAGTTTGTTAGTATTCAAACAAGTTTCCTTAAAGACCAACAACAACATGGGTTGCTTCATCACTAATGCTCTCCTCACTACACTCACTCTTGCCACACAACTCTCCTTTTGTAAGGCTGTACTCTCTTTTTCACTCACCACCAAAGTTGATCCCCCCTCAACTTGGCCTCTTACACTCTTTCCAGCCTTCCTCTCTTTTTTCCTTTTGATATTGACTTTTGTGTTCTTTTTCTTTTTCTATGTCTTTTGCTCTCTCACTCTCCCTTTGTTTTTCACTCACCTTATATTTTGCAAAAGATTGTTGTAGCTGCAACTGATCCTCATATACCTGTTTAGGTGTTAAGGGTTTAAGATTATAGCTTTTTCTATGGTGAACAAGTGTATACTTGTTAGAAAATCCATCATAGACAACCTTCCTGTCAAACTGCCTGGCCTCCTCAACAACACATGACACGCCTGCATCGGCACTACATCGCATAGCACCTCATCCTCATACCTACCGATGCGAAAAGCAATCAAAGCTTGCTTACTCACCTTAGTCTCACCACTATCATTCAGCCACTGTAATTTATATGGGCTAGGGTTTTTAGTAGTCTTGAGTCCCAACCTCTCAACAATAAAAGTACTCACCATATTAGTGCAACTCTCCCCATCAATGATCAAACTGCAAATATGATCACCTAGATAACATCTAGTATGAAAGATATTCTCTCGTTGCACTTCCTCTTCTTCCTTCACCTGCACATTCAAAGCTCGCTTCACTACTGCCACTAACTTCCTTGCTGCAGGCTCCTTGTCATCACTAGCGTCCTCCAATGGAGGCATATCATCATCTTCACTATCCCCCTCAGTCTCATACTCACCATCATCACGCAGAGATTAATGTCACGATTTCTAGGAGTAGAAGAATTAGGTTTACCTTGGTTACCAGGAGTAGAACCCGCTTGCTTCTGCTCTACCTTTGGCTTGGTGGGTAAAGACTTTTCTTCCTTCTTCCATTGGTTAGTCTTCTAGGTGGATGAACCAACACCCTATTGAAACCGTGCAGTACTATTACCTTTCCTCCTGTGTTGGTTCTCAACCTTTATAGCCATGTGAACCATATCTTCCAATTCCACGTAATGCTGCAATTCTACTACATTTTATATCTCTCTATTCAACCCCGCAAGAAATCTAGCCATAGTAGCCTCTCTATCCTCCTCAACATTTGCTTTAATCATAGTAACCTCCATCTCCTTGAAATACTCATCCACACTTCGGCTTCCCTGCTTAAAAGTTTGCAATTTATTGTGCAACTCATGATAGTAATAAGTAGAACAAATCACTTCTTCATCACCCTCTTCATCTCTTCCCAAGACTCAATAGGTGGTTCGTCATTCCTTCTTCTATTCAACATCAGTTGATCCCACCACACTATGGCATAATTGAAAACTCAATGGCAGCAAGCTTCACTTTCTTTCTCCCACTATAATTGTGATAATCAAACACCATCTCTACCTTCTTCTCCCACTCTAAGTATGCTTCGGGATCATTCTTCCCTTGGAAAGGAGGAATCTTCATATTTATACTACTCAATTGATTATCCTCTCTATACATATCTCCTCTATCTTCCCAATCCCTAGTTCCTTTATTCCTACCACCATAACCTCTATAACTCCCGATAGAAAGTTCATCAAACTCATCATCAGAATTTTCATCTCTACCCCTTTGTCCTCTCTTAGAACAACTGTCCCTCTTACGCCCTTGAAATATGTTTTTAGATTGCTCTAGTTTTTGCTCTACTGTCTCATGAATTTGTTCCATTCCCTCCTGAAACATTCTCTTCATCTCACTCCTCAACACCTCAATCACTAACCTAGCATCAAACCTCCCCCTCTCACCTTCAGGAGAATGTTGCCTCGACATAGTTCCTGCAATAAAGGTTGGTACTAACAAAAATATATAGGATTAAGCCTCACGATTCACTCCCTTACATGTTTCACTCAAAGGATGATATCCCACAATCACTCATGTATTCTCACAAGCAAGGATGATATCAACTCACCAATCCCTCTTCTCAATTCTCTTGGAACTAACCCAAACTACACCAATCCCTTCCGTAGAATTCAAGAACAACTCTAGGGGCTTGAATTTTCCTCTTTTTCTTTCCTTTTTGTTGCCTTTGTTTTCGTTCTTTGTTCACGTTTTTTTTTTTGTCATGAATGTTTTTTTGTTTGTAAAAGATTAATGGGATGTAGTACACTACTTAAGAAACATTTAACACTATGGACTTGAGTACGAAGCTATGACAACACGAAACTTGATATGAACAATTGATATGAACGATTGGAGTTAGGGTTTTGATGTTACCTTCCTCAAACTGAACTAATGTTTAACAAACCTAGGCTCTGATACCAAACTGATACGAACCATGCCCATGTGTAACGAAACCTAATACCAATACATTCGGAATTGCAACCCAAGATGACAAACAATCAAAGTGGAACCGCGAACCGTTGCCTATAGACGAGGCAAGATCCTTGGTATGTTTTGTTGACGCCACAATCGGGATGAAAGACCGATTGATAAGTCAGGTTGAACGCCACGAAAGAAATCTAATAAGTTTAAGAGAAGTTCTTTAGAGAACCAAGAGAGGAATTCTCTCAAAATGTGTTATTCAATGTTGTATCAATGTTCTATGTTCTGTTTTCCAACCCTAGCAGCTTATATTAGGGTTTACAACTCGTAATAACAAAAGCCCAAAACGACATAACATCATAAAGTTGCGGAAAAATAACAAATAGGCAATGAAAGCCGGCGGCGTAGGAGCCGGCGTAGTAGCCGGCATAGGATGTACGCCGGGTATATAGGCCGGTGGCGTAGTAAGCCGACGTAGTCCCTCTATCGCGCATGAATGGCAACGCCGGTTCAAGTCCGGTAGCGTTTAAGCCAGCGTTGTCAAGGCCGGCAGCTTTGATCTCCTTGAATGACTTGTACAAATGCAAGGTCATTTTCATGGTTGCTCCACTCTCTTCTGGCTTCTTGGATATCCTTTATCAGCCCGTTCAGTGCTTCCTTGAATCGTTTTGCTTGAGTTCTTGTGATCGGTCCAGGTGGCACTTCAAGAGGATCCACATTCCACCTTCTAGCTTGGCTCCCATCATGGCTCTCATCACCCAGTCTCTTCCTCTTCATTAATAAGGATTTCCTTTCAATGGCTTTATTGATCTGCTCCTAAGCTTTATGCACCTAAGTTAGTGACATAAGGCTTAAAACAACTCGCTTACCATCCTTCTAAAACACATAGGTATTTCTAAACCCATCATGCAACACTCTCTTATCAAATAACTAAGGCCTACCTAATAATATATGTGATGCGCACATAAGGAGAACATCGCAATCAACTTCATCCTGATACTTTTTGCCTATGCTGATTGGAACCTTAGCCCTCGGAGTGACATGTAGACCGTCTCGTTCACTCAACTAGTGTAATTCATAGGGCTTAAGATGTAGTGTAGTGATTAGTTGCAATTTATTCACTAAAGTAGCGGCTATAATATTGGTGCAACTACCACTATTAATAAGAAGAGTATAAAAATTACCTTAGACCTTATAGGGAATATGGAATAGGTTTTCCCTTTATACGTCCTTAATATCTAAAGATGTAGTCATTATCCTACGCAACACGTTAATAGCCAGATATTGATCATTACCCTTGCCCTCATGTACCTCGGCATTTAGATCCTCATAATATTCCTTTGGTACTGCTAATAAATCTATTGGCTCAAGTATCTCTTCCTTGCCATCGTTACTTTCCACCTTTATAGTAGTCATCACCCTTTTGTTGGGCCACTGAGTAGCCATGTGTCCAAAGCCCATACATTTGAAGCATTGGGTTTGACGAGTCTTCCCACCTGATGACCTTAGTACTATATGTCTTATATCAGTCCTAGCAACCTATTTCCCTTTTCTAGAAATTTCCTTCTCCCTATCAATAATAGTTGCATTCGATTCCATAGCCTTATTAATTCTCCCTTTTTCAACCTGTTGATTATTTGATCTATGCAACTGAGTAGTAGATCTATACCTGTTACTCGATACTTTGTACAAATTAGAACATCTTTGTCTCTCAACCTTTAAAGCCAATTGGATTGCCTCATCAAGTGTGCCATATAGCTACAGTTCCACTATATAGGCAATCTCATATTTTAACCCTAACACAAATTGTGCCATAGTCTACTCAAGATGTTCAATGGTTCCACAATGAATCATGAGCGCCTCAAATTCTTAGACATTTTCTTCCACAATTTTACATCCTTGTCTTAAGGTTTAGAGATGCATGAATAGTTCATGCTTATAATGCTTTGCAACAAATCTCTTCCTCAACACCCTTTTCATCTCCTACTAAGTACGAACCTCAGCATCACCATCTCTCCTTCTATTAGCCACAAGGTTCTTCCACCACAAGGTGGCGTAACCTATAAGCTCAACTACTGTCAAACGAAAGTGCGAACTCACGTATGGTCATTGATCTCATAGCACTCAAAGACTCCTTTTACTTTATTCTCCCAGTCAAGGTAATCCTTTGCAAACCCCTTTTCTAGTAAATGAAGGCATCTGTAATTTTACATATTCTAGACCCCTAGGTGGCATGAACTTATGCTTAGGATAAAGTTCATCCTTAAATTTATCATTTCTTTCTTCTTAATAAGTATAATAATCTCCTCCCATTTGCTTGCCCCTATTTCCTCCTACTGCTCCTTCTCTACCTACAACATTAAAGGCTACCTTAGGTAAGGGTGCTTATGGATTTGCCACTGGCTATTGGGGTAAGGTCATTTGATCGACCTTAGTGGCTAGGTTAGCAACCATAGTGGTTAGATCCTGCAGTTGTTCTTCCAAAGTTCTCCCTCCACCTACAGCACGATGACCCTGTATGCCTCATCCAACTTAATTGTTAGCCCCATTCCCGATTCCCCCATTAACACTATCATTTGACATGCTTAATAAAAATTGCAACTTAATATAGCAATTTCATAAGTCACAATCACCGTAATAATCTTCCAACAACATTAACCCAATTACAACCTCCACTTAGTCTCTAGCTCAACAACAATACAACCAGGATACACAAACAACAACAACAACGAGCCTTGATTCTATTACTCAATCCAATATTAGAATCTACAACCCACGACAACAACCACAATAATAAACCCTAATTTCAATCGGATATGAATAATAAGAACAAGCCCAAATTACATCACATAGCAACAACACAACCCAATTCAACAACCCATGCACAACCTCAATTCGATAACAATCTACAATAATACAAATTCACAATATCAAAAACCCTAATTTGTTAAAGGAATTTCAATAGTCACAATCCCTTTTCTCAATCTAAGCTTTGATAATAAAAGATGATATGACACAAACTACGATATAATCAAATAATTCCAGTTTCTAAGCGACAATCCATAGTAATCAAATCCAACAATCAAATGAAGAATAATAACATTAAATAAATCCTAAACCATTACAAGATATGACACACTAGCAAGATAATAGTCCTACTATGAATTTGTTGATATGATGCACAACAATCCAATACCATCACTTGTCACAATCAAAAGATTGATAAAAGTTTGAGAGGAAAACTTTAAAGAGTCAAATTGTATAACTTTTTCTTTATGTCCATTCAAGCTCTAAAATAAATATAAAGTACAAAGAAAATTGAAACTACTTAGTCCAAGAAAGCCGCTGGCATTGAAATGGATTAGCCATCGGCTTTGAATTACAAACTACCGGCTTTAAGGAAATGAAGGTTGCCGACCTTTATGGGCTACATCGCTGATGGACGATCTGACCGTTCTAACAAGTTTAACCCTCTACTCAATCCTAGTTTACGATCAGTTCTCAAGTAAGTGTACCTATCAACTAGCAGTATAGCATAGGAGTACAGGTATCGATCCCACGAAGACTTATAAGTACTAGTACTAACGATTCTCCTACTATTTAACTTCTCACTATTGATGATCTCAACTATCCTAATTATTGCTTAAACCTGAAAGAAACAAATAAAATGAACAAAGTAATTGTATTCAAACACTCCCTTAATTAATTCAATGATTTAAACCTACCATGCCCAAGATCCACCCCTAATTCTCATGCAGCTTTTATTCAATTCCAAACTATCCAATAATTAATACCCAATCTCTAATCTGCAGAGTTTCTTACACAAGATTAGAGTCTTTCTCAAGATCAATAATCTCTAATCCTAATTAAACCAATTAAGATCTCTCTTCAATTAACATAATCAAGATTGCAGTAAAATCCTAGGACTCTCAATTGAACCAGACCACAATGATCTTGTTCAATACAGAAAACCTCCTATAACCTATCTCTAGGACTACGAGGGGTCTTTTTATCCATGCCAGATCCACTCTATTAAACAATTTCTCAATCTTAATAACAGAAATATAATCCCATCCTAATACTGCGCACATATCAAGATGAACAAACTATAATTGCAACATGAATAAACTCAAAGAATAGAATTAATTATTGAACATCAACAATTCTGTCACATGACAATCAGGGTTTCTCAAGGGAACAGGGATGAAACAATTAGCCACTCATGAATCTAATAAGAAGAGCAAAACATAAAATAATTGAGTCCATAAAGAAAATTCAAACACGAAATATCTTGGCTTCCAATCTGAAAACTATTCTAGCAACAGCTTCTGGCAACAGCTTCTCTTCTCTAGGGTTTCTCTTGTGCCGCCTCCCCTCTCTCTCATTAGGGTTGTTCTATTTATACTTCTTAAGGCATGGCTGAGCATCTTCAGTTAGAAAGATACGACTGTATCTTTCCTTTTCCAAGTGAATCTCATCGAGTGAATAACAGTCGCCTAGCACGCCTAACAGCACGGCCAGATTTCAAACCGTGTCTCCCTCTGGTCGAAAATATGTAACTCCTCAATCTTGCTTAGTGTTTGGTACGGCTAGGAACACAGTTCGGAACACGGTTAGCAACACTGCTAGAAGCACGACTAGATTATAACCCGTGCCAAGTTCTGGAGCTTTCCACGTCTTTGCAGCGTCTGCCACGGCTTCAAGCACACCCCTATCACAAACCGTGCTTCCTTTCCAAGTGACACTTTCCTCTTCAAGTGTGCCTACGGTTCATGACACGACCGTGGCTTTCCTTGTGTTGTCCATAAGTAAATTTAACTTGATCTTTTAAGCTTCAATTATGCTCCTTTTGTGATCTTTCTCCTTCTCTTTGGTATTATATCCTGAAACATATATATTTATCTGTTAAGTACCGAATCCGCATTGATTTTATTCAAAAGACTACAAATTCATCATTAATGCCTATGATTTATAAGGGTTAATTTACTCTTATCAAATTTCCCCACACTTAAGGTTTTGCTTGTCCTTAAGCAAACACGGATTAAGAAAACCCAAAGGACCAGTTCTCATAAGTTCCTGCAATCAAGAAGATATTTCAGCATCATCGATTTCATGCTACACCTCAATCATTGATAATCTTTACTCAATCTTACCGTTAGTTGTATACAAAATACAAATACTAAAATTCCCAAAGCTAATCCAAGTGAATCAAACTTTTACCCTTATCATTTAAACTAAAATTCCCAAAGTCAGAATTGCCACAAGATCGATACTAGTAAAATAAAGTATACCATCCTTTTAACCACTGTTGTAAGCAACACAACAAAGACTAAAGGCATGTTGTATCCACTTGTCTCTTAGCTCTTCCTTTTCTGTTTCATCCAATTCTTAAGTTGATCTTAAGAGTTTACCATTGAAGCACTTAACTAAGTTAACCGACCCATGTAACAAACTTTTGATCGATAATCCCGAGTTCATCACTCGAGTTAACAGACGTTATTCCCTCAGCGTAGAAGGCGTCCCTCGGATTTACTTGTTCGAGTCTAATTAACTCATTTACTTAATTAATTAATTAAGACGGTTTCCTTGGTCAGTAAGTCCCAGACTAGGCGATCTTAGGCTACTAGGTTTTAAAAATACCCCTTCGAACCTCTACCATCTCAATCAATCAACTATCATTTATATAAGCTCTTTTAAGTTCATTTTTCTCAGACATTTCTCATGACCCTTGTAGCTATCTACACATGTTTTTTTTTCAGAAACTTCTTCAAAAAGGAATCACCAAGTTACAAGTATCATTTACTCCTTCACTCCAAGTTATATAGCTTACCTACTGAGCAAAAAGAAGAGCATACTAAACTCATTAGTGACCTTAATTTAATCTCACTTCCTAAAAGTAGAGGTTAAATGACAAGTAAGTTTACTTCACTTGGATTTCATCTTGTAATTTTAGCAACGTATCTCTAATACATAATAAGAGAATAAAAATGGTTAAAGATTTTCCACGGGGGTATAAACAGATCTCAACAGTTCTTGATTGTCAAAAGTCATCATCGATTATACCTTAATTAAGAGGAAATTACATTTTTGATTGCACAATCCTTGTATCCTAGTTTCATTTTCCTAACCCGCTTCCCCACACTTATAATAGACATTGTCCCCAATGTCCTCGTGAAATGCAAAAAGGGAAACAAAGGATAAAAGAAA
This sequence comes from Laguncularia racemosa, assembly GCA_037954665.1. Classification (NCBI taxonomy): domain Eukaryota; kingdom Viridiplantae; phylum Streptophyta; class Magnoliopsida; order Myrtales; family Combretaceae; genus Laguncularia; species Laguncularia racemosa. The sequence goes on from JBBMOL010000412.1 coordinate 104,953, forward strand.
AAAGAAAACAAAAGGAAAACGAAAACTTCCCTGAAGTCTTTTACAACGCGGATCTTTACAGAAAGTCAAGCGACGCACAAGTAGAGTCATGAGAACCTCTGCTAAACATAACGGGTCGGTGTACTTTGAACGCCTGTATCTCATAACAACAACAACAACAGAAAAACAAAACAAAACGAAAGAAACTCATAATCGACTAAACATAAAGCTAACTATCATCAGAATTTTCTATTTCAAACATTAGTGGTTGGTCAGTTTTCCAGAACCAGACAAATCAGGACAGTAAAAACAAAAGTAAGACAGCTATTCTATACAATGGTCCAAATATCCCGAGTTCAACTTCCATCGATCCACTCGTGAGATCAGCTACTGAAGTCATCATTCGATGGCAATGGTACAGTGCCCGATCGGCGAGGAGAATCAGATCCAATCACCTCAGTATTTTGCTAATTGCTCACTTCGGCAATCGCAACTGCGGGACTTTCATGTCGTGCCATGAAAGCTGCACCCGAGGATTCTCCAACATGAAAATCCGGTATCATAAGCACCACTCGAGTGACGATCTCCTCCAGAAACCACCCGAGTAGCTTGTGATGCTACATCCTCATCGCTAGAGCCACCACATGGGGGAAGATCTACCCCCAATTTCTCACCAATATGGGATAAACAAGTGACTAAATAACTCTTCAAGCCCTTCACCGGCTTTGACTGCCTGGCTTGTTCTCTTTTAATTTCTTCCAAATCTACAGTCAATCTCTTTACCGAATCTGCTAGCTCTTGATTAGGTCCGGCCTGCTCTCGAGCTTGCTCTTGAGCTCGCTCTTGCTCCTCACCCTGCTTGAGTTCTATCTCTGGCTCTTGTTATTCGGCAGACACATCTGGTATGCGAAACCTCCACCTCCACAAAACACTCTCGGGGAGAGAGGTGCTCCTTCCACAATTGTCCCTGGGAACCCAGGTTAGAAAAACACCATAATTTTTCAGAATACGAGTAATCCAAGAGCCGACAAAAACCTTGTGGTGCCCCAGATCGCATTGTTTTTTCAAACACCAAACAGCTACTAATCCGACATTAACCCGAGTACCCGTAATCATACTCCATAGCTAGTACAGGTCCGAAGCATTCACAACCCCTTGAGAATCACCTCTACCAGTGGTTGAACGGGCCAGAATGTAATGGAGTACACGTACGGTAGGATCCCTTAAATGGATCCCCTTAGATTTGGAAGGGTCATATCCACCATTTCCCATACTATTCCACACTCCATGCTGCAGTAGGCCCCTAGGAAAGGCGTCTGGAAGCTACGCGAATTCATTGGAGTCGATAAACTCATCGTCATAAATACCCAAGCACTTGATGAAGTCTCTCATTTCAACACGGTGGTAACTCCCTTGGCAGTAGAAGGAGACCACGTTATCAAGCTGGGTATGCCGGCCAAAACTAAGCTTGAATGTGGCGACAAAATCATAGCTTAGCGAAGAATACACGTCCTCCTCAATGCTCCGAAGTGCTCTCCAAGCGGGATCGTTCAAGAAATGATCAAATAGTTCCATTAACCCATACCTAGCTAGCACTTCCCAATCAACTACTACATTAGGCATAAATACCTTCTTTTCTCGCATTATATCATACTTACCTTCGTCCTCCCTCCGCAATTTAGGAGGGTAGCGTCGCGTGGTCTTAGAGGAACCACCAGCTGAACGAGGTTGAGCATTTTTACGCGCCACGGTCTTAGTCCTAGGCATCTTGACTATACCATGCTTGAGAAATCTCTAAAGAGTGATGAATGATGTTCTTCAATAGAGAGGGAAGAAAAAGAACGAAGATGCAGGGAGAGGTAATGTGGGAATGAGGAGAGAAATGAAGGGCAAGTTGTTTTATGTCTGGAAACATGCGAACCCTAAAAGGCTATTGACGACACGGCCTCAAAATTGGGCGTGTTATAAGCCGTGCCATACACTGCTCTATATAAAAGAACATGAAAAAGCCTTACCTTCTGGCACGGCTTGTGACTTGGCCGTGCCTGTAACCGTGCTATCCACTGGACTGAAACACCTTTCACAAATGCCCGTACCCTTTGGTGTAGCTTAGACCATATCGTACCCTCTTTGTTAAAATTTTACCTGAAAAACTACCACTCACAAATGTAATGATGATGATAGTAAAAAGAAAAGAAAAACTAACCTAGTAGATGCATGGGTTGCCTCCCAGCCAGCGCTTTTGTTTAACGTCGTTGGCTCGACCTAAGGAATAGAAAGAGGTCAGTTATGGATTCGAATAAGGGACAACTCCGCTCTTTCTTCAAAGACCCTCTTGTCTCCTAAGTAATGTTTAAGTCTCTGTCCATTGACCTTGAAAATACCCTTTTCAGGGTGTTCTAACTCCACCGTGCCATAAGGGAAAACATTCTTTACCCGAAAAGGACCTGACCATTTTGATTTGAGTTTCCCCGGAAAAAGTTTTAACCTGGAGTTGAATAGCAATACCATATCTCCTTCCTTAAAGTGCTTGTGCTAGCGCAACCTTGCGTCATGATATGCTTTTGCTCTCTCCTTATAGAAACTAGCGTTGTCATATGCCGTAAGTCTTAACTCATCAAGCTCATTAATCTGCCTCTTCCTGTGAGCTCCTGACTTGTCGAGATCGAGGTTGAAAGTCTTGATTGCCTAGAACGCCTGATGCTGAATCTCAACTGGTAAGTGACACGCTTTCCCATATACTAACCGGAAAGGAGTTGTATCAAGTGGTGTTTTGTAGGCCGTCCTATAAGCCCATAACGCATCATCTAACCTGTCTGTCCAATCTCGCCCATGCTGGAGAGTTGATCTCATTAAGATGCGCTTTAGCTCTCTATTTGTCAACTCTACTTGCCCACTTGTCTGTGGATGATAAGGAGTGGTGAGACGGTGAGTCACTCCATATCTTTTCAAGACTTTTTCAATCTGAGAGTTGCAAAAATGTGTACCCCGATCACTAATTAGTGCTCGAGGCACCCCAAAACGGCAAAAGAGCTTCTTGAGGAACTTGACAACCACCTTAGCATCATTGGTTGGTAGAGCTTGTGCTTTAGCCCACTTAGACACATAATCCACTACTACCAATATATACTTGTTTCCATACGAAGGAGGAAATGGTCCCATAAAATCAATACCCCATACATCAAACACCTCGCACTCCAGAATGTAGTGCTGTGGCATTTTATCCCTTCTTGAAATGTTTCCATCTCTCTGGCATCGATCGCACTGAGCTATAAAATTTTGGGCATCCTTGAATACTGACGGCCAATAAAAACCAGCTTCAAGTACTTTGTAGCCTGTCCTATTGGCACCATGGTGTCCTCCAATGGGTCTACTATGGCAATGGTTCAAGATCTCCCGTCCTTCCTCATGTGAGACACAACGCCTAATCATTTGGTCTGAGCAATACCTGAACAAGTAGGGATCTTCCCAATAGTAATACTTCAGGTCAGTAAAGAACTTCTTTTTCTGTTGCTTGGACATGTCCTGTGGAAGGACCCTAGCTACTAGATAGTTGGCCATGTCTGCAAACCATGGGGACTCTGAACCGCTAACTTTGTGTACAGAATACAAATTCTCCTCAGGGAATCTATCGTTAATATCTTCTTCCTTCAGCGACTCCACACATGAGTTCTCTAATCGAGATAGATGATCCGCTGCGAGGTTTTCTGCTCCCTTCTTGTCTCTGATCTCAAGGTTGAATTCTTGCAATAGGAGTATCTACCTGATGAGGCGGGGTTTTGCATCCGTCTTGGTCATTAAATATCTCAATGCGGAGTGATCAGTATACACTATCACCTTAGAAAGAACAAGATAAGATCGGAATTTGTCAAAAGCAAACACTACTACCAATAACTCCTTCTCAGTAGTGGTATAATTCTCTTGAGCCCCGATTAGAGTTTTGCTGGCATAGTATATCGGTTGGAAATACTTATCCTTTCTTTGACCCAGTACAGCTCCTACAGCATAGTCGCTGGCATCGCACATCAGTTCAAATGGTAGGTTCCAATCTGGAGCCACCATAATAGGAGCTTTGGTCAGTTTCTCCTTCAGCGCCTCAAAGGCTTGGAGACATTCATCATTAAAATCAAGGCTATGTTCTTCTCCAGCAACCTGGTGAGAGGACGAGCAATTTTGGAAAAATCCTTGATGAACCGTCTATAGAATCCAGCATGCCCCAGAAAACTCCGAATAGCTTTAACCGAAGAGGGTGGGGGAAGTTTGGCTATAGTATCAACCTTGGCGTTGTCTACTTCAATCCCCTGCTGAGATATTTTGTGTCCTAAGACAATACCTTCAGTCACCATGAAGTGACATTTCTCTCAATTCAAGACTAAGTTAGTTTCTTCACAATGTATGAGCACCCTTTCCAAATTCTGTAAGCAAGAATCAAATGAATCCCCAAACACGGAAAAGTCATCCATGAATACTTCCATAATATCTTCAACCGGATCTTCGAAAATCGCTAACATGCACCGCTGAAAGGTGGCCGGTGCATTACATAATCCAAATGGCATCCTCCTGTAAGCAAATGTGCCATAGAGACATGTAAAGGTAGTTTTCTCTTGATCTTCAGGGGCAATCTGAATCTGGTAATATCCCGACATCCCATCAAGAAAACAGTAAAACATATGTCCAGCGAGCCTCTCCAACATCTGATCGACAAAAGGTAAAGGAAAATGGTCCTTACGAGTGGCTTCATTTAATTTGTGATAGTCAATGCATACTCACCATCCCGTCACCGTCCTCATTGGTATAAGCTCATTATTCTCATTCGGGACCACCGTCATTCCCCCCTTCTTTGGCACCACCTGGACGGGGCTTACCTATGAACTATCAGAAATTGGATAAATTAGCCCAGCATCTAACAACTTGATTACCTCTTTCTTAACGACTTCTTTCATGTTTGGATTAAGTCGTCTTTGAGCTTGCACCACTGGTTTGAAATTGTCTTCCATCAGGATTTTGTGTGTGCAAAAAGATGGACTAACCCCTTGGATATCCGTGATGTTCCATGCCAAGGCACGCTTATGCTCCTTCAAGATCTTCAAGAGCTTTTCCTTCTGACCAATGGTTAGCCCGGCTGTAATGATGACCGACAACTGAGAATCCTTCTCTAAGAAAGCATACTCCAGATAGTCAGGGAGTTGCTTCAGCTCCAGAATTGGAGGATCTTCAATAGAGGGCTTCAATCTAGTAACATCTCCTGCATCAATGTTCTCCCTTTCTGGTTTTATCCCAAGTTCATCCTTGCCATCAAGATGAGTCAACATTTCTTGTATTGCACAATCTTCTGTCTCTTCAATATTGCATACTCTCAAACTCAACTCTAATGGATCCTTGCATAAAATATCTTCCACAACGGTATTAGTTACATCAATTGCATAACAAGTGTCATCAGAATCTACCGATTTCTTCATCACAGCTGGGATTTGTATCACTAACTCGTCTCCCCCAATGTGCAGCACTAATCAGCCCTCAGCCACATCAATGATTGCTCGGGTTGTGGCTAAAAAGGGGCGTCCCAAGATCAGAGGAACTTCAGTGTCGACATCCATGTCCAGGATCACAAAATCAACCGGGAATATGAAAGTTTCTACTTTTACTAACACATCTTCAATAACGCCTCTAGGAAACTTCACTGATCGATCTACCAATTGAAGGCTCATTCGTGTAGGCTTTGGCTCCCCTAATCCCAGCTTTTGAAAAAGGGAATATGGCATCAGGTTTATACTAGCTCCCAAATCTGCTAATGTTTTTTCTACGGGTAAATTACCAATGAAACATGGTATGGTGAAACTCCCTGGATCTTTCAATTTCTTTGGAAGTTTGTTTAGTAAAATCGCAGAAAAATTCACACCAATTGTTGCAATGGAGATCTCTTCCATCTTCTTCTTATTACATAGTAAATCTTTCAAGAACTTGGCATACCGAGGCATCTGAGAAAGGGCTTCCACAAGTGGTAAGTTGATATGTAACTGTTTGAACAAATCCAAAAACTTACCGAAGTGTTCCCGATCCTTGTCGTTCCGTAGCCTAGCAGGATATGGCAATGGGGGTTTATAAGGCTGGACGATAGGTGTCTTCTCAGCTTCCAAGTCTTTTGTTCTTTCCTCTATAACTCTGCCCTTTTCTGCTTTATCAGTAGTTTCGCCTTTATCAACAGTTTCCTTCCCCTTTCTACTAACAGAGGTTTCCCCACACTTGTCTGATTTCACTTCCTTTCCACTCCTAAGAGTTACTGCCTTCACGTGTTCCCTTAGGTTGGTCTCTGTATTTCCAAGAAGAGACCCTTGTGGTCGCTCAGCAAGCGCTTTAGAGATCTGCCCCATCTGGTTTTCCAAGTTGTGGATTGAGGCTTCATGATTCCTTAGAGCGGCCTCAGTGGATTGCTGGCGTTGCTTCGACGCTTGAATGAACTTCGCAATCATATCCTCAAGGTTAGATTTCTTCTCTTGGACAGGAGGTGGAGCTGGTCTTTGGAATCCTGGAGCAGGTGCATTACCCCTTTGAGATTGCTAATTACTCCAAGAGAAATTGGGATGATTACGCCATCCTGGATTATATGTGTTGCTATAGGGATTGTTCTGTGATCTAGTGGGATTTCCTACATACTCAACACACTCTGTCACTTCAGACACCGCATTGTTGGAATGAGGTTCAATTGAGCAGTACTGGGATGATTGAGATACAACCATCCCTTCAACTTTTGAAGCGAGCGCATCTACTTTTACTGCAATTGATGTCATCAAATCGACCTCATAAATGCCCGCTGCCCTGTGCTTTTGTCTACCATGGCTCCGTTGGTGATTATTTTTAGCCATGTTCTCAAACAAACTCAACGACTCCTCCGGCGTTTCACATTTAAAGTACCCCTAGCCGTAGCATCAATTGTCTGCCGAGTTGCATAGTCAAGCCCGTTATAGAAGGTGGAAACTTACAGCCAATTAGGCATTTGGTGATGTGGACACCTCCTAAGAAGATCCTTGAATCTAATCCATGCTTCATGTAGGGGCTCGTGATCTAGTTGGGTGAATGATGTGATATCATTTCTCAAGTTGGCAGTTTTCGATGGTGGGAAATAATAGTCCAGGAAAGTCTCCGCCATCTGGGTCCAAGTGGTTATGGAATCCCGGTTTAGTGAACTAAACCACTGCCTTGCTTTCCCCCGGAGAGTAAAAGGGAAAAGTCGCAATTTCAGTGCTTCCTCAAATACTCCGTTTTGCTTGACAGTTGCACAAATATCCAAGAACATCTGAATGTGCGCATGAGGATCCTCGTCAGACAAACCGTCAAACTGGCATTGGTTGTGAATCATATGCATTGTAGAGGCCTTGATTTCGAAGTTGTTGGCCTCTATTGCTGGTTACACAATACACGACCCAGTGCTGCTCAGAGTAGGATGAGCGTATTTAACCATCGTTCTTCGTTCATTTGCCATTGGCCCAGTTTCTCTCAATCGCCTTCTACAGGTTTGGTCAATTTCAGGATCAAAGTCAAGAAGCTTAGATGAAGAGCTCCTTGTCATAAACCGCGACAGACAAACTATGAACTTAGTTTCCTCAACAAATTTGAATGGACGCACGAATGAAATTAATGTAAATAACTAATAAAAAAAATTATAGTTAAAGTAGTAGGTGTCAAGTTTTCCTAATATTACAAGTCCCCGGCAACGGCGCCAAAAACTTGATGGACGATCTGACCGTTCTAACAAGTTTAACCCTCTACTCAATCCTAGCTTACGATCAGTTCTCAAGCAAGTGTACCTATCGACTAGCAGTATAGCATAGGAGTACAGGTATCGATCCCACGAAGACTTATAAGTACTAGTACTAACGATTCTCCTACTATTTAACTTCTCACTATTGATGATCTCAACTATCCTAATTATTGCTTAAACCTGAAAGAAACAAATAAAATGAACAAAGTAATTGTATTCAAACACTCCCTTAATTAATTCAATGATTTAAACCTACCCTGCCTAAGATCCACCCCTAATTCTCATGCAGCTTTTATTCAATTCCAAACTATCCAATAATTAATACCTAATCTCTGATCTGCGGAGTTTCTTACACTAGATTAAAGTCTTTCTCAAGATCAATAATCTCTAATCCTAATTAAGCCAATTAAGATCTCTCTTCAGTTAACATAATCAAGATTGCAGTAAAATCCTAGGAGTCTCAATTGAACCAGACCACAATGATCTTGTTCAATATAGAAAACCTCCTATAACCTATCTCTAGGACTACGAGGGTCTTTTTATCCATGCCAGATCCACTCTATTAAACGATTTCTCAATCTTAATAACAAAGATATAATCCCATCATAATACTGTGCACATATTAAGATGAATAAACTATAATTGCAACATGAATAAACTCAAAGAATAGAATTAATTATTGAACATCAACAATTCTATCACATGACAATCAGGGGTTTCTCAAGGGAACAAGGATGAAACAATTAGCCACTCATGAATCTAATAAGAAGAGCAAAACATAAAATAATTGAGTCCATAAAGAAAATTCAAACACGAAATATCTTGGCTTCCAATCCGAAAACTATTCTGGCAACAGCTTCTAGCAATAGCTTCTCTTCTCTAGGGTTTCTCTTGTGCTGCCTCCCCTCTCTCTCATTAGGGTTGTTCTATTTATACTTCTTAAGGCATGGCCGAGCAACTTCAACTGGAAAGATACGACTGTATCTTTCCTTTTCCAAGTGAATCTCATCGAGTGAATAACAATCGCCTGGCACGCCTAACAGCACGGCCAGATTTCAAACCGTATCTCCCTCTGGTCGAAAATATGTAACTCCTCAATCTTGCTCAGTGTTTGGCACGGCTAGGAACACAGTTAGGAACACGGTTAGCAACACTGCTAGCAACACGGCTAGAAGCACGGCTAGATTATAACCCGTGCCAAGTTCTGGAGCTTTCCACGTCTTCACAGCGTCTGCCACGGCTTCAAGCACACCCCTATCACAAGCCGTGCTTCCTTTCAAGTGACGCTTTCCTCTTCAGGTATGCCCACGGTTCATGACACGGCCGTGGCTTTCCTTGTGTTGTCCATGAGTAACTTTAACTTGATCTTTTAAGCTTCAATTATGCTCCTTTTATGATCTTTCTCCTTCTCTTTGGTATTATACCCTGAAACATATATATTTATCTGTTAAGTACTGAATCCGCATTGATTTTATTCAAAAGACTACAAATTCATCATTAATGCCAT
>JBBMOL010000412.1:114697-148745 GCA_037954665.1 Laguncularia racemosa
AGCTCTACTCACCATCATCACGCAGAGATTAATGTCACGATTTCTAGGAGTAGAAGAATTGGGTTTACCTTGGTTACCAGGAGTAGAACCCGCTTGCTTCTGCTCTACCTTTGGCTTGGTGGGTAAAGACTTTTCTTCCTTCTTCCATTGGTTAGTCTTCTAGGTGGATGAACCAACACCCTATTGAAACCGTGCAGTACTATTACCTTTCCTCCTGTGTTGGTTTCTCAACCTTTATAGCCATGTGAACCATATCTTCCAATTCCACGTAATGCTGCAATTCTACTACATTTTATATCTCTCTATTCAACCCCGCAAGAAATCTAGCCATAGTAGCCTCTCTATCCTCCTCAACATTTGCTTTAATCATAGTAACCTCCATCTCCTTGAAATACTCATCCACACTTCGGCTTCCCTGCTTAAAAGTTTGCAATTTATTGTGCAACTCATGATAGTAATAAGTAAACAAATCACTTCTTCATCACCCTCTTCATCTCTTCCCAAGACTCAATAGGTGGTTCGTCATTCCTTCTTCTATTCAACATCAGTTGATCCCACCACACTATGGCATAATTGAAAACTCAATGGCAGCAAGCTTCACTTTCTTTCTCCCACTATAATTGTGATAATCAAACACCATCTCTACCTTCTTCTCCCACTCTAAGTATGCTTCGGGATCATTCTTCCCTTGGAAAGGAGGAATCTTCATATTTATACTACTCAATTGATTATCCTCTCTATACATATCTCCTCTATCTTCCCAATCCCTAGTTCCTTTATTCCTACCACCATAACCTCTATAACTCCCGATAGAAAGTTCATCAAACTCATCATCAGAATTTTCATCTCTACCCCTTTGTCCTCTCTTAGAACAACTGTCCCTCTTACGCCCTTGAAATATGTTTTTAGATTGCTCTAGTTTTTGCTCTACTGTCTCATGAATTTGTTCCATTCCCTCCTGAAACATTCTCTTCATCTCACTCCTCAACACCTCAATCACTAACCTAGCATCAAACCTCCCCCTCTCACCTTCAGGAGAATGTTGCCTCGACATAGTTCCTGCAATAAAGGTTGGTACTAACAAAAATATATAGGATTAAGCCTCACGATTCACTCCCTTACATGTTTCACTCAAAGGATGATATCCCACAATCACTCATGTATTCTCACAAGCAAGGATGATATCAACTCACCAATCCCTCTTCTCAATTCTCTTGGAACTAACCCAAACTACACCAATCCCTTCCGTAGAATTCAAGAACAACTCTAGGGGCTTGAATTTTCCTCTTTTTCTTTCCTTTTTGTTGCCTTTGTTTTCGTTCTTTGTTCACGTTTTTTTTTTGTCATGAATGTTTTTTTGTTTGTAAAAGATTAATGGGATGTAGTACACTACTTAAGAAACATTTAACACTATGGACTTGAGTACGAAGCTATGACAACACGAAACTTGATATGAACAATTGATATGAACGATTGGAGTTAGGGTTTTGATGTTACCTTCCTCAAACTGAACTAATGTTTAACAAACCTAGGCTCTGATACCAAACTGATACGAACCATGCCCATGTGTAACGAAACCTAATACCAATACATTCGGAATTGCAACCCAAGATGACAAACAATCAAAGTGGAACCGCGAACCGTTGCCTATAGACGAGGCAAGATCCTTGGTATGTTTTGTTGACGCCACAATCGGGATGAAAGACCGATTGATAAGTCAGGTTGAACGCCACGAAAGAAATCTAATAAGTTTAAGAGAAGTTCTTTAGAGAACCAAGAGAGGAATTCTCTCAAAATGTGTTATTCAATGTTGTATCAATGTTCTATGTTCTGTTTTCCAACCCTAGCAGCTTATATTAGGGTTTACAACTCGTAATAACAAAAGCCCAAAACGACATAACATCATAAAGTTGCGGAAAAATAACAAATAGGCAATGAAAGCCGGCGGCGTAGGAGCCGGCGTAGTAGCCGGCATAGGATGTACGCCGGGTATATAGGCCGGTGGCGTAGTAAGCCGACGTAGTCCCTCTATCGCGCATGAATGGCAACGCCGGTTCAAGTCCGGTAGCGTTTAAGCCAGCGTTGTCAAGGCCGGCAGCTTTGATCTCCTTGAATGACTTGTACAAATGCAAGGTCATTTTCATGGTTGCTCCACTCTCTTCTGGCTTCTTGGATATCCTTTATCAGCCCGTTCAGTGCTTCCTTGAATCGTTTTGCTTGAGTTCTTGTGATCGGTCCAGGTGGCACTTCAAGAGGATCCACATTCCACCTTCTAGCTTGGCTCCCATCATGGCTCTCATCACCCAGTCTCTTCCTCTTCATTAATAAGGATTTCCTTTCAATGGCTTTATTGATCTGCTCCTAAGCTTTATGCACCTAAGTTAGTGACATAAGGCTTAAAACAACTCGCTTACCATCCTTCTAAAACACATAGGTATTTCTAAACCCATCATGCAACACTCTCTTATCAAAATAACTAAGGCCTACCTAATAATATATGTGATGCGCACATAAGGAGAACATCGCAATCAACTTCATCCTGATACTTTTTGCCTATGCTGATTGGAACCTTAGCCCTCGGAGTGACATGTAGACCGTCTCGTTCACTCAACTAGTGTAATTCATAGGGCTTAAGATGTAGTGTAGTGATTAGTTGCAATTTATTCACTAAAGTAGCGGCTATAATATTGGTGCAACTACCACTATTAATAAGAAGAGTATAAAAATTACCTTAGACCTTATAGGGAATATGGAATAGGTTTTCCCTTTATACGTCCTTAATATCTAAAGATGTAGTCATTATCCTACGCAACACGTTAATAGCCAGATATTGATCATTACCCTTGCCCTCATGTACCTCGGCATTTAGATCCTCATAATATTCCTTTGGTACTGCTAATAAATCTATTGGCTCAAGTATCTCTTCCTTGCCATCGTTACTTTCCACCTTTATAGTAGTCATCACCCTTTTGTTGGGCCACTGAGTAGCCATGTGTCCAAAGCCCATACATTTGAAGCATTGGGTTTGACGAGTCTTCCCACCTGATGACCTTAGTACTATATGTCTTATATCAGTCCTAGCAACCTATTTCCCTTTTCTAGAAATTTCCTTCTCCCTATCAATAATAGTTGCATTCGATTCCATAGCCTTATTAATTCTCCCTTTTTCAACCTGTTGATTATTTGATCTATGCAACTGAGTAGTAGATCTATACCTGTTACTCGATACTTTGTACAAATTAGAACATCTTTGTCTCTCAACCTTTAAAGCCAATTGGATTGCCTCATCAAGTGTGCCATATAGCTACAGTTCCACTATATAGGCAATCTCATATTTTAACCCTAACACAAATTGTGCCATAGTCTACTCAAGATGTTCAATGGTTCCACAATGAATCATGAGCGCCTCAAATTCTTAGACATTTTCTTCCACAATTTTACATCCTTGTCTTAAGGTTTAGAGATGCATGAATAGTTCATGCTTATAATGCTTTGCAACAAATCTCTTCCTCAACACCCTTTTCATCTCCTACTAAGTACGAACCTCAGCATCACCATCTCTCCTTCTATTAGCCACAAGGTTCTTCCACCACAAGGTGGCGTAACCTATAAGCTCAACTACTGTCAAACGAAAGTGCGAACTCACGTATGGTCATTGATCTCATAGCACTCAAAGACTCCTTTTACTTTATTCTCCCAGTCAAGGTAATCCTTTGCAAACCCCTTTTCTAGTAAATGAAGGCATCTGTAATTTTACATATTCTAGACCCCTAGGTGGCATGAACTTATGCTTAGGATAAAGTTCATCCTTAAATTTATCATTTCTTTCTTCTTAATAAGTATAATAATCTCCTCCCATTTGCTTGCCCCTATTTCCTCCTACTGCTCCTTCTCTACCTACAACATTAAAGGCTACCTTAGGTAAGGGTGCTTATGGATTTGCCACTGGCTATTGGGGTAAGGTCATTTGATCGACCTTAGTGGCTAGGTTAGCAACCATAGTGGTTAGATCCTGCAGTTGTTCTTCCAAAGTTCTCCCTCCACCTACAGCACGATGACCCTGTATGCCTCATCCAACTTAATTGTTAGCCCCATTCCCGATTCCCCATTAACACTATCATTTGACATGCTTAATAAAAATTGCAACTTAATATAGCAATTTCATAAGTCACAATCACCGTAATAATCTTCCAACAACATTAACCCAATTACAACCTCCACTTAGTCTCTAGCTCAACAACAATACAACCAGGATACACAAACAACAACAACAACGAGCCTTGATTCTATTACTCAATCCAATATTAGAATCTACAACCCACGACAACAACCACAATAATAAACCCTAATTTCAATCGGATATGAATAATAAGAACAAGCCCAAATTACATCACATAGCAACAACACAACCCAATTCAACAACCCATGCACAACCTCAATTCGATAACAATCTACAATAATACAAATTCACAATATCAAAAACCCTAATTTGTTAAAGGAATTTCAATAGTCACAATCCCTTTTCTCAATCTAAGCTTTGATAATAAAAGATGATATGACACAAACTACGATATAATCAAATAATTCCAGTTTCTAAGCGACAATCCATAGTAATCAAATCCAACAATCAAATGAAGAATAATAACATTAAATAAATCCTAAACCATTACAAGATATGACACACTAGCAAGATAATAGTCCTACTATGAATTTGTTGATATGATGCACAACAATCCAATACCATCACTTGTCACAATCAAAAGATTGATAAAAGTTTGAGAGGAAAACTTTAAAGAGTCAAATTGTATAACTTTTTCTTTATGTCCATTCAAGCTCTAAAATAAATATAAAGTACAAAGAAAATTGAAACTACTTAGTCCAAGAAAGCCGCTGGCATTGAAATGGATTAGCCATCGGCTTTGAATTACAAACTACCGGCTTTAAGGAAATGAAGGTTGCCGACCTTTATGGGCTACATCGCTGATGGACGATCTGACCGTTCTAACAAGTTTAACCCTCTACTCAATCCTAGTTTACGATCAGTTCTCAAGTAAGTGTACCTATCAACTAGCAGTATAGCATAGGAGTACAGGTATCGATCCCACGAAGACTTATAAGTACTAGTACTAACGATTCTCCTACTATTTAACTTCTCACTATTGATGATCTCAACTATCCTAATTATTGCTTAAACCTGAAAGAAACAAATAAAATGAACAAAGTAATTGTATTCAAACACTCCCTTAATTAATTCAATGATTTAAACCTACCATGCCCAAGATCCACCCCTAATTCTCATGCAGCTTTTATTCAATTCCAAACTATCCAATAATTAATACCCAATCTCTAATCTGCAGAGTTTCTTACACAAGATTAGAGTCTTTCTCAAGATCAATAATCTCTAATCCTAATTAAACCAATTAAGATCTCTCTTCAATTAACATAATCAAGATTGCAGTAAAATCCTAGGACTCTCAATTGAACCAGACCACAATGATCTTGTTCAATACAGAAAACCTCCTATAACCTATCTCTAGGACTACGAGGGGTCTTTTTATCCATGCCAGATCCACTCTATTAAACAATTTCTCAATCTTAATAACAGAAATATAATCCCATCCTAATACTGCGCACATATCAAGATGAACAAACTATAATTGCAACATGAATAAACTCAAAGAATAGAATTAATTATTGAACATCAACAATTCTGTCACATGACAATCAGGGGTTTCTCAAGGGAACAGGGATGAAACAATTAGCCACTCATGAATCTAATAAGAAGAGCAAAACATAAAATAATTGAGTCCATAAAGAAAATTCAAACACGAAATATCTTGGCTTCCAATCTGAAAACTATTCTAGCAACAGCTTCTGGCAACAGCTTCTCTTCTCTAGGGTTTCTCTTGTGCCGCCTCCCCTCTCTCTCATTAGGGTTGTTCTATTTATACTTCTTAAGGCATGGCTGAGCATCTTCAGTTAGAAAGATACGACTGTATCTTTCCTTTTCCAAGTGAATCTCATCGAGTGAATAACAGTCGCCTAGCACGCCTAACAGCACGGCCAGATTTCAAACCGTGTCTCCCTCTGGTCGAAAATATGTAACTCCTCAATCTTGCTTAGTGTTTGGTACGGCTAGGAACACAGTTCGGAACACGGTTAGCAACACTGCTAGAAGCACGACTAGATTATAACCCGTGCCAAGTTCTGGAGCTTTCCACGTCTTTGCAGCGTCTGCCACGGCTTCAAGCACACCCCTATCACAAACCGTGCTTCCTTTCCAAGTGACACTTTCCTCTTCAAGTGTGCCTACGGTTCATGACACGACCGTGGCTTTCCTTGTGTTGTCCATAAGTAAATTTAACTTGATCTTTTAAGCTTCAATTATGCTCCTTTTGTGATCTTTCTCCTTCTCTTTGGTATTATATCCTGAAACATATATATTTATCTGTTAAGTACCGAATCCGCATTGATTTTATTCAAAAGACTACAAATTCATCATTAATGCCTATGATTTATAAGGGTTAATTTACTCTTATCAAATTTCCCCACACTTAAGGTTTTGCTTGTCCTTAAGCAAACACGGATTAAGAAAACCCAAAGGACCAGTTCTCATAAGTTCCTGCAATCAAGAAGATATTTCAGCATCATCGATTTCATGCTACACCTCAATCATTGATAATCTTTACTCAATCTTACCGTTAGTTGTATACAAAATACAAATACTAAAATTCCCAAAGCTAATCCAAGTGAATCAAACTTTTACCCTTATCATTTAAACTAAAATTCCCAAAGTCAGAATTGCCACAAGATCGATACTAGTAAAATAAAGTATACCATCCTTTTAACCACTGTTGTAAGCAACACAACAAAGACTAAAGGCATGTTGTATCCACTTGTCTCTTAGCTCTTCCTTTTCTGTTTCATCCAATTCTTAAGTTGATCTTAAGAGTTTACCATTGAAGCACTTAACTAAGTTAACCGACCCATGTAACAAACTTTTGATCGATAATCCCGAGTTCATCACTCGAGTTAACAGACGTTATTCCCTCAGCGTAGAAGGCGTCCCTCGGATTTACTTGTTCGAGTCTAATTAACTCATTTACTTAATTAATTAATTAAGACGGTTTCCTTGGTCAGTAAGTCCCAGACTAGGCGATCTTAGGCTACTAGGTTTTAAAAATACCCCTTCGAACCTCTACCATCTCAATCAATCAACTATCATTTATATAAGCTCTTTTAAGTTCATTTTTCTCAGACATTTCTCATGACCCTTGTAGCTATCTACACATGTTTTTTTTTTCAGAAACTTCTTCAAAAAGGAATCACCAAGTTACAAGTATCATTTACTCCTTCACTCCAAGTTATATAGCTTACCTACTGAGCAAAAAGAAGAGCATACTAAACTCATTAGTGACCTTAATTTAATCTCACTTCCTAAAAGTAGAGGTTAAATGACAAGTAAGTTTACTTCACTTGGATTTCATCTTGTAATTTTAGCAACGTATCTCTAATACATAATAAGAGAATAAAAATGGTTAAAGATTTTCCACGGGGTATAAACAGATCTCAACAGTTCTTGATTGTCAAAAGTCATCATCGATTATACCTTAATTAAGAGGAAATTACATTTTTGATTGCACAATCCTTGTATCCTAGTTTCATTTTCCTAACCCGCTTCCCCACACTTATAATAGACATTGTCCCCAATGTCCTCGTGAAATGCAAAAAGGGAAACAAAGGATAAAAGAAAAAAGAAAACAAAAGGAAAACGAAAACTTCCCTGAAGTCTTTTACAACGCGGATCTTTACAGAAAGTCAAGCGACGCACAAGTAGAGTCATGAGAACCTCTGCTAAACATAACGGGTCGGTGTACTTTGAACGCCTGTATCTCATAACAACAACAACAACAGAAAAACAAAACAAAACGAAAGAAACTCATAATCGACTAAACATAAAGCTAACTATCATCAGAATTTTCTATTTCAAACATTAGTGGTTGGTCAGTTTTCCAGAACCAGACAAATCAGGACAGTAAAAACAAAAGTAAGACAGCTATTCTATACAATGGTCCAAATATCCCGAGTTCAACTTCCATCGATCCACTCGTGAGATCAGCTACTGAAGTCATCATTCGATGGCAATGGTACAGTGCCCGATCGGCGAGGAGAATCAGATCCAATCACCTCAGTATTTTGCTAATTGCTCACTTCGGCAATCGCAACTGCGGGACTTTCATGTCGTGCCATGAAAGCTGCACCCGAGGATTCTCCAACATGAAAATCCGGTATCATAAGCACCACTCGAGTGACGATCTCCTCCAGAAACCACCCGAGTAGCTTGTGATGCTACATCCTCATCGCTAGAGCCACCACATGGGGGAAGATCTACCCCCAATTTCTCACCAATATGGGATAAACAAGTGACTAAATAACTCTTCAAGCCCTTCACCGGCTTTGACTGCCTGGCTTGTTCTCTTTTAATTTCTTCCAAATCTACAGTCAATCTCTTTACCGAATCTGCTAGCTCTTGATTAGGTCCGGCCTGCTCTCGAGCTTGCTCTTGAGCTCGCTCTTGCTCCTCACCCTGCTTGAGTTCTATCTCTGGCTCTTGTTATTCGGCAGACACATCTGGTATGCGAAACCTCCACCTCCACAAAACACTCTCGGGGAGAGAGGTGCTCCTTCCACAATTGTCCCTGGGAACCCAGGTTAGAAAAACACCATAATTTTTCAGAATACGAGTAATCCAAGAGCCGACAAAAACCTTGTGGTGCCCCAGATCGCATTGTTTTTTCAAACACCAAACAGCTACTAATCCGACATTAACCCGAGTACCCGTAATCATACTCCATAGCTAGTACAGGTCCGAAGCATTCACAACCCCTTGAGAATCACCTCTACCAGTGGTTGAACGGGCCAGAATGTAATGGAGTACACGTACGGTAGGATCCCTTAAATGGATCCCCTTAGATTTGGAAGGGTCATATCCACCATTTCCCATACTATTCCACACTCCATGCTGCAGTAGGCCCCTAGGAAAGGCGTCTGGAAGCTACGCGAATTCATTGGAGTCGATAAACTCATCGTCATAAATACCCAAGCACTTGATGAAGTCTCTCATTTCAACACGGTGGTAACTCCCTTGGCAGTAGAAGGAGACCACGTTATCAAGCTGGTATGCCGGCCAAAACTAAGCTTGAATGTGGCGACAAAATCATAGCTTAGCGAAGAATACACGTCCTCCTCAATGCTCCGAAGTGCTCTCCAAGCGGGATCGTTCAAGAAATGATCAAATAGTTCCATTAACCCATACCTAGCTAGCACTTCCCAATCAACTACTACATTAGGCATAAATACCTTCTTTTCTCGCATTATATCATACTTACCTTCGTCCTCCCTCCGCAATTTAGGAGGGTAGCGTCGCGTGGTCTTAGAGGAACCACCAGCTGAACGAGGTTGAGCATTTTTACGCGCCACGGTCTTAGTCCTAGGCATCTTGACTATACCATGCTTGAGAAATCTCTAAAGAGTGATGAATGATGTTCTTCAATAGAGAGGGAAGAAAAAGAACGAAGATGCAGGGAGAGGTAATGTGGGAATGAGGAGAGAAATGAAGGGCAAGTTGTTTTATGTCTGGAAACATGCGAACCCTAAAAGGCTATTGACGACACGGCCTCAAAATTGGGCGTGTTATAAGCCGTGCCATACACTGCTCTATATAAAAGAACATGAAAAAGCCTTACCTTCTGGCACGGCTTGTGACTTGGCCGTGCCTGTAACCGTGCTATCCACTGGACTGAAACACCTTTCACAAATGCCCGTACCCTTTGGTGTAGCTTAGACCATATCGTACCCTCTTTGTTAAAATTTTACCTGAAAAACTACCACTCACAAATGTAATGATGATGATAGTAAAAAGAAAAGAAAAACTAACCTAGTAGATGCATGGGTTGCCTCCCAGCCAGCGCTTTTGTTTAACGTCGTTGGCTCGACCTAAGGAATAGAAAGAGGTCAGTTATGGATTCGAATAAGGGACAACTCCGCTCTTTCTTCAAAGACCCTCTTGTCTCCTAAGTAATGTTTAAGTCTCTGTCCATTGACCTTGAAAATACCCTTTTCAGGGTGTTCTAACTCCACCGTGCCATAAGGGAAAACATTCTTTACCCGAAAAGGACCTGACCATTTTGATTTGAGTTTCCCCGGAAAAAGTTTTAACCTGGAGTTGAATAGCAATACCATATCTCCTTCCTTAAAGTGCTTGTGCTAGCGCAACCTTGCGTCATGATATGCTTTTGCTCTCTCCTTATAGAAACTAGCGTTGTCATATGCCGTAAGTCTTAACTCATCAAGCTCATTAATCTGCCTCTTCCTGTGAGCTCCTGACTTGTCGAGATCGAGGTTGAAAGTCTTGATTGCCTAGAACGCCTGATGCTGAATCTCAACTGGTAAGTGACACGCTTTCCCATATACTAACCGGAAAGGAGTTGTATCAAGTGGTGTTTTGTAGGCCGTCCTATAAGCCCATAACGCATCATCTAACCTGTCTGTCCAATCTCGCCCATGCTGGAGAGTTGATCTCATTAAGATGCGCTTTAGCTCTCTATTTGTCAACTCTACTTGCCCACTTGTCTGTGGATGATAAGGAGTGGTGAGACGGTGAGTCACTCCATATCTTTTCAAGACTTTTCAATCTGAGAGTTGCAAAAATGTGTACCCCGATCACTAATTAGTGCTCGAGGCACCCCAAAACGGCAAAAGAGCTTCTTGAGGAACTTGACAACCACCTTAGCATCATTGGTTGGTAGAGCTTGTGCTTTAGCCCACTTAGACACATAATCCACTACTACCAATATATACTTGTTTCCATACGAAGGAGGAAATGGTCCCATAAAATCAATACCCCATACATCAAACACCTCGCACTCCAGAATGTAGTGCTGTGGCATTTTATCCCTTCTTGAAATGTTTCCATCTCTCTGGCATCGATCGCACTGAGCTATAAAATTTTGGGCATCCTTGAATACTGACGGCCAATAAAAACCAGCTTCAAGTACTTTGTAGCCTGTCCTATTGGCACCATGGTGTCCTCCAATGGTCTACTATGGCAATGGTTCAAGATCTCCCGTCCTTCCTCATGTGAGACACAACGCCTAATCATTTGGTCTGAGCAATACCTGAACAAGTAGGGATCTTCCCAATAGTAATACTTCAGGTCAGTAAAGAACTTCTTTTTCTGTTGCTTGGACATGTCCTGTGGAAGGACCCTAGCTACTAGATAGTTGGCCATGTCTGCAAACCATGGGGACTCTGAACCGCTAACTTTGTGTACAGAATACAAATTCTCCTCAGGGAATCTATCGTTAATATCTTCTTCCTTCAGCGACTCCACACATGAGTTCTCTAATCGAGATAGATGATCCGCTGCGAGGTTTTCTGCTCCCTTCTTGTCTCTGATCTCAAGGTTGAATTCTTGCAATAGGAGTATCTACCTGATGAGGCGGGGTTTTGCATCCGTCTTGGTCATTAAATATCTCAATGCGGAGTGATCAGTATACACTATCACCTTAGAAAGAACAAGATAAGATCGGAATTTGTCAAAAGCAAACACTACTACCAATAACTCCTTCTCAGTAGTGGTATAATTCTCTTGAGCCCCGATTAGAGTTTTGCTGGCATAGTATATCGGTTGGAAATACTTATCCTTTCTTTGACCCAGTACAGCTCCTACAGCATAGTCGCTGGCATCGCACATCAGTTCAAATGGTAGGTTCCAATCTGGAGCCACCATAATAGGAGCTTTGGTCAGTTTCTCCTTCAGCGCCTCAAAGGCTTGGAGACATTCATCATTAAAATCAAAGGCTATGTTCTTCTCCAGCAACCTGGTGAGAGGACGAGCAATTTTGGAAAAATCCTTGATGAACCGTCTATAGAATCCAGCATGCCCCAGAAAACTCCGAATAGCTTTAACCGAAGAGGGTGGGGGAAGTTTGGCTATAGTATCAACCTTGGCGTTGTCTACTTCAATCCCCTGCTGAGATATTTTGTGTCCTAAGACAATACCTTCAGTCACCATGAAGTGACATTTCTCTCAATTCAAGACTAAGTTAGTTTCTTCACAATGTATGAGCACCCTTTCCAAATTCTGTAAGCAAGAATCAAATGAATCCCCAAACACGGAAAAGTCATCCATGAATACTTCCATAATATCTTCAACCGGATCTTCGAAAATCGCTAACATGCACCGCTGAAAGGTGGCCGGTGCATTACATAATCCAAATGGCATCCTCCTGTAAGCAAATGTGCCATAGAGACATGTAAAGGTAGTTTTCTCTTGATCTTCAGGGGCAATCTGAATCTGGTAATATCCCGACATCCCATCAAGAAAACAGTAAAACATATGTCCAGCGAGCCTCTCCAACATCTGATCGACAAAAGGTAAAGGAAAATGGTCCTTACGAGTGGCTTCATTTAATTTGTGATAGTCAATGCATACTCACCATCCCGTCACCGTCCTCATTGGTATAAGCTCATTATTCTCATTCGGGACCACCGTCATTCCCCCCTTCTTTGGCACCACCTGGACGGGGCTTACCTATGAACTATCAGAAATTGGATAAATTAGCCCAGCATCTAACAACTTGATTACCTCTTTCTTAACGACTTCTTTCATGTTTGGATTAAGTCGTCTTTGAGCTTGCACCACTGGTTTGAAATTGTCTTCCATCAGGATTTTGTGTGTGCAAAAAGATGGACTAACCCCTTGGATATCCGTGATGTTCCATGCCAAGGCACGCTTATGCTCCTTCAAGATCTTCAAGAGCTTTTCCTTCTGACCAATGGTTAGCCCGGCTGTAATGATGACCGACAACTGAGAATCCTTCTCTAAGAAAGCATACTCCAGATAGTCAGGGAGTTGCTTCAGCTCCAGAATTGGAGGATCTTCAATAGAGGGCTTCAATCTAGTAACATCTCCTGCATCAATGTTCTCCCTTTCTGGTTTTATCCCAAGTTCATCCTTGCCATCAAGATGAGTCAACATTTCTTGTATTGCACAATCTTCTGTCTCTTCAATATTGCATACTCTCAAACTCAACTCTAATGGATCCTTGCATAAAATATCTTCCACAACGGTATTAGTTACATCAATTGCATAACAAGTGTCATCAGAATCTACCGATTTCTTCATCACAGCTGGGATTTGTATCACTAACTCGTCTCCCCCAATGTGCAGCACTAATCAGCCCTCAGCCACATCAATGATTGCTCGGGTTGTGGCTAAAAAGGGGCGTCCCAAGATCAGAGGAACTTCAGTGTCGACATCCATGTCCAGGATCACAAAATCAACCGGGAATATGAAAGTTTCTACTTTTACTAACACATCTTCAATAACGCCTCTAGGAAACTTCACTGATCGATCTACCAATTGAAGGCTCATTCGTGTAGGCTTTGGCTCCCCTAATCCCAGCTTTTGAAAAAGGGAATATGGCATCAGGTTTATACTAGCTCCCAAATCTGCTAATGTTTTTTCTACGGGTAAATTACCAATGAAACATGGTATGGTGAAACTCCCTGGATCTTTCAATTTCTTTGGAAGTTTGTTTAGTAAAATCGCAGAAAAATTCACACCAATTGTTGCAATGGAGATCTCTTCCATCTTCTTCTTATTACATAGTAAATCTTTCAAGAACTTGGCATACCGAGGCATCTGAGAAAGGGCTTCCACAAGTGGTAAGTTGATATGTAACTGTTTGAACAAATCCAAAAACTTACCGAAGTGTTCCCGATCCTTGTCGTTCCGTAGCCTAGCAGGATATGGCAATGGGGGTTTATAAGGCTGGACGATAGGTGTCTTCTCAGCTTCCAAGTCTTTTGTTCTTTCCTCTATAACTCTGCCCTTTTCTGCTTTATCAGTAGTTTCGCCTTTATCAACAGTTTCCTTCCCCTTTCTACTAACAGAGGTTTCCCCACACTTGTCTGATTTCACTTCCTTTCCACTCCTAAGAGTTACTGCCTTCACGTGTTCCCTTAGGTTGGTCTCTGTATTTCCAAGAAGAGACCCTTGTGGTCGCTCAGCAAGCGCTTTAGAGATCTGCCCCATCTGGTTTTCCAAGTTGTGGATTGAGGCTTCATGATTCCTTAGAGCGGCCTCAGTGGATTGCTGGCGTTGCTTCGACGCTTGAATGAACTTCGCAATCATATCCTCAAGGTTAGATTTCTTCTCTTGGACAGGAGGTGGAGCTGGTCTTTGGAATCCTGGAGCAGGTGCATTACCCCTTTGAGATTGCTAATTACTCCAAGAGAAATTGGGATGATTACGCCATCCTGGATTATATGTGTTGCTATAGGGATTGTTCTGTGATCTAGTGGGATTTCCTACATACTCAACACACTCTGTCACTTCAGACACCGCATTGTTGGAATGAGGTTCAATTGAGCAGTACTGGGATGATTGAGATACAACCATCCCTTCAACTTTTGAAGCGAGCGCATCTACTTTTACTGCAATTGATGTCATCAAATCGACCTCATAAATGCCCGCTGCCCTGTGCTTTTGTCTACCATGGCTCCGTTGGTGATTATTTTTAGCCATGTTCTCAAACAAACTCAACGACTCCTCCGGCGTTTCACATTTAAAGTACCCCTAGCCGTAGCATCAATTGTCTGCCGAGTTGCATAGTCAAGCCCGTTATAGAAGGTGGAAACTTACAGCCAATTAGGCATTTGGTGATGTGGACACCTCCTAAGAAGATCCTTGAATCTAATCCATGCTTCATGTAGGGGCTCGTGATCTAGTTGGGTGAATGATGTGATATCATTTCTCAAGTTGGCAGTTTTCGATGGTGGGAAATAATAGTCCAGGAAAGTCTCCGCCATCTGGGTCCAAGTGGTTATGGAATCCCGGTTTAGTGAACTAAACCACTGCCTTGCTTTCCCCCGGAGAGTAAAAGGGAAAAGTCGCAATTTCAGTGCTTCCTCAAATACTCCGTTTTGCTTGACAGTTGCACAAATATCCAAGAACATCTGAATGTGCGCATGAGGATCCTCGTCAGACAAACCGTCAAACTGGCATTGGTTGTGAATCATATGCATTGTAGAGGCCTTGATTTCGAAGTTGTTGGCCTCTATTGCTGGTTACACAATACACGACCCAGTGCTGCTCAGAGTAGGATGAGCGTATTTAACCATCGTTCTTCGTTCATTTGCCATTGGCCCAGTTTCTCTCAATCGCCTTCTACAGGTTTGGTCAATTTCAGGATCAAAGTCAAGAAGCTTAGATGAAGAGCTCCTTGTCATAAACCGCGACAGACAAACTATGAACTTAGTTTCCTCAACAAATTTGAATGGACGCACGAATGAAATTAATGTAAATAACTAATAAAAAAAATTATAGTTAAAGTAGTAGGTGTCAAGTTTTCCTAATATTACAAGTCCCCGGCAACGGCGCCAAAAACTTGATGGACGATCTGACCGTTCTAACAAGTTTAACCCTCTACTCAATCCTAGCTTACGATCAGTTCTCAAGCAAGTGTACCTATCGACTAGCAGTATAGCATAGGAGTACAGGTATCGATCCCACGAAGACTTATAAGTACTAGTACTAACGATTCTCCTACTATTTAACTTCTCACTATTGATGATCTCAACTATCCTAATTATTGCTTAAACCTGAAAGAAACAAATAAAATGAACAAAGTAATTGTATTCAAACACTCCCTTAATTAATTCAATGATTTAAACCTACCCTGCCTAAGATCCACCCCTAATTCTCATGCAGCTTTTATTCAATTCCAAACTATCCAATAATTAATACCTAATCTCTGATCTGCGGAGTTTCTTACACTAGATTAAAGTCTTTCTCAAGATCAATAATCTCTAATCCTAATTAAGCCAATTAAGATCTCTCTTCAGTTAACATAATCAAGATTGCAGTAAAATCCTAGGAGTCTCAATTGAACCAGACCACAATGATCTTGTTCAATATAGAAAACCTCCTATAACCTATCTCTAGGACTACGAGGGGTCTTTTTATCCATGCCAGATCCACTCTATTAAACGATTTCTCAATCTTAATAACAAAGATATAATCCCATCATAATACTGTGCACATATTAAGATGAATAAACTATAATTGCAACATGAATAAACTCAAAGAATAGAATTAATTATTGAACATCAACAATTCTATCACATGACAATCAGGGGTTTCTCAAGGGAACAAGGATGAAACAATTAGCCACTCATGAATCTAATAAGAAGAGCAAAACATAAAATAATTGAGTCCATAAAGAAAATTCAAACACGAAATATCTTGGCTTCCAATCCGAAAACTATTCTGGCAACAGCTTCTAGCAATAGCTTCTCTTCTCTAGGGTTTCTCTTGTGCTGCCTCCCCTCTCTCTCATTAGGGTTGTTCTATTTATACTTCTTAAGGCATGGCCGAGCAACTTCAACTGGAAAGATACGACTGTATCTTTCCTTTTCCAAGTGAATCTCATCGAGTGAATAACAATCGCCTGGCACGCCTAACAGCACGGCCAGATTTCAAACCGTATCTCCCTCTGGTCGAAAATATGTAACTCCTCAATCTTGCTCAGTGTTTGGCACGGCTAGGAACACAGTTAGGAACACGGTTAGCAACACTGCTAGCAACACGGCTAGAAGCACGGCTAGATTATAACCCGTGCCAAGTTCTGGAGCTTTCCACGTCTTCACAGCGTCTGCCACGGCTTCAAGCACACCCCTATCACAAGCCGTGCTTCCTTTCCAAGTGACGCTTTCCTCTTCAGGTATGCCCACGGTTCATGACACGGCCGTGGCTTTCCTTGTGTTGTCCATGAGTAACTTTAACTTGATCTTTTAAGCTTCAATTATGCTCCTTTTATGATCTTTCTCCTTCTCTTTGGTATTATACCCTGAAACATATATATTTATCTGTTAAGTACTGAATCCGCATTGATTTTATTCAAAAGACTACAAATTCATCATTAATGCCTATGATTTATAAGGGTTAATTTACTCTTATCAACAACCTAAATGATCAACCTAAGTGGCAAAGCCGCTAGCCTTAGTGGCCAGCTTCAGCTCTTGTGATTTGATTCTTGCATAGAATAAAGTTGTAATGGTCGTGATTTAATTCCATCAAATCATCACTTGAAAACTAAGAGAAGGCGATATAGTAAAATCAAGATATTTAACTAATCGTTCTTAGAAAAAATTATGCATGCTCTTAGAGTCAACCAAAACTAATACCTCTTGATTATTAATAAGTCCATGAAAACGAATGGCTCGTGGTAAAGATGCTCTCGACAAGGCATGGTAGCTAATAGCGACAAGATCGTCATTCATAGCATCAAAAGAATTCAAAGAAAGATCAATACTAACCTCTATATCGTCTCTTGAAATCTCCAGGTCTTCATAAAATTTGCTTTACATTTGTGATTGCAATGGAATTTTTCATCACAATTAAAATATAGACCCTTTTCTCTATGGAGTTGCATTTCTTGAGATGTAAGTTTGCGAATAGAAATTTAAGAAGAAGGAAGAGAAGAAATATTTGGTTTAGAAAATTGCAAAGTGGAAGGTTTAATAGGAAGGGAAAGAGGTGAAAGGTTAGATTAGAGCACAAAATTGCTCCTGAAGTATAGCTTCATATTGTTTAGCTAGCCATATGGCATGCATGAGAGAAGATGGTTTGGCAATTTAGACATCATGATGGATATTGGTTTCTAGCTTAGAAACTAAGCAACTTGTAAGGAAAGATTCAGGAACTCTAACAATATAGTTTAAAAGTGCTTGAAACTCAATTTCATAGTTTGACATAGAACATCGTTGGACTAACTTTAAAAGCAAGCCTTAGACATCCTCATACTTTGATGGACCAAAGTGAATCTCCAAAGCTCTAGTAAAAGCCATCTAAGATGAGAGTTGATTATTACGAAACATCCATTTACACCATTGTAGTGCTAGTCCTTCCAAGGTGAAAGAAGTAATGGTCAATCTTTGGCAATCAAGAATCTTGTAGAAATCAAAGAACTATTGAGACTGAAAAATCCATCAAAAAGGATCTTGGCTTGAGAATTTTGGAATTTCCAGTTTGATACCCTTAAAAACGTGATCATAGACTAATATGGAAGATTCCATTGACAAAGAAGGATCATCAATCCTAGCAGACCCCCTTAGCAAAGTAGAAGAATTCGAAGGCTAATGATGTGAAAATTCTAGATTGTCGACTCCGGTGGCCAAAGATTATAATTGGGAAGTAATGTTTGTTAAAGTGTGCTCCACCCCTTGAGCACTATGTTGCGTTGTGACAAATATTCTTTTAATAGCATCCAATTTTGTTGGTTGAGAAGAAGATTGTAATTCTAGTGCAATTGAAATAACAAAAATGAGAGCACTAAATTGTTTGAGCCCCCTTATTATACTTAGCTTAAGTCTACCCTCAAGACTCTAAGTCCAACCCTTTAATTGAAATATCAAAGTCTTCTTTACTTTCCTCTACTACCTTAATTTACTCAATCAGTGCATCTTCTTTATCTGTCTTCAATACTCTATTTCTTCAAATTGAGGGTTTGATATTATCTTTTTACTAACATTTACATTGATTTGTGAATGTGTTAGAAAAAAAGAAATGAAATGGTCTACTTTAAGTGTGACCTAACTCATGAAATAAAATATTTGTGGAAAACTAAATGTTTGATTCCTATCTCTTTCTCATATTTATAATTCTTTGATTGTACAATTGTCTTTCCCTATAAATTTTGTTACTATACTATCTAGAAGTTTGTTGTATCTATTCGATACTATTCTATTATGGCTATACTATGTTGATGCTCGTTTATACTAAGTTATCCTATTCTTCACATGATATGTTATTACTTAGTTCTTTATATTACCAAGTAGTCTTCATGCCAATTTAGGGTCTTCGTATGTCGACCTCTCCGTGTTATAATAGCCAGATTAGCAAAAGAGAATATTTGTTCATTAGGATGTTAGTGGATGAACTTGGGGAGATAAATTATGTGAAATCTTTATTCAAATTAGTAGATAAATCTTTATTCAAATTTTATAAAATGAAAAATAAAAATCTCAAAGTTTAAGAGGATTTTGAGCCTCCTTAAGCCTCTCCAATGCTATGAAGTTGTAACAATACCCAAGATCCATGAATTCTTCATTACCGTCTCTTTTCTATGAAATGATTTCGTCATGTTGTTGTGTATTCTTTTATTGTCCTATAGTAACTATGTTTTTTTTTCTTTTTCTTTTCAAGCTTATTATATATTTTATTTTTCTTTGACTATGGCACTTCTAGTGTTTACAAAATTATTCAACTCTTCTACATTCAATTTTTGTGAATTGTATATAATATTTTAGGCACAATTCCTATAGTTTAATGTCATTACATAGATCTAGTACAACTCAACCCTTCTTTCTTCCATATTTCTTTGTGTAGTTTGTTTTGAATTTATTTTTTTAATTACTTGATATGTAATATGATATATGGTTATTTTATGCCTTGACTTAAATGATTATATTGTATTTATTTTTTTGAAACACATATTATGAGTGCACAGTTATTTTATACTTTAATTCAATCATTTTTTTGAATTCATTTTCATTGCAAACTCATTTTAGAGCAATTTTAGATTTCATTATATCATAATTATATTAAATAAACCAATTTATTTCATAGTCATAAAAAAAGAGTCACTAACAATCACATAAGGAATGCCAATCAAAGGCTTACAAATCTATCCCTCCTTGAATTAGCAACCTGGAATTCAATTTATTTTACATCACTCATGTATATAAAGAATTTTGATATTATGAGGGTTTTATAGCAATAAGAGTAAAAGAGAAAATTAAATATAACTTCTTTGGGTGTGTTTTAAGTTATAATAGGTTAATGCAATAAAACTATTATCAAACTATCTTATTTTTATTGTATGTATTTCTTTTATCAATATTACTTATGTGATCTTATTTTAATTGCACACACAACATAGGCAGGCATTCACTACATTTCATGTAGCGTTAAGTGTTTTCCTTAAGTATATTATAATGGTTAAATTTTTGTTATATGATTTCCTATTTTATAAGCATGGATGAATAAAAAAAGAAATTACTTATGCGATTGTTTGAAACAGAAAAGTAGCATTTTTATTTATTTTTATTTTTTAATGTGGTAGTTATCATTTATTAAATGACAATGGAAATACGTCTTGATAAAATGGCTGTGACATTGTGGCATTGCTTCAATAAAATTACAATAATATACAATAGATACTAGTCTTTGATCATACAATACGTTGATATAAATTAGATCTTACGTTCCTTGCGGTCATACTTCAATTTAATATATGTTGTTATTCATTTTTCATTATTAAGTATTTTTTTAGTAATTTTTACATTATGCAAAATTTTTTATGTTGTTTAAATATTTTATTGTTCTAATTATCTCGCTATTCAAATTGTAGTATATTTGTAACTAATGTTTATGAATGCTATTGCATTTTTGTATTTATTTGGAATTTTCAATTAATACTAATTTCCTTTTCTAATTTACGTTCATTCTTAATAATTCTCAGTTTGTACAATTTTTTAACTCTAAAACATTAAGCAAATCATATCTTTACATGTCTTTGTTAAATAATTTTATTAATTTGGTTTTATAATTGATCTTAATGACGACTAAAAGACCAACTATTTAACATAAGCACACACATTTCAATGCGTCATCGGCCATTCGAGTAGTAAGGATTACAATGGAATGTCATTTTATATGTAAAATCTTGATTTGCTATGTATATAGTTCCCCATTTGATATAATTTGTATTTATTTTTTAGGCGAATGGTGACTTCTTCAAGAAAATAAATTAGTCATGATTAACGTATTTTTAGTGTATTTCTTTTTTCCTTTTCTTTTCTTTTTTTTTTCTTTATAATTTTATACACACTTTCTAGACTGTTTATGTTTTCTTTTCAGTTCTTTTCTTTTTTTTTTTTAATCATCAATCTCGCAGAAAGATTGATTTAATTATTTAGTGTGCTATAAATTTTATCTTATCACTTTACTTACCTTTTGTACATGCATTGTGGGTGCATTGTTGATATTAGATAAATTAATTTTTTTATTGGTCAACTTTGGTATTGTTCCCTCCATTTGGTAACACTTGGAGGTACTTTTTTTTTTTCTACTTTCACAATGTGTTTTTGTTGATAAAAAAAAAAAATTATAATTATTTCTTTCCTTTTTCGCATTTGTTTCTATTGGCATCATTCAAAAAAATTAATGCCTTTAAATTTTGATTTTCATTTGCTTTTTTGCACTTCCGATCTATGATATAACATATTTAGTCAAGCTGATACTAATGTATAGCTAATAGCATGTGATAGAATGAGATTATTGTTTCTCTACATTAGCTTAATTTTTTCTACAATAATCTAATTAGTTACTTTGTCTTATATTCTAAATTGTATTAAATTGTTGCATTTAATTTTTGTACATACATTGTGGTTGTGTGTTTGCTAGTGTAAGTTAAATATGTTGTAGTGTTTTAAATTTAAATTTAGGATTCTACATAATAATTTTGCATTTTAGGATTAATAGTTAGGGCCTATGGAATTAGCCTTTGAATTTAGTGTTAAGGGTTTTATTGAGTCCCAAACATCGCCACCCAAAAATATTCTATTAGCAATTTTAGCTTGCTCCTAAAACTTATAGGCGTTACTTTTCAAAAAAATATATATATATATACTCTAGTCTATAGAACTTATATTAGACTCATGAAATTTTGTAAGATTACATAAAATTTTTCATTCGTAGTTTATAGTAGAACTCTAAGGGTCATAATTTAACTCTTCAATTTTCAACAAGCTTGATTCCTCTCTTAAGTATACTTAGTTAATTAATTTGTAAAATTTAAGATTAGAAATTTTCATTATCCTACTTTGCTATTCTTACATGAATTTTTTTTTTCTCTAAATTTCAGTCTTAGAAGTTTATTTAATATTATCATTTTATTGTTGTACATAATTAAATGTACATTAACCTATTGAAAAATAATATTATTCTATTATATTTATATTTCACCATATGCAACATCACTATATTGAGTTTGGGATTATAAAAAGTATATATTTATATATGTTACTTTGTATGTATTGAATTGTGGTGTTTAATTATTTATTGATTTATAGTATGATTAATATTATTTTTAAAAAATTAAAATTTTTTTCAAAAGTTTTTTTTTTTATGTTTTAATAGAACTCCTAACTTTTTCTTTTTTGTTAATAATTTTAAGCGATTATACGCTATGGCACGAATATGGTTTTGTAACAGAGTTTAACAAGAAGCATTGTTGTTTATGTTATTTTATTTCAAGAAAAGTAATGTTATTTTCTTGTTTTGCAATAGAGTTTAACAAGAGGTATTTTCTATTGCAAAACCAGAAATATTGTTGTTTAATTATTCATTTTTTTTTTTTTTTGCACGATTGTTCTTTCACAATGCTCGATGTGAAAGAAAATAACATTACTTTTTCCTCAATTTGCATTTTATGCCATTTAGAGGCAAGAATATGGTTTAACAAGAAGTTTGTTAAACTCTATTGAAAAATTATGGCACATTAACAAAGCGCTATATAAACTCACTCTCATCTGCAAATTAAAGAGAATTATAATGAGCACAGCAAAAGAATAAATAAATAAAAATAAAAAATATTTCCCACGGCATCATTAGGGATAGCAAAATCAAAACCCTTCCAGCTCTTCCTTAATGGGAAGAGAGCTCGTGTAAAGCTGAATGGCATAAAATGCAAATTGAGGGAAAAGTAATGTTATTTTCTTTCACATCGAGCATTGTGAAAGAGTAATTATGGCAATATTTAAGTTACCGTTATTACAAATTTAGACAGCTAGTTCATAGAACATTTGTTACCCCGAACCAAGGTGTTGCCCTAATAATGTGGGAAGAAAATCCGTTTATATGATAAATCACATAATATACTAGGTTCCTCAAAGATACAACAGAGACTAGAAAAAGTTAAAAAAGAGTAAGCCTTTTTGTTTTTTACATGTTTGCCCTTGCTATTGCAATATTTCAACATGGCATATCCCATGTTTGCTATTACTGCAATATTTCAACATGGCAGATTATCTGTGAAGGTAAGAAGGAGATGCAAGAAAAAGCTTAACGATGTAAAGCTAAAACAAATTCAAAGAGATAAGCTTAACAGATTATCTGTTAAATGATTTTATTAATTTAGTTTTATAATTGATATTGATGTTGACTAAAAGACCAACTATTTGACATAAGCACACACATCTCAATGCTTCGTCGATCATCCCAGCAACAAGGATTACGAAGGAATGTCATTTTATATGTAAAATCTTGCTTTGCTAAGTATATAGTTCCCCATTTGATATAATTTGTATTTATTTTTTAGGAAAATGATGACTTCTTCAAGAAAATAAATTAGTCATGATTAACATATTTTTAGTATATTGCTTTTTTTCTTTTCTTTTCTTTTTTTTTTCCTTTAAAATTTTATACACACTTTCTAAAATATTTTTTTTTTGTTTCTTTTCTTTTTTTTTTTAATCATTAGTGTGAGGACCAAAACTTAAGCAATAATGTTAAAATTAAAATAATATATATATGTATGTATGTATATATATGTTATATGCTAAAAATAAAATAAAATAAAATAAATATATATAAAAAAATAATAATAATAATATAAATTATATGGGCATATATATATATATATGTAAAAAAAATGTACATATTATATTATATTATATTATATTATAACTAAAAAGAAAATAAATAAAAGAGGAAGGAAAACAAATACAAAACAGCACCTTCAATGTCAGAAAAAGTAAGTAATATTATATATATATATAGAAATTAGAATAGAGAGAGAAAAATCAAATCATCAAAAATTTAGAAAAAAAAAGAAACCAAAACCCTCTCCATTTCATCCGAATTTTCTGGGCAAATTGAAGTTGGAATTTCCAACATGCAATCATCAGGATAGGAAGAAGAACAAGATTGAAGTAGGATGCAACAAGAATTTGAAGAAATTGAAGAATAAAAAATCAAATTAAGTAGGGAGAATTTTGTTTGTTCGTTCGAAGGGGGTTGGGTAAATCTGCTGCTAGGCCAAGCTAGGGTTAAGGTATTGGGTGGGAGAGGATTCCGGCCGACATAGTGGTTGCCGGCGTTGGTGGCCAGAGGACGCTGAACGGAGCAGCCCCCGGTAACGCCCGAAACTTCCTATTTTTGTTTAAAATATCAAATGTTGATGAAAAATTATGATTTTTGGTATTCTGACATAATTTTGTATGAATATTAATTTGATAATTTTATTTTTTGAAATTTGATTCCCAAATATGTGATCCTTAAGAAATGCTTTGTTCTGGTCGTAAATTAAATTGGAAACTAAATAGATCAAATGATGTAGTTTTGATGTAATTTTTAGTATACAAGATCCTTATATGATTTATTAGATCACCAAATCAATAATTGTTCAGATTGGAGTCGTTTTCTATTTTTAGTGAATTTTTCAAGATAATTACCCTGTTCTGACCGAATTAAATCCTTAGCAAAATTAGAGAATTTGATTTGATTAGTTGAATTTGATGTTCAGTTGAGGTTCATTGAAGCATAATATGATTTTGAGAAGCTTGGGTTAGTTACGAAACAAAAACGGGAGTGCTCGGTGCAAGATTATGATAATTTAGAACCATACGATTCAATATAGAATCATGTCGAAATTTAATTACATTAATATATAATAGAGCGTAATATACCCGTATGTATATGAATTAGAAATTGTAGGAAAATGGTGGATTATACGAGGTTAGGATGGAATTTAAGGGTTTGGAATACTGAATTAGCAATTTAGGGTTCAATAGAGCGAATGAGGTAACATTGATTGGTATACTGATAATTCAGGTATTTCTGTTGAGTAAGGAGGACAAAGGAACTTGGCTGGTGCGACTGTTTGGATTGGCATATATTGCTTCAGGTGAGTACCCCTTAACTTTTCTCTTGGGTACAAGTGGTTGATAATGTAGACTACTTGTTGTTGGCTGAAATTACCCTGTACGATCACTTACTGTGATCAATGCAGGAGGATTGTTGAATTATATTGGTTTACTAATGGCTGGTTGTGTGTCTTGATATGATTGGATTATGAGAAAAAAAGGAAACATTATAGAAAATCCTAGAATGAGAGTTGGGTGCGGGATTTGATTATACTATTCCTGGTTGTATGTGATGTAATGAACTTAAACTATCGAATGCTTAATGATTGTGATGTAATGCTGGGTTATTTTTAGCTTATTAAATGGGGTTTATATGACTGATTGAGTTCATACTATTGTTGTCTTGGTAACGATGAAATATCTAAATGGATAATAAAATGGGAGTTAAGCTATAAGTACCTACTAACCTAAAACACTTAATGTAAGAAAAGTCATGTTCCCTGCCTAGTAAGTTTGTGGTACGACCTTTGAGTCGACCCGGATGGGTTTGAGGCATGGTCGACGAACCGGCCCGGTTTAGTGACCTATGGGGATCTGGTCACCCCTTTTGTTTGAGGCAGGTGAAAGGCGAGCTGAATATTTCTAACTAAAAAGAGTATATAAGGATGTCTTAATTGGTTGAGAAAACATTAAGTTTTGAAAAGTACATGAGGGTAGTTTATCTACCGGTTGACAGACTTTGCCTGGATTAACTGAAAAATATTTGTGACCTGTGCGTAAACAGGAGTGATTGAAATGGTCTCCAATGAAAAGGTTATGAGTTAGCAAAAATGGAATTACAGGGAAAATATCACTAAAAAGATCATGGTGATGTTAAAATGTAATAAATTGAATTAGGTTTCTTGCGAGTATAACTTGAGTTGAAAACTTGCTTGCTTGAGTAATCACTTCGAGGTATTTGATAATATTGCTGATTACTATTATGTGATTTTGTTGTTTGTTTTTATTGGGTTGCTTGATTTTATACTCACTTTGCTTTTAAGAAGCTGAGGGGTTAGTGTTTTTGCTAACCTCAGGTACAGGTACTGAAGAATAAGTTGTTGGAGACTCGGGTTTTTGGAGAGCGTCAATAGAGGCAAAGAAGCCCTTAGTTTCATTTTGGAACCTCTGTTATTTGTAATAAGATCTATAGGTGTTAATCTTCATATTGTAATGTAAATATTTGTGTGTATAAGGTTGGATTTGTAATCTTTTGAGCCACTTAAGGCTACAGGATTAATCATGGGCTATGCCTACTTACCGGGAATGCAGATCCCGATGGTATATATATATGATGTATGATGTGATAGGAGATTTTAAGTACATGTGTTTAGATATGATGTGGACATGAAATGATAGCGCTGTTAGCGCCATTTTACATGACGTTTATAAAATTTCACACAGGTTGGAATTACATGTTCAATATTAGTAGAATTTGCCTTATCTCTAATTCAGAGATGGCATAGCAACACACCTACAGGTACCAAAAACAGTTACAGGAATATTGGAACAGGTTCAAGAATCAGACCTAATAGGTGGGTTGCTACAATTAGTCTCACAAAAAATTTGATTTAATTATTTAGTGTGCTATAAATTTTATCATATTGCTTTACTTACATTTTGTACATGCATTGTGGTTGCATTGTCAATATTAGATAAATTAAATTTTTTAATTGGCCAACTTTGGTATTATTCCCTCCATTTGGTAACACTTCGGAGGTACTTTTTTTTTTTCCTACTTTCATAATGTGTTTTTGTTGGTAAAAAAAAAATTGAATTATAATTTTATCTTTCCTTTTTCACATTTGTTATTGGCTTCATTAAAAAAAATTCATGCCCTTTAATTTTCATTTTCATTCGCTTTTTTGCGCTTCCAATCTATGATATAACATATTTAGTCAAGTTGATACCAATGTATAGCTGATCACATGTGATGGAATGAGATTATTGTTTCTCTACATTCCTTAATTTTTTCTACAACAGTCTAATTAGTTACTTTGCCTTATATTTTAAATTGTATTAAATTGCTGCATTTAATTTTTGTACATACATTATGGTTGTTGTTTGCAAGTGTAAATTAAATATGTTCTAGTGTTTTAACTTTAAATTTAGGATTCTACATAACTCACTCTCATTTGCAAATTGGAGAGAATAATAATAGGCACAACTAAAGACTAAATAAATAAATATAAATAAAAAAATTTCCCATGGCATCACTAGGGATAGCAAAATCAAAACCCTTTCAGCTCTTCCTTAATGGGAAGAGAGCCCATGTAAAGCTGAATAGCTTAAAATGCAAGTTGAGGGAAAAGTAATATTATTTTTTCTCACACCGAGCACTGTGAAAGAACAATCACGATAACATTTAAGCTACCATCATTACAAATTTAGACAACTACTTCATGAAGCATTTGTTATCCGGAGCCAAGATGTTGCCCTAATAATGTGGGAAGAGAATCCATTTATATGATAAATCACATAATATACTAGGTTCCTCAAAGATACTATTGCAATATTTCAACATTGCATTTCTCATGTTTGCTATTACTGCAATATTTCAACACGACTTGATAGGCCTTGCAAGCCGGCCATTAAGAGACTTCAGATTATCTGTGAAGGTAAGAAGGAGACGCAAGAAAAAGAGAATAAAGCTAAACAAATTCGAAGAGATTTGAACGAAAATTATCATCATGAGTGGACAGGCTACGAAAATGAAATGTTGTGAACATTGAAGTCAGAAAATCCAAATGCACTCAAGTTATATCAATGTTCATACTAAGGCAAGTGCAAGAGCCAACCACAAATCTGCCATGGAATAGATAAGAAGAAATAATTGAATTTCAATATCATCCATCCATAATTTCCCAGCTCATTCCACAACATTCAATTACAAAAAGAAAACGAGTCGACAAAATGACTACAACAACTAATCAAAATTTGTCCAGCTCCTCAAGACAATCGCAGTGGATGTAAGGCATGGGATGATGTGCTTTACACGAGCAATGGAAATTAAACATTGATACTTTATTTAAGTCTTCGAATATTTGTTATTATGCTAAAACCATTCAGAATTAACCACTAAAGCAACGATGGTATAAATTGTGATGTTATCAACGATGGTATGATACCTCCGTGTCTAACTGTCACCATGACCACTTGAGCTATCTCCATCACTAAACGTCGGGGTGGAAAAAGATGGAGGAGATGATATAAGCCTGAAAATCACGACATCGATGTCATCGTCTTTAAGACCCTGAAAAACACGTAACTGGTACACCTTTGGTTGGTCCTCCTTCACATCCTTGGCCTCCAATGTGATAAAATACCAATACCCGGCTACAGCCTGTTCATTGGCTGTGATAATGCTGACAAGTTCTAATTGCGTACCCTACAAAAACAATAGAAAACAAACAACAAAAGGTCACTAAACGAACTCTTCTAAAATACTGTGAAAATCCGACTGAGAATTTATATCAATTAACACGAGTGGAGATAAGATTCCAGGGAAATTCTAGACCGAAGTCTAAAGCCCAATGTTATGTTATACGATTGTAAATTTCGAGAATGACCTTTTCCTCGTTATGCTGTTGGAGAGCATAAGACACCAAGTAGGTGAGATTTTTTCTCTGTGATTCAAGGTCACAGGGAAGAATCATACAGAAGCATTCAACGTTTCTGCATTTCTCGATATCAACGTCAAATCCCTGCGAGCAAAATCCATTAAATTATGTTATTATTATTATATTTATAGTCGTCGGCAGCGGCATCACGTTTTAGACGATACAAATTAATGTTAATATATCGTACCTCGCTCTCGTTAAGCATCTTAAAGTACTCTATAGCTTCAGGGCTATCCATCCCGTCGTCATCATAAATATCATCCTTGTCCAATGACTCATCTATCACTGGAACACAACAAACATCCTTTTGCTTTCTCTCTTCTTCTTCTTCCAACGCCATTGTCACGCAAACCCTAATTTCTCACTTCGAAATTATTTTATTTTATTTCTTTATTTATTTTGGGGGGTGTGGACGACGGAAGCGGCTTTTAAAGGGAATATCGAGGATCGAGATCAGGATGGATTTATTAGGATATGAGATCGGACGTAATCAAGCCCTAATATCTGGTCTCCATTTTTTGTTTTTTTGGGCCTTCGAGATTGTAGCAGGTTTTAAATAGAGTTGAAGATCGTGATCGAGTGGATTTACCGGATAGACTAATGGTAAATCTACAACTTTGATTGAGGCAATTTTTTTCTTTTTTTCTAAAAAAAAAAGGGATTGCTTCCGATCTTTCTTCCAGAATTTCCTGGATTATCAATATTAAATTAGTATTAATATCTCTGCAAAATCATCCAATATTATGTGCATGATTTTAGGCTAAAATTGTTAGTTTTCTAATTATAAAAATTTAAAAATTATAACGTATTAAATTATTGATAGAAATAGAAATAATAATAATGTGATGCACATGTAACACAGGTGCCTAAAAAATGCAAAATAATTATATTAATGAGAAGTTAAAATATTAGTTCACATCATCTAAAAAGTTTTAAACCATGAAATTAGCAAAAAAAAAAAAAAAGAAGACCTACATAGTTATTCATTTAAGATGTTATTAAATGCAATAATCTACTATTTTTCGAGTGGAAAAGGTTAATATGGTAAATAAAAATGTACATAAAACTCTCCATCCCTAATTAATATAAATTTTTTTAGGGAAAAGAATTAATTTCATTAAATTAAACATTGCATCAATCCCACTTTCCCTTTAGATAATACAGATTTAGATAAATGTTAGTAACATAAGAAAAAGGAGGAAAAAAATTAATATTCCAATAAAAAACTTCGACGGTGTGATATTAAAGTGAAATATGTAATGAAATTTTTAAAAATTGTAAGGCTTTGATCTTTTGAAGATGTAGTTTCAAATAAGAAGATTATTAGAAAAATTATTGAACTATGTAAAAAAAAAAAAAACCCGAAACCTAAAATATCTAAGAATGAAAAAAAAAAGTAAAAAAAAAAAAAACAAAGAAAAAAGTTTAGAGAATACAACATGAAGAGTTTTGCGCATTTTCTTAACTTCAACACTAACACATTTTTTACATTAACTACAAAGAGTTTCGATATTTCACTCTACTATTACAATATTACTTTTAGTAAATGATCACTTATAGTATATATCGCGTTTCTTACCATCACCAATGCTAAATTGAGACTTCTATATTGAAAATATGTAATAAAAAACACAGTCGACAAACCTTGAATATGACTTGTAAAAGTAATTGCATAAACACAAAAGCTAAACCATTAACAACAATACCTAATCTAGTTGAAATCTATACTTATAGTTGTCAACACGATAGGATAAGGATTATTTATATGTCCTATAGCAACTGAAAGGTATACCTTAAGAATGATAAATCTACCGCCCTTATAATTGGGCCTACTATTCTTAAAGAATAGTAACCATAATTAGACGTAACTAAATTAATTATGGTTAATGGGCATAATTCCAAACATAATTAGGCTAACTATTCTTAAAGGGCTCAAATACCTAAATTGGGCCTTAAATAAAATTAGACTTAAAATTTAATTAATTTATTAAGTTTAATTAAATGAACCCTAAATGGCTCAAACGAGATTACCTAAAGGCTAATTAAGGTTAAGTAATCCTAAATGGACCCACAACTAGTATGAGTCTTAAATAGTCTAAATTAACCTTTGAATAGGATTCAATCATTTAAAATAATCAATTGACTAAAAAATTTCTCTTTAATGGATAAAACTAACTCAATCAACTCAATTAGAACTTAGTGACCTTTCAGGTACAAAGTAATTTGTATGCTACATGTAGGATAGAAAACTTAACTGAACTAATAATCATCTTGATTAATTAACTACTTGTTGCTTGTGTAAGGTTACTTGAGCTAGTAAGTGACATGCTTTCAATCGGGATTATGACTATGGTCATATATTGTTAGGGCCCTCTTATTATACTCAACCCATGTCCACCCTCGAGACTCTAAGCCTAGCCCTTTACTTGAAATATAAAAGTCTTCTTTACTTTCCTCTGCTACCTTAATTTACTCGATCATTGCTTCTTCTTTATCTACCTTTGACACTATTTCTACAGACCTTGTGTTTGCAATTATCTTATTACTAATGTTTACTTTGATTTGTGACTGCTAGGGCAAAAAAAATGAAATGGATTGCTTTAAGTGAGTCCCAACTGTTGAAACAACCAATTTCTAGAATTAGATGCCTAGTTTTTATCTCTTTCTTGTATTTGTAATTCTTTGATTGTATAACTATCTTTCCCCTTAAATTATGTTATTTTGTCACCATACTATCTAGAAGTTTGTTGTATCTATTCTATACTACTATTATGGCTATAGTATGTTGATGCTCCTTTATATTGAGTTACCCTATTCTCCATATGATATGTTGTTACTTGGTCCTTTATATTACCAAGTAGTCTTCATGCCATTTTAGGGTCTTCGTATGTCGCCATCTTTGTGTTGTAACAATTTCCTCATCTAATGAAAAAGCAACCTTGTGCTTGAGGTTAAGATGAGAGTACTATTGGAGGAAGAAACCCCAATCCTCCTAAGAAGAATCCTTTGGCTGTAATCCCTTCCACTGAACCAAAACTTGTCGAACCGATTTCCCCATTTGAATGTTAACCTTAGTATCCAAAATAGAAAGGGGTTTGAGAATGGGATGTTTTCCATCAGCATCTGTAGGCAAGTCCAAAGTGGGAACTGGAACTCATAAGCCCTTTTAAGAATTGAAATGTGAAAATTATTATGAATTCTACTGCAATTCCATTGTAAGTTTTTAGTACACTAAAATGTCTTTCCTACGGAGCCCTATGAAATTCCCTAAGGATAGCAAGAATACGAGAAGACTGATGAACCAAAAAGAGCCTTAAATGAAAATACAACAAATCATTCTTCCAACATAATTGCCATTTCAAAGGTCTTCCCTCATTCAAATCCTTAATAACAATCTAGAATGCAAGTAAATGTAAATATTCCTATTTTAATGAATCAACAAGGGAAATAGAGAAAGATGAGAAAGCAATATTTTGTGAAATAGTCTCATGTTGTCTAGATAAAGAATTAGCAATAATGTTTTCAGCCCCTTTTTTATAAATAATAGTATAATTATAACCCAAGAGTTTAGTTGAATACTTTTGTTGCTTAGGTGTTTAGATGACCTG
Source organism: Laguncularia racemosa (assembly GCA_037954665.1). Classification (NCBI taxonomy): domain Eukaryota; kingdom Viridiplantae; phylum Streptophyta; class Magnoliopsida; order Myrtales; family Combretaceae; genus Laguncularia; species Laguncularia racemosa. The sequence goes on from JBBMOL010000412.1 coordinate 146,961, forward strand.
AGTGAGTAATTCCTTAATACTATTGTGATATGTGCGAATAAGGAAATATGATCCCAAAAGATAATGTCTCCACTTCCTTATTGCTTCCATAATAGCATGTAATTCCCAAACAAAAGTGGAAGTGTGAGACAAATGAGTAGAAAATTTCTTACTGAAAAAAGCAATAAAACAAGTCCCTTGTAATAGTACTACACCTAATCCAAACCCTAAAGCATCAGTTTCCACACACTACAAGAATTTTTACAATTGGTAACGTTTGCAAAATTTGCAAACGTTACTAATTCGAATATGATTTGATAACGTTTATTAAACATTATAAAAAATATACTATTAGTAACGTTTATAAATAAATGTAAAAAATATCTAGATATAATTTGATTTGTACAATTTTTAAAAAATAAATATAGTCAATCCTATTAAACATTTTTTACTCATACTAAAAGAATTAAATCAAGTTCAAAGTAAGAAAAAAAAAGCATAATAAAAAAAATTTGGTTATCCCGCTTTGGTTGGTCTCTCTTTTCGTTATCTCTCTCTCTTTCTCGCAACAGGTGGAAGCTCTCTTCCATTTTTCGAAACCCCTATTCCCACTATAACACAGAATGAAGCCCTAGTCATCTTCTCAAAACAGTGGCCTATGCACAAAGCCCTCTCCAGCAACTTGGAAATGGTGAGCATGAGCAAAAACTCCTAAATCTTTGAACCCCTACCTCTAAAAGTAACCACCTAGGATTCTTAAAAACAAACCCTAGAATTCAAGGTTTAATTTTGCAATGGACCTCAAACCTTCCACCCCCTGTCTCTATCTAAGACCCACATGACCCCCTCTCTCTCCCTTTCTCAACCTCTCTCTCTCTCAGCCGCTAGTGACTTCTTCGTACTTCCAGCATAGCAAGTATGTCTTCCATTCCCCCCACCTCCCTCTCTCTCTCTCTCTAAAATGCGTTTGATTGCAGATATACCAATCGTGCACCATTTCACCATCCATGAATGCCATTATTTTGGTACGTCCTCTCTTTAACCATCTTGATAGCATGAAACATCTATTTAGAATCCCTTGCTTATAGTGCTTTAGCCTGTACATGTATTGGGTATTGTTTGATTCTACCTAATTTATGTTGCTTTACTTGATTTTCATTTCTAACAGTGAAATTGAACCAATTTTTTCATCTCGTTTTGGCTCATGATTTTTTCCTCATCAATTCATTTTTGTGAGAAATTGAATAATATGAAAAAAAATTGTAATTTCATAAATCTCTTTTAGGTGTTGTTTCATAGCCTTTGGTTTTGTAGAAAAATGTTATGGGATTGTTCCAACAACTCTCCAATTGAACTTTCATTTGCATTATTCCCTCTTAATTGTGGCTTTCAACTACTTTTGGTTTTTCTTGTTGCATTTTATGTATGTTAGAGAATGGTTTCGCTATATCTTCCTGTGTTGTCCCTCTTGTGCCCTTTGTGGTGTAAGCGATACGATCATGTTGTGATTGTAGGAAATTACATCTTTATAATCTAAGCGTTGATGGACTAGTACATTATTATATTTTTTGAGACCTTGAGAGCTATATAAAAATCTTACTTGGACGTTTCTACATCTTTCTAATATTTTGGGCAAAGTCAACTTGAAAATGAAAGGCCGTTTTATGTACAAAGTAACATCAGCATGCTTATGCTATCAAGATTCATTTGATTTAGAGTATTGTATATTTCATCCCCTTTTCTATTTCTCTTATATCTTTTTGAAGGAATTGATAAACTCTTTTTGCGCATTTATGTTATTTGTTG
>JBBMOL010000412.1:149245-245918 GCA_037954665.1 Laguncularia racemosa
TTTTTCATTGCAATTAAAACATAGACCCTTTTCTTTACGGAGTTAAATTTCTTGGGATGTAAGTTTGTGAATAAGAATTTAAGAAGAAGGAAGAGAAGAAATATTTGGTTTAGAAAATTGGAAAGTGGAAGGTTTAATAGGAAGGGAATGAAGTGAAAGGTTAGATCGAAGCAGAAATTGCTCCTAAAGTTTAGCTTCATATTGCTTAACTAGCTATATGACATACATGAGAGAAGATGGTTTGGCAATTTGGACATCATGGCGGATATTGGTTTCTAGCCTAGAAACCAAGCAACTCATAAGGAAAGATTTAGGAACTCTAGCAATATAGTTTGAAAGTGCTTGAAACTCAGTTTGATAGTCTGACACAAAACATCGTTGCACTAACTTTGAAAGCAAACCTTGGACATCCTCATACTCTTTGATGGACCAAAGCGAATCTCCAAAGCTCTAGTAAAAGCCATCCAAGATGAGAGTTGATTATTACGAAACATCCATTTATACCATTATAGTGTTGGTCCTTCCAAGGTGAAAGAAGCAATGGTCAATCATTGGCAATCAAGAATCTTATGGAACTCAAAGAATTGTTGAGACTGAAAAATCCATCCAAGAGGATCTTGGCTTAAGAATTTTGGAATTTCTAGTTTAATACCCTTCAAAATGCGATCATCGACTGATATAAAAGATTCCATTGATAAAGAAGGATCATTAATCATAGCAAACCCCTTTAGTAAAGTAGAAGAATTCAAAGGCTAATGATGTGATAATTCTAGATTGTCAACTCTAGTGGCTAAAGATTTTAATTGGGCAATAATGGTTGTTAAAGTGTACTCTACCCCTTGAGCACTATGTTGCATTGTGACAAACATGCTTTTAATAGCATCCAGTTATGTTGGTTGAGAAGAAGATTAGAATTCTAATGCGATTGTAACAACAAAAACGAGAGCATTAAATTGTTAGGGCCCTTTTATTATACTCAACCTAAGTCGACCCTCGAGACTCTAAGCCTAACCTTTTAATTGAAATATCAAAGTTTTCTTTACTTTCCTCTACTGTCCTAATTTACTTGGTTAGTGCTTCTTCTTTTTCTATCTTCAATACTCTATTTCTTTAGATCGTAGGTTTGCTATTATCTTATTACTAACATTTACTTTGATTTGTGAATGTGTTAGGAAAAAAAAAAAGAAATGGTCTACTTCAAGTGTGTTCCAACTTGTGAAACAACAAATTTGTGGAAAACCAAATTCTTGGTTCCTATCTCTTTCTTGAATTTACAATTCTTTGATTGTACAATTGTCTTTCCCTTTAAATTCTGTAATTTTGTTACTATACTATCTGGAAGTTTGTTGTACCTATTCGATACTATTCTATTATGGCTATACTATGCAAATTCTCCTTTATACTGAGTTGTCCTATTTTCATATGATATGCTGTTACTTAGTCCTTTATGTTACCAAGTAGTCTTCATGCCATTTTGTGGTCTTCATATGTCGATCTCGCCTTGTTGTAATAGCTAGATTAGTAAAAGAGAATATTTGTTCATTATTACATTAGTAGATGAACTTGGGGGGATAAATTATACGAAATCTTTATTCCAATTAGTTGATAAATCTTTATTCAAATTTTAAAAGAATAAAAAAATAAAAATCTCAAGGTCTAGGAGGATTTCAAGCCTCTTTAACCCTTTCCAAAGCTACGAAGTTGTAACAATACCCGAGATCCGTGAATTCTTCATTATTGTCTCTTTTCTAAGGAATGATATTGTCATGTCGTTGTGCATTCTCTTATTTTCTTATAGTAATTTTGTTTTTTTTTTCCTAAGCTTATTATATATTTTATTTTTCCCTAACTATGACACTTCTAGTTTTTACAAAATTATTCAACTCTTCTACATTCATTTTTTGTGAATTGTATATAATATTTTAGGCACAATTCCTATAGTTTAATGTCATTACATAGATCTTGTACAACTCAACCCTTCTTTCTTCCATATTTCTTTGTGTAGTTTGTTTTGAATTTATTTTTTAATTACTTGATATGTAATATGATATATGGCTATTTTATGCCTTGACTTAAATGATTATATTGTATTTATTTTTTTGAAACATGTATTATGAGTGTGTAGTTATTCTATACTTTAACTCAATGATTTTATTGAATTCATTTTCATTGCAAACTCATTTTAGAGCAATTTTAGAATTCATTATGTCATAATTATATTAAATAAACCAATTTATTTCATAGTCATAAAAAAAGAGTCACTGACAATCACATAAGGAATGTCAATCATTGGCTTACAAATCTATCCCTCCTTGAATTAGCAACTTGGAATTCAATTTATTTTCAATCACTCGTGTATATAAAGAATTTTGATGTTATAAGTGTTTAATAGCAGTAAAAGTAAAAGAGAAAATTACATATAACTTCTTTGGGTGTGTTTTAAGTTATAATTGGTCAATGCAATAAAACCATTATCAAACTGTTTTATTTTTATTGTATGTATTTCTTTTATCAATATTACATATGAGTTCTTATTTTAACTACACACACAACATGGGCAGGCATCCACTACATTTTATGTAGCATTTAGTGTTTTACTTAAGTATACTATTATGATTAAATTTCTATTGTATGATTTCCTATTTTATTAACATGGACGAATAAAAAAAGAAATTACTTATGTGATTGTTTGAAAAAGAAAAGTAGTATTTTTATTTTATTTTATTCTTTTTTAATGCGATAGTTATCATTTATTAAATGGCAATGGATATACGTCTTGATAAAATGAAAATGTGACTTTGTGGCATTGCTTGAATAAAATTACTATAATATACAATAGATACTAGTCTTTTATCATGCAATACATTAATATATATTAAATCTTACATTTCTTGTAGTCATACTTCAATTTAATATATGTTGTTACTCATTTTTCATTAAGTATCTTTTAGTAATTTCTACATTATGCAAAATTTTTTGATGTGCTCAAAATCAAGTCCAAGCACAATCAAATGAATCAAAGAAAACAATCCTCAAGCCACAATCAAACCAGTCCAATTGAACTAGCAATTTGCGTGAACCCTAATGGAAATTTGATGAAATCCAATGGTTCAAAGATGCAATCAACATCCACTAATGATCAATTTCACTAAACAACAATAAGATCAAGTGAGTTTCATGTGAAATGGGTAAAGAAGAAAAGCACAAAACCGTGATGTACCCTCTTCCCACACAAGCATAAATTCACACCACCACTAAAGTGCATTCAATCTCAAATGAACAATCAACCTTACAAGCTAATTGTCCACGAATTACAATCACAAATAAGTCCAAGAAAGATTCAAATCTACCCTAGATATGACTCACTAGAGAAGAAATGAAAAACAACAAAGATGAAATCGATATGACTCATAATTCCCCTTTATCGCACTCGCCACAATTCCAATTCTTGGGTTGAAATTGATAAGATATTTTTGAACTAGGATAAACCTTAATTCCACACGTGAAAGTGCTATGTTTGTTCTGCAAAATATGGCCTCCTCAAACCCTCTTCTAAGCAAGTATTTATACTTGCTACTCTAAGAGTTAGAAAGTGGTCAAAATTACAAGTTTGCCACTTTTAAGGTGGCTAGTCCTAAAATGAAAATTATAAGAAAATAAAAGTGTTCCAAAATGATTACAACATAAATAGTCCATGCAAATGAAAAATATATAAAAGAAATCGGTCTTCAAGATGTCGGTTTTCTATAGGATTCATCGGCCCAGCTCATCGCCGGTTCAGGTCGGTTCATAGATAACCCACAAACTGAGTCTGAGAGAGTTTGTCCATTGCCCTATAAAATATGATAAGTGTGCCTGTTAGAAAATACAATACAAGAATAATAGAAAAGATGTTAATTTATAAATAATTCCAGGGTCGATCTGCTCAAAATGGGCCCTCATCGCCAAAATTCGAATTCCTTTAGTTTTTATCCTAATGATAGGTCTTGTCGGATTTTGATTCCTATCATTTTTTATGTTGTTTAAATATTTTATTGTTCTAATTATCTTGCTATTTAAATCATAGTATATTTGTATCTAATGTTTAATGAATGCTATTGTGTTTTTGTATTTATTTGGAATTTTCAATTAATATTAATTTCCTTTTCTAATTTATGTTTCATTCTTAATAATTTTCACTTTGTACAATTTTTTAACTCTAAAGCATTAAGCAAATCATATCTTCATATGTGTAATGTCCCGAAAATTTTGAAAAACTATATAAAAATTATAGAAAATAAGCGAAATAATAGATACTTCTAAGCCAGGTAGCGAGAATGATAATTTTGCAATATTAAGATTTTAAGAAATTTACAACAAAATTTTAAAACATCGTGATACATTAATATTATTTTAATTATTTACGAATAACCAAAAACTTGTGAGAAATAATAATAGGTTGTAAAATAGAAAAATGAGGAAGACATGAGATCTATTTGATAAGTATAACAAACAATAAGAAATAGATATTTAAAACAATTGGATAGAATAATTTTATGCAAAGGAAAAGGATAACGAGTGTAAAATTTCAAATTATATGAAATACATTACTAAATGAATTTAGGAATCTATGTAATTGAAAAATATATGTGTATAGGTATATAAACAAATAAATAAAAATATAAATAAAAACAATTGTAAGTTCTAATTTTAGTTTGTGCAATTTAAAATAAAAAAAATAAATTCGTCGAAACATAAATCATAAACAATATTAAGTTAAATAATAAAAATAAATCAAAATTATAGATTTAGGAATTTCAAATGAAAATTTTGAGTAAATATTTATGTTCAGAATAATCAAATTAGATCAGACATAAAGTTTCGTAATAAAATACTAAAAATACAAAATTTAAAAATGTCATTGTACGCACATGGAATATTAAAATATAAATAATTATAATATAAAATATAATATATATATATAACAGTGTGAATAGTGACAGGTCGGCATAAAAGAAAATATCAAAACGCTATAAAAGGAAAGAAGGATTTAGAAAATGTGAGATAGAAGGTGATAGGAATCATATACCCACAGGACCTATCACTAGGGCAAGAGCTAAAGGATTATAAAATTTGACGATGAAAGTCCTCTTTGAGCAATTAGACCCCGAAGATATTTGTTTAGTATCTTCTTTTTCATTATATAATTATTGTGTATTTTAGTAGGTACATTTGTTGGTTTTTACAAGACGATGAGTAAATTCACTAATGCTCAGTTTGTGGGTTATTCATGAACCTACATAAATCAAAGAAGAACCGGTCCTACATTGCTCAATGGAATTGAAGGAAACCAACCACATATGAGGGTTTTATTTGTAATTTCCTTTTATTAAAACTGACCACTTATGTTGTTCTTAGCTTGTATTTTCTTTTGTTAAATTTGCCTTATTTGGAGCAAGTATTGTTTGTAAGGAACTTTTTAAACATTACATATATGAAAATTGTGCTGTGGAGAACTCCTCCCGATGCATCCTCTACTCTTATCAATTTCATTGTGAAATTGTGCCGAGTTAGCTTAAGGAATTATTGTAAGTCATATCAATATTTCTTGATTTGCTTCCAATTATTACTAGTGTGTCATATCTGGTGTATAATCGGTTGGTTCATTTGTTCTTGTTTCACGTAATTAAGGTTCCATCTTCAACCTCAGGTTCACACCGTTTAGTTGGAAATTGGAATCAATTGTGTTTGACTTGTTAAGCAATATTGAGATTCCCCTTGAGCACATTAGAAGGATAGAATAGAGGAGGCAATGAGAGAGAGTAAGGAAGAGGAGAGAAACACGAGAGAAAAAGAAGAGAAAAGAAAAAGAAAGGAAGAAAAGAAAAACGAACAAAAAAATTTGTGTCTCAGTCAGACGACCTCTAATTCACAATTTGTGACTGCTAGCGTGTTCCTTGAGGTAAGTACAACTCAAGAAGACTAAGTTTATGCAAAATGGAATTATTATTTTTTTTAGTATAGGTACTAATGTCAAATATGTAAAAATTTTAGTATTTAGCCTAAAAATTAGCCATATTAGTTAGAAATATTATAGATATGAGTATCCTAAGTTCGAATAGTATATGATAGTGCATTTTTACTTATGTTTTAAGCGAGGAAAAATTATTTAAAAATATAGCCAAAATGTTTTTAGTGAAATTGAGGAAAGCGAAGCTTGGCGATGGAGATCTCGTGATGTGTGTGAGGATGGGAAGGAGATTCTATGTGAGAAATTTTATGATGGTGTGTCGGTGTGTAGCATGGAGGTGAAGGGTATATGTATGTGTGTATGTGTGTGGTGTGTATATGTGTGTGTGTGGGTGTGTATGAGTGTATGTGCGTGAGTATGTCTTTGTATATGTGTGCATGTGTGCATTAGTATATGTGTGTGTGTGTGTGTGAAATTTGTATGTGTAGGGGTGTGTTAGTGTGTGTGTGATGGGTGTCTGTCAGTGTGTGTGAATGTATGTGTGTGTGTGTGTGTTTGTGTGTGTATGTGTGTGTGTCGGAGTATGTGTAAGAAGAGAATGTGTGTATATGTGTATGTGTGCATGTGTTGGTGTGTGTACGTAAAGGGGGTGTGATGTGTATGTGCTAGTGTGTGTAAATGCGAAAATGTGTGTATGTGTGGGCAAATGTTTAGTATGTAGGTGTAAGGGAGACATGAAGTTGCATGAGAGTATGTGTGTGGAGTGTGAGTACGGTGTATGTGTGTGATATTCGAAGTGCAAGTATGTAGCAAAGAGTAAGAGGAAAAAGAATTGGGAAAAGGGGAAAGGGGAAAGAATGAATGAAACAATGAAGCTGAGTGAAAAAAGGGAATTGTATGAAGGAAGCAAGTGTGTATGTACGTCGAATTGAACAGAAAAGAAGAGATATTATCAGTATAAAAACGGTGGCTCAAGTAGCTTGACCAAGTGATCAAGTTATAAAAAGAAGTCTTGGAAATGCATACATGTCATCAATGAAATGATTGTGTGTAAGAGTGAGTGTAGAGAGGATATATAATTATAAAATTTTGAAATACTAATGCAAAATGAATAAATTATACTAAAATACTAAATTATGTATAAGTGAAATATAAACGAACCTTACTTAGTACCTTTAACTAAATTAAGGTTCGGCTTAGATTCTAGATATCTACCCTATTTTGTTTACCTTATCATTAGGTAAAGGGATTACACGACGGAATCACTCGACAACAATTAGGACGACCATAAACAGGTGAGTGGGAAACTCCATCATGTGCTACAATGTGATGATTGATTTTGATATGTTGTGTTCAAACTAGATATGTTATATATGTGTATTTATTTATTGAAGGTGTGGATGTGTATATATGTATGTATGTATGGATGTGTGTATATGTATGTATGTGTAGATGTATATGTATGTGCTTGGTTATACGCCTGTTTGAGTGTGGGAGTATGCGTTGTATATATACGTATGTGTTTGTGCATGCGTGCATATGTGTATGTATGTGTTTATGTATTGATGGAAAGGATTATGTGTTGGAATATGTGAAGATGTGAGTAATGGATTCATGGATGAGATGCGTGTATACACAATGAAAATGGTTTAAGGGTGTGAAACATAATGGGTTGATTATGAAATTTGAATTTGATTATTGATACTTGTTGGGGAATGGTATTTCTTGAATGGTTAATAGATTGCTTCATTTTCTTTATGTGGATTGGCTTGCTATTGTATATTGATTGATCACCCAAAATTGAATAATTAAAGGATAGGACTTAATTTAAATGAGACATGCATTGCGCAAGACATTGCATAAGTTTGAAGGCCATCACTGCTACAGGGGCATCCAGAAGTAATTGTGATATTACTGACCTGTCCTGTGTGAATTAAAAGATTAGGGGATTGTTAGGGCTTTGCCGGTTCCTAGTCAAGTATGTTCCTTAAGGGTGTTGCTCTAATTGATGCAATAGCATAGGAGCGTTCACTATTAAAGTAAAGATATTATAAATATCAAAGTGATAAGATGATTAAACCAAGTAATGAGACCCGAGCATTGATAGTGGCTTTGGAATCCCTAACCTAAGGTCAAGGTAGGGCGTAAACCTTAGACTTTACGTTGGTTACCGAAAGACGACGTGAGATACTGCATTCATATGGTTGTTCTTACATAGCATATGTGATGCATAAACCTTAGGTATGTTAAACCTAGAACCCAACAAACGCAATTGAGATCAAATCCCCAAGAATTGTCTTGAATAAGTAGAACAGAACTAGACTCCAATTACACTTGTTGACTAAAACCTAAGTTATCAAAAGGAATTTCCCCAATCAATTTTGGTTAAAGAATTCCAAAGGGAGTTCTTTTGCAAACAATTGATTTTGCAATGACCAAGATAGAATTGTTTATGGTCAGTCACCAATAGTGCTCTTCCGACCGAATCAATTTTATTTTATTTTTTTTTGGATACGAATCTATGATATGAATAAAAGTGTGGAATTGAAACAACAAGCAAATAAACAAGGATAGAGATTACTTGAACCTAGAACCTAATGAACGCAATTGAAATCAAATCCCCAAAGATCATCTCGAATAAGTAAAACAGAACAAGACCCCAATCACACCTATTGACTAAAACCGTAGTTATCAAAAGGAATTTCCCCAATCAATTTCGGTTGAAGAATTTCAAAAGGAGTTCTTTTGCAAAGAACAAGGGAGGGTTTTCTTTTAAAAAAAAAAGATGTGTTTCTTTCAATATTCATTAATGATGTTGTTATGTTGACCCTTACTCGATCATATAAGGGTGTCACGCAACAAGCCTAATCTAGCTTGCAGCCTTATCTTCTTATGAACCGAAACACCTAACTAATTATTCTAAATTATAAACCAAAACAAATAATAAAAAATAAAAAAACAAAACCGAGAATCCTCTTTTCCTTTTCAATTCAATAAAAACATATCTACTCTAGGACTTCAAATTCTTGCACCCCTCTATGGAAATGTAAATCAAATTGATAGGTGTTGGTTCTCCTTTCATGTAATTTGATTCCTTAGTTTGTAGCACCATGACTAGTCCTTGTAAGGTGTCATTCATCCTCTTAGATCTAGCTCGAGTCATTGGGCCTCCAATTCCTTGTAATGGATCTTGGGATTTCGGTTCCACCCTCTTAGATGCTAGTTGATCCTCATTAATATGACTTGATAGCTTGATTAAAATTTCTTGTGCGTGTGTAGCATTAAGAGTATTGCACTCTCATTCACTAAGTTGTAGTGTGCTCACCCCTCTACAGACTGTTTTGCAAGTAAAAATCGTAAAAGCTTAGGATGGGATGAGATGTGAAATGTCGAGTGTTCTTGGAAGCTTATAGCGATAAAATAAGAAATTGATTGATAGGCTTTCTAGATAAAATGTTACCTTAGGGCCTTAATGTAAGGTTTTATTCCATTTTACTGTTTGGTTGAAGATATCGACTCTTTGTGAATGGGATACATAATCCATAATTATATTTTATTATATAATTGTATGTAATATGATTAGTCGTAAATGCAATTAAATATTTAGAGTTTTACGATCTCTGACTCGTAAAATGGTTATCATCTAACGGGTACAAATGTGTTATGATAGCTTTTAGTAGAAACTCTCAAACCCTAGGTTGGTAGCGTGACGATATGTTTTCATTAAATGATTTTATTAATTTAGTTTTATAATTGATATTGAAGTTGACTAAAAGACCAACTATTTGACATAAGCACACACAGCTCAATGCGTCATCGATCATCCTAGCAACAAGGATTACGATGGAATGTCATTTTATATGTAAAATCTTGCTTTGCTAAGTATATAGTTCCCCATTTCATATAATTTGTATTTATTTTTTAGGCAAATGATGACTTCTTCAAGAAATTAAATTAGTCATGATTAACGTATTTTTAGTGTACTGATTTTTTCTTTTCTTTTTTCCTTTAAAATTTTATACACTTTCTGAACTGTTTATGTTTTTTTTTTTTTCATTTCTTTTCTTTTTCGTTTTCTTTTTCATCATTAGTCTCATAGAAAATTTGATTTAATTATTTACATACATTATAGTTGCTGTTTGCTAGTGTAAGTTAAATATGTTATAGTGTTTTAAATTTAAATTTACGATTCTACATAACTCACTCTCATCTGCAAATTGGAGAGAATAATAATAGGCACAACAAAAGAATAAATAATAAATAAAAATAAAAAATATTTCCCATAACATCACTAGAGATAGCAAAATCAAAACCTTTCTAGTTCTTCCCTAAATGGGAAGAGAGCCCGTGTAAAGCCGAATGGCTTAAAATGCAATTTGAGGAAAAAGTAATATTATTTTTTCTCATATCGAGCTTTGTGAAAGAACAATGACGACAACATTTAAGCTACCGTCATTACAAATTTAGGCAACTACTTCATGAAGCATTTGTTATCCAAAGCCAAGATGTTGCCCTAATAATGTGGGAAGAGAATCCATTTATATGATAAATCACATAATATATTAGGTTCCTCAAAGATACAATAGAGACTAAAAACAGTTAAAAAAGAGTAAGCCTTTTTATTTTACTATTGCAATTATTTCAACATTGCATTTCTCATGTTTGCTATTACTGCAATATTTCAACACGACTTGACAGGCCTTGGAAGCCGGCCATTAAGACATTTCAGATTATCTGTGAAGGTAAGAAGGAGATGCAAGAAAAAGAGAATAAAGCTAAACAAATTCAAAGAGATTTGAACGAAAATTATCATCATGAGTGGACAGGTTACAAAAATGAAATGTTGAACATTGAAGTTAGAAAATCCAAATGCACTCAAGTTATATCAATGTTCATACTAAGGCAAGTGCAAGAGCCAACCACAAATCTGCCATGGAATAGATGAGAAGAAATAATTGAATTTCAATATCATCCATCCATAATTTCCTAGCTCGTTCCACAACATTCAATTACAAAAAGAAAACGAGTCAACAAAATGACTACAACAACTAATCAGAATTTGTCCAGATCCTCAAGACAATCGCAGTGGATGTAAGGCATAGGATGATGTGCTTTACACGACCAATGGAAATTAAACATTGATACTTCATTTAAGTCTTCGAATATTTGTTATTATGCTAAAACCATTCAGAATTAACCACTAAAGCAACGATGGTATAAATTGTGATGTTATCAACGATGGTATGATACCTCCGTGTCTAATTGTCACCATGACCACTTGAGCTATCTCCATCACTAAACGTCGGGGTGGAAAAAGGTGGAGGAGATGATTTAAGCCTGAAAATCGCGACTTTGATGTCATCGTCTTTAAGACCCTGAAAAACGAGTAACTGGTACACCTTTGGTTGGTCCTCCTTCACATCCTTGGCCTCCAATGTGATAAAATACCAATACCCGGCTGCAGCCTGTTCATTGGCTGTGATAATGCTCACAAATTCTAATTGCGTACCCTACAAAAACAATAGAAAACAAACAACAAAAGGTCACTAAACGAACTCTTCTAAAATACTGTGAAAATCCGACCTTACAACACTTAAAAACTGATAATTTATATCAATTAACACGAGTGGAGATAAGATTCCAGGGAAATTCTAAACCGAAGTCTAAAGCCCAATGTTATGTTATACGATTGTAAATTTCGAGAATGACCTTTTCCTCGTTATGCTGTTGGAGAGCATAAGACACCAAGTAGGTGAGATTTTTTCTCTGTGATTCAAGGTCACAGGGAAGAATCATACAGAATAATTCAACGTTTCTGCATTTCTCGATATCAACATCAAACCCCTGCGAGCAAAATCCATTTTATTATGTTATTATTATTATATTTATAGTCGTCGGCGGCGGCATCACGTTTTAGACGATACGAATTAATGTTAATAGATCGTACCTCGCTCTCGTTAAGCATCTTAAAGTACTCTATAGCTTCAGGGGTATCCATCTCGTCATCATAAATATCATCCTCATCCAATGACTCATCTATCACTGGAACACAGCAAAGATCCTTTTGCTTTCTCTCTTCTTCTTCTTCCAACGCCATTGTCACGCAAACCCTAATTTCTCACTTCGAAATTATTTTATTTATTTCTTTGTTTATTTTGGGGGGTTTGGACGACGGAAGCGGCTTTTAAAGGGAATATTGAGGATCGAGATCAGGATGGATTTATTAGGATATGAGATCGGATGTAATCAAGCCCTAATATCTGGTCTCGATTTTTTCTTTTTTTGGGCCTTGGAGACTGTAGCAGGTGTTAAATAGAGTTGAAGATCGTGATCGAGATTGATTTGCTAGGATAAATGATTCGACGTCCCAGATAGACTGACGGTAAATCTACAACTTTGATTGAGGCAATTTTTTTCTTTTTTTCTAAAAAAAAAGGGTTGCTTCCAATCTTTCTTCCTGAATTTCCTGGATTATCAATATTAAATTAGTATTAATATCTCTGCAAAATCATCCAATATTATGTGCATGATTTTAGGCTAAAATTGTTAGTTTTCCAATTATAAAAATTTAAAGATAATAACGTATTAAATTATTGATAGAAATAGAAATAATAATAATGTGATGCACATGTAACACAGGTACCTAAAAAATGCAAAATAATTATATAATGAGAAGTTAAAATATTAGTTTACATCATCTAAAAAGTTTTAAACCATGAAATTAGCCAAAAAAAAGAAGACCTACATAGTTATTCATTTAAAATGTTATTAAATGCAATAATCTACTATATTTCGGGTGGAAAAGGTTAATATGATAAATAAAAATGTACATAAAACTCTCCATCCCTAATTAATATAATTTTTTTTCAGGGAAAGGAATTAATTTCATCAAATTAAACATTGCATCAATCCCACTTTCCCTTTAGATAATACAGATTTAGATAAATGTTAGTTACATAAGAGAAAGGAGGAAAAAAATTAATATTCCAATAAGAAACTTCGATAGTGTGATATTAAAGTGAAAAATGGAATGAAATTTTTAAAAATTGTAAGGCTTTGATCTTTTGAAGATGTAGTTTTAGATAAGAAGATTGTTAGAAAAATTATTGAACTATGTAAAAAAAAAAAAAAACCCAAAACCTAAAATACCTAAGAATGAAAAAAAAAAAGTAAAAAACAAAAACAAAGAAAAAAGTTTAGAAAATACAACATGAAGAGTTTTGATATTTCACTCTACTATTACAATATCACTTTTAGTAAATGATCACTCATAGTATATGTCGCGTTTCTTACCATCACCAATGCTAAATTGAGACTTCTATATTGAAAATATGTAATAAAAAACACAGTCGACAAACCTTGAATTTGACTTGTAAAAGTAATTGCATAAACACAAAAGCTAAACCGTCAACAACAATACCCAATCTAGTTGAAATCTATACTTGTAGTCGTCAACACGATTAGGATTCGTCTATACACTGAAAGGTATACCTAATATAATCTACCGCCCTTATAATGGCCTACCTCAAGATATAACCAAATGTGTAACAATTAATAAGGTTAATGCGAACCTAACTAATAGAACATTCTAAACAACAAGGAGATAGAAAAGGTTAGACAAACTAGTACAAACAACTCATAATTTGGCCTAACTATTCCATAAAGAATAGGAATAACTTGTGAACTAATTAATGGGGAAAAATGTAATATCTAAATCTAATAAATAATTATAGAAGCTTAAATTGAGCCGTATTTCCTAAAGGACATTGAAGAAATCAACAACAGAAAAATTAGTACATACACTATATCATATAGAATGAATAGACTATAATCATTGAAATGGAACATTGTCTAGTTATGAGAAAGGTGATCAAATTTATATAGAAGAAAAATTTTAACATCCATTGAAGACGTTTTCATTTTAAAAAAAAAAAAAATTGTAATCTATAACAATATATTAAGATTACCTTCCCAAAGGGAACATCTGAAGACACATTCAACAACAGTGCTTTTAAATTTCTACCAACAAAAATGAATACTTACTTGGCAATCGCTCTTCTAGCTTTCCAGAAATGCTTCTGATCTATTATACCTACAACATCATCCGGGGTGATATCCATAACTGATACTGGATCTATAACGGTGGCCTCAGAGACATCATCACCCTTTTCAGCACAGCTGTTGGCAATGATCCCCATGCCTTGTCCCTTACGTTGTCACAATCACAGGCAGGCTCAGCAGAAAATCTAGGAACCTCTCCTGAGCAACACTCATTTATTGGCCTTGAAGCATCTTCCCACTCATTATCCCTGTTGATTTATCAAACCCATTATTCCTTCAAGAAGATTCTTCCTCACACTGAGCTCTATGACCTTGCTGTGGACATGCATCCCTGTGCTCAAGAGGTTCATGGCACGCGTATCCTGAGATACGTGTGTAATGTTCGATATTTTATCAAAACTTTCTGAGGTTGATAGATTGTCTGGGTTTTCCATTGAGGACCTCTTTACCCAGCAAGCTCTCTTTAGGATCTTCAATGCCTTGACTCCTTTCCTGCCAGTGATTGACACCCAAGAAGCCAGACTGTTTTGAATCCATATTGGTCTTTACTGGAGACATATAATTCGAATGGAATGGTGTAAAGTTCCGCATTACGTTTACTGGTTTGACTTTTGCCATAACCTGTGCCCAACTGAATAAACACAGGAACCACTAAGTCATCTTCATTTCCTGTATTATTTCTTTGCTCCACCGATGCTGTCTGATAACTCATACTCGCCCCAGCAGATTCACAAACATCAAAGTTCTCAACAGCAGGAGTTGGCATATGAAGCGGGTAATAAACATTTCTTTGGGAACTACTCCCCTGCTGTCAAAAAACATAAAAACCTCAACTTACGGAGATAAATTTATCCGATGCATGATATGCACCCTGCAAAAGGAGCAGTAAGATAAAGCTATCATCATAACCAGTTGCATCTAGATCTAACATCAAAAGCTACCTTGCCAGGAAGATGATAGAAAAGAAAAATTAGTAATCAATATCATAAATATATCTTACTTTATCACCATTTATGCCTTCTCATGAGCACTAGGATGTTAAAGCCTCCTGAGGGAACAACAAGCGAATTAACTGACATGCATCCGAGGTGATCTATGCACTACAGAAGATTGGCTACTACTACATTCAAACATATGAAACATAGAGCAAAACTGTTTAGACAAGTTGTAATTATTGAGATTTCGCTAGTTTTTTTTGGATAAGTGAGATTTCGCTAGTTGCTTCTAACAGATGGACTAATTGGACAAAACATTCAACGAGCTCAAACAAAACTTGGTAAAAGCATCGCATTAGAAAAGTCAGTTGCAAAAAACATTTATCTGATCACGAGCTAATAGAACTCATGAACATAAAACTCTAACCGAATTTTAAACTTCAACAAGCAGACAAAAAAAGCCAACTAATAGCTTTCTTTCTCCTACCTGATTGGAAGATGTTGAAGGAACCAAACTACTGTTGGTAGGATTATGAGGCGAGCATCTGGCATTGAACCTCTGGGAAGAAGGAACGCTAAATTGTTCATAAAGGGCCATCTTGTTCCTTGGAGGTGCCCTAGGCCCGCCTTTCTCAGTATCATTCAAATGTAACCTAGGAAACATAGGTCTTATGATTTTCTCTTCCTCTTTTCCTCCCCTCATCTTTCAACAACTTCAACTCAATAACCAATTACATAATCACAAAAATCTATCCTCACATGAAAGCAAAACTAATCAAAACATCCCGTGCCAAATGAAGTGAACACAACAACACTTACATCAAAAAATTATATATTCAATCAGTTATTTGGTTTCAAAAATGGAATAGTGATTATACGTAACTAAACAGGGACAACATTTAAAAATAAAAAGAGCAGTGACCGACTTTCAAGCCAAAACCGAATTAACACAAAGTTTCAATCTTTATAAATTTCTAACCAAATTCGGAACCATTATGACTTAAACTTCAATACCCAGATGCCCAAACCTAAAGATTAAACATACCAAGAAGTTAAAATCATACCCTTTCTCCAAATTCAGCAATATCCCACAAATTCCAATGCAGAGGCACCCATGGGTATTGAACAAGATCAAACTTTCACCGTGAATCAACAAGTAAAGAAGCAATTGAAAATGTTCAAAAGACAAATCAGGTGAAACCGAAACAAAAGGGGATCTTGGTAGGGTCAAAATTAGGGCTTTGCCAGAACTAACGAGTGAGGAAATGGGGAATGATAGCAAAAAAAGTGCAAGAGGATGTGGACCCAATTGGATAGAACTAGCTAGAAGGTGCTCTTTTTAGGTATTTTAAATTCTTTATTATGTGACCTGGCATAGTTGGCCCGGCATTGGCATTGAAGGAAAAAATTGTATTTATTTTATGGCATTTCGTGTAGTATCAACAAAGATTCAATGCTTAAGTAAGGGACATCACCTATTTTTTACTAATACTAAAATGCAAGACAGTTCGAATATTTTCAGGTAGTTATGAATGATATGAGAGTTCAATCTTTGAGAATGTTGATGGTCTCATGTTTTTACATGGAGAAGTTCGGTTTAAGGATTGGCTGCAGTCAGGAATTTTGCGAAATTGAATTTTTTGTAGTTAGTTTCTATGTGGATAGGATTTGGGTAATTATTATTATTTAGTTCTTTTTTTGTAGTTTAGGGTTTGAATTGAGTTTCATAAAGTGTTTAATATAAGAAATTTATTTATATATAAGATAGTTTTAATATGAATAAAAATAAAATTTGAATTAAATTTTATAATGACTTAGGATTAGATTTAGATTATAAATAACTTAAAATAATGATATATTTATGCATCCTTCGTACTTTTAATTCCAATACTTGAAAAAAGGTTTAAGAACTCTTTTTCCCCTCCGTGGGTAGCTTAAGCTGCTTTAAGCAATAGGTCTATACTTATGATTAAAAAAATTAAATTGTAACTTTTATTTTTAATTTTTAATGTTTCGCATGAGAATTGGAGCTACATTGCTTAGGTAATCAATGCAAATGCTTCAACCCTGAGCATACCAACACGTGTAATTTTTTAAGCTTTTATTAAATGTGTAGTGCCTTTATTGATTTTACAAGTATTATCATTAAAGCTTTTAAGTAAATCATTGAATGAATTTCTTTTTTTTTCAAATTCAATATTGGGTTTAGACATACCTATATCGGAGAGTAAAGGTATTTATCGTTCAATTTCAATTTAAATCCCTAATAAATTGAACTACCTTTAATAGTTAATGGTTCTAAATAGAATTGCTTTAAATACGGTTTGATTTGATTTGATTTAACTCAAATAACTTTTAAAAATGCCTAATTGTTCTTGTCACGTTTCACTTTATGCAATATATACTTGAAATACCTTAGAGAAGTTGTTCAACTAGGGGGCATTTCCCTAATTTCACATTTATTCCCTTCTAGTAAAATCAATATTATCCCTTTTGTTTTACAAAACAAGGATGAAGACAGTTAGGGTTATTTTAAAAGAACAACTCCTTTTAAAAGAAGAAACGTATTTTCTAAGGAGAAATAGACATTGTCCCTTTCTCTAAGGGGCATCATCCATCTCTTTTTCTCTCTTTCTCTCTAGTCTAATGTATTGTTTTCTAAGCCTAAGGTTTTTTTTTTCTTTTTAAGGCAAAGTTTAGCTTTGAGAAAGAAAGTTTCACAAAACTTAAAAGTGTTGGCTTTCATTTTAAGTATAAGTATTGAATAAGGTTTCCTAAACCTACAATTGTGTTTTTCAAAAGAACTTGTGAAAGTGATGATATTAAGACCTTGTTGTGATTGTGTGTAAGAAATGGCTAGAATTGCATGAAAGGCGAACAAAAGGTATTGCGACCTGTCTTTTCTTTGTTAATTGATGTGATTTGGGAATAAGACTAAATCAAGGTTTTTTATTATTCTAAGGTCAAAGTCTTACAATTGAAGTAAATGTAAAAAAAGGTCGGTAACCTATGATTTAGTAATTCAATGCTTTATGAATTATGCATGTGTAAACTTATGATTATGGAGTGGACTAATGTTGCACTATTAAATTTTCTAAAGTTTTGGTTGAAAGAAAATTTGATCAAAGATGGTTTTAGTTTTAGAGAAAATCTACACTTTGGATTAACGAGCTCAATTATATTAGAACTAAGTTTGACAAACATGACTTAAGTATATGGTTACTATGTATGTTATAATTTAAGTTCACATTATCGTGTGAAATTTTATTTCGATCCAATTAAGATGGAATAGTTAATTGAGCTCATTTAAGTAAATTGTGTCTAATTACATTGGTCACCCAAGTGAGAGTAAGAGGATGGTCCTTAAGCCTGTTTTGATTAAGTTGACTTGGGGTTGGGTCGATCCTAACTCGATTTAATTAAACCATTGTCCAATTTAATCTTAATTTATCAACAATTAAGGCCTTAACTTTAAAGGACTATAACTTATTCAATTTAACCCAAAATTAGGTAAAACCAAAGCTATTCATCTTCTTATTCACTACCCATTTTATTAAAAAGAACATGATTTTATTCAATTTAGAGCTATTGAACTACCAGACTAATCTTAATTACGAATTTTCAATTTTAGGAGCTCATAACTTGCTTAATTTAAGTCAAATCACTCCAAACCAAGACCCACTTATTTTTACTCCTTCCTAGTGTCTAATATATAATTTATTTTTCATTTTCAAGCCCAAAATACTATCAAAATAGAGCAAATGAAACAAGGCATGCCCTAACTTAATTTTTATCCATTTATTAGTCTAATTCAAAATATTGTGATCTTTAGCCCTCATTTCATATTCAAACCACTTCTTGTTCATAATTAAATTATAATTCTACTAAGCAAACCCAATTTATTACTTTTTGTTTTTTTTTTTTCCAAAACCAAACATTACACCAAAGTGTGCATGAAAATCTAATTCCAAGTTCACACCATTCTACAATTCAACCTAATTCATCCTCAATTCTTGCTAAACTCAATTTTTATCTTATAACTTCAATTTCTATTATATTTATCACATAAAAAATATGTTAAAATGTTGGGAATTAAGAATTTAGTCATTAATTGATTCTATTCAACCACTTAGTTCAACTATAGCACTACTTTCCACTCTTAACCTTGCATATATATCATTTAATCACCAAAATCAATATAGATATCATAAGTTCCTACTCCAATCCTCAATTTATCATTAGCAGAGATCCAAATCAGATTTAATAAGTACAATTTAAGCCTCAAATTCATCATCATAATGACAACTATACATTGCTTAATATAATCTCCATTTGAGTCATCAAACTTGATTTCTAATCACATTTCCAATACCTAATAACACATCTTGTACATTAAATCCTAAATTAACACTTAAATCATCAAATGACAGTCAAGGGAAGCAAGATAAGTGGCAACCACAATGGGTTCTTACAATATACCATCAATATTTAACAAAAATCATAAAATCATCATGTTATATTACTTATAACTATTTTAAATCATCAACTTAAACAAAATTTTAAACTTATCTTATTGGAGACCTAAGAAATACCCAAATCTTCTCCCAACCATGCCTATCCATCTCTGAGATGATGTTTTTCCCAAACTCCTAATTAATTTTCTTCATAATAAACATCATACATTAGTTAGATCTATAATCTATAAACAAAAATTTACTTGAATCAAGTCATTTTATTACTTACCTTTATACCCAAATCGCATGGAAAGTAGCCCCCTCTTAGCTTGAAATTTTACTTAATCCTTGATCTAAAACTCACAAGAAAGTAACTAGATAAGTATAAGGTTTAAATGGTATTAAGAGGTTTAAGGAGTAAAATAGGCTAAATGGTTTTTTTTTTTTAAGAGTATTTACCTTAGAGAATTTTCTAGAAAAATAAAATGGGGGTTGCTGTTTTTCTATCTTAAAGTGGGTTTTTATTATAAGGTTTAGTGAGAGTTTAAGGGTAAGGATAAATGGATCCATAGAAGTTAGTGGGATTGTAGCTGATGGTAATATATGTCCTCTTAATTTAGCCTATTTTGGTATTGTATTTCCCTTAATCTCTTACACTTACTCCAATTGCAAAACAGTGTTATTTTATTTACTAAATTGCCCTTGAAATTTAATTGACTTAGTTACTTCTCCATAAGATAAGCATAGGGGTATTTTAGTCATTTTGCCCAATTGATCTCCAAATTAAAAAAATTCCTTTCCAATTGTCTCTAAATATTTTATAGTAATTTTATTTGCCTAATTAAGGTATTGAAACTATATTTAAGGTCTTTAAGAAATTTTAAGTCCATTTTCCAAAAACTAATTTCAAGAGCAAAAATAGTCATTTTTAATAAATTATCTTCATGCTTCAAGAAATTACTTCCAATAGTTTAAAATGACTCAAGTTATTTAGTGATTTTGACCAACTTCAATGAATCCAAATTGGGTTTTGGTCATTTTGCAAAATTCATCTTCAACATGAAGGATATATTTGATCACTACACTTTAATACTTATACCATGATTTTTTTTAGCACTCCTTTATCATATTAAATTAACCAAAATATGGAATAAGGCTATGGTTTAACATGTAAAATAAAAGCTCATCCGTCCATAAACTTGCAAGCTCTCAGCCCATTGTGTGAATACACCCTTCTTCATTTACATAAAGAAATTTGAATAAGGATTCACTATTCTATAATCATATAGGCTACCATTAAAACCCTAGCTATAAAGCGTGTGAGGAATTAACCTTTGATATCATAGGTAAATGCACCTATCAATTAACGTAATATAGTGAATTAATCATCTCACAGAGACTACAATTACTAATATTAATTAAGACTTTATTATCTAATCGTCAAATTAAAAGGAGTTAATTAACTATGAAATTTTATGATTATTAAAATGATGAAAAAAAAAGTAGGTATAAGAGTTCAAATTAATGTTATAAGGATACATATCTAGATTTAGTTTCCTCCTAGAATCATATATAATTTATTAAAGTTAATTCCAATTTCATTCTTTATTTTCTTAACCGTAGAAATTCCTTAATTAAATTAATATCTTTCTTAAGATTATTAATTTATAATCTTAGGTTGATTAATTGAGATTTCTCTCTAATGAAAACCCCTAAAATTGCATTACATTCACTCTATGAATTCCATTATTATGTTTGACCCTAATTCGAAGATTTATATCATCGTATCTCTAAGGTTGTATGCAACTCTTTTCAATTATATTAGATCTACTCTTATATAAAATCTCTCGATCTTTATATAAGAAATAAAATTTCAACTAATATACTAGCAATATTAAAT
The DNA here is from genome assembly GCA_037954665.1 of Laguncularia racemosa. Lineage (NCBI taxonomy): Eukaryota > Viridiplantae > Streptophyta > Magnoliopsida > Myrtales > Combretaceae > Laguncularia > Laguncularia racemosa. The sequence continues at coordinate 170,546 of JBBMOL010000412.1, forward strand.
TAAAAACAATAAAATCATATAATTGAATTACAAAAAATGATAAATAAATCATTAAATAATAATAATAAAAATTACATGTTCATTCTAGAGTTTATCATACTCAAATATAAAAGAAATTAAGCTATAGATATATTGAATCTAAAAGTAATAATAAAAAAAAACATAAATAAAAACATTAAAAATTTAATCTTAATTTTCTAATTCTATTTTTCTATTCTAATTTGTTCTATGGTTTAAAACTAAAACTACAACTATTCTAATCTATTTTTCTACTCCTACTATAATCTACTCTTACTATCTGCTGCCTTCTGATGTCCTTTCTTCGGCTATATATATATTGACATGGTTAGAATCTTGGATGTATCCTGTGCTTTCCCGACATATCTTCCCAGACTCGAACTGTTCTTATTTGCTTTGGAGTTTTGATTCAATCTTCTTGTCATCCTCACCGTTATATACATATATATATATATGCTCAGAGCTTGGTGCTGGACGTTGGATGGAATCTTCCCCACTTTTTTTTTTCTCAGCGTGCAACATGACATATACACCCTGATTTTCCAGCGACTTAATCTAGCTGATTTCTTCCTTGCATATTTCTCGGTTGATTTCCCGGCGAGCAAATCTGGAATTTATCTTCCCAGCTGATTCTCCACTTGTTTTTGGCGTCTTTTCTGGCATGTTTTCCATAGACTTCAGTACGTTCTGGATTTGCATTGCAACACGAGTGTGTCGTCTTGCCGTGTACAATTCTGTTCAGCTTGCATCGTTAACACAGCCACCAACACCGGTGTGTTTGTAGTTGTGTTGCCGCTTGGATTTCCTCCTTTTCTCGGCTTAACTCACACTTTGGATATGGTTTGTTTTCTATTGTCAGACAAGTCAATGTTTATTTACTTATTGGATTTTCATCTTGTAAAAATTATATTTTCTCTTCAACTTTCAAGTAATTTTCCTATTAATTCATAAATTATAATTCAAGACTTTGAAATTAAAATATAAGGTGATTAAGTGTAATATTCATTTAAAAAGTAAGAAAATTAAATAAAATTTTATTTTAATTTATATAAATAATTAATACTTTATAACCCTTATCAAATTCCCCATACTTGAGTCTTTGCTTATCCTCAAGTAAAATAAACTTTAAAGATCATGGACAAATTTCATAATTAGTACTTAAACATATTACATTCATAATAAAGTTATTTTTCTTAACATCCTTTTTCCACTTAATCATGTTTAATGTACTATAAATACTAATATTAGAGTTCAAGAGTTAATCTATGAAATAAAATTTATCATGTCATTTAAACAAAAATGTACAAACTCATAACCGTACTAGAAATTACTTAATCAAGAATAAGGTTTTTAAAATTTTGTCAACTTAATTAAGGTATCTACTTTCCTCTTTTTTATCCCTTAAAGTACTATGATGTCCAACAAAAGCTTCTTTTTTTTTTCATCCATCCCTTGAAAATCCTTCCTCTTTTATTAATTTTTTTTCGGTATTATGAAGTAATTTCATTGGTTTGTAAATCCCAAATCAGATGATCTTAGGCTATTAGGTTTTAAGATATTTCTTCGAATCTCTATTAACTCCATTACTTATCCCTATTAGTAGTTCAGTTTTTTCAGACTTATTTCTTGACCCATGTAACGAGCTTTAGGTCGATAATCCTGAGTTCATTACTCAAGTTAATAAGTGTTATCCCTCGCAATGTACCCCATAGCAATAATTACTCAAGTTAATGAAGCCCATTACTGAACTTTATTCATATATTATTGTTATTATTATTATTATTATAGGAGGAGTCTTCAAAAGATAATTTTTTTCAATTCAATTATTCGATATCATAGTACTTATAAGGATTTCTAAGAAATATGTATATATCAAAATAAGTTTAAAAACTCAAATTCCTAATTCTTAATTAGTAATATCTTTCCAATATAGAGTTTCTAAATCATATAACTTTTGATATATTAAGATTTTACAATTAAACTCTAATATAGTATGCTAAGTTCACTAATGAAAAAGTAGAGATATTTTAAGGAAAAATTAAAGATATATTAAGGAAAATTTCAATAAATTATTAAATTATGAATGCAATGCAAAAAGTTAACCAAAGTAGTAATTTATAAGCAAGCTTATTATATTGTGTTATTCCCCTACACTTAAATGATAAATTGTCCTCAATGTATAAAATAGAATAGAAAAATAACAAATGGGGGGAAAGTTAACAGAAGACTTCTCTGATAATACTTTATAGACTTGAAGCGCAATTTTTTACTTTCTATAAGAGAAAGTTCCTAACACGGTTGATGAATGCAAGTGTGTAGACTCTTGTCGGTTTTCTTCTTTTTGTCTCTTATGTCCTGAAATCATGCCTTACAATACAAAGATCAAGGGAAATTTAATATATATATATATATAAAAGATCAACATGGCCTTAACATAACCATGTAGTCATGTATCTCACGATACAAAGTGTGGTGTCAACATGACCATAACATGATCGTGTTACATGGTCATATATCTCTTGGTGCAAAGTATAGGAGTAACACGGCCATAACATGACCGTGTTAAAGCACTGTATATCTCTCGGTGGGAAGTGTTTCTAAACAACATGATCACAACATGACTGTGCCTAATGGTTTTTTTTTTAATGAAATAACTAAGTGTAACTAAAAAAAAATTAAATCAAATTAAACTAAATTATTAAACTAAGTAATACTTGGGTTGCCTCCTAAGAAGCATTGTTATTTAACGTTGTTTGCTCAATGTTGTTACCTTAGTTGTTTAGTCAAGGGGGCAACGCTTATATTTCCAATAGTCAAGTTTCTTGGAATTGCCTAGACCCTTTAGATTGCCACAAGTGTGATACATTGTTCCCTCTTCTTGCTTGTTGGCCATGTTGATAGATAAGTTGTTGTTTGAGTCTAAAACTTGGTATTGACTTGCTCTATGACATCCCTTAAGCGTAAAAAATAGCAGGATAAAAAAACTATAGAAAATAAAGGCTAGTAAAATAAATAAAAGAAAATTAAGCAATAAAGAAAATAATGATTAGATTAACAAGATGCAGGTGTTCCTAATATCCTAATCCCCGGCAACGGCGCCAAAAACTTGATATCATAGGTAAGTGCACCTATTGATTAATGTAATATAGTAAATTAATCACGCATATTGTCTCACAAAGACTAAAATTACTAATATTAACTAAGACTTTATTATTTAATCGTCAAACTAAAAGGAGTTAATTAACTACTAAAATTTTATGATTATTAAAATGATGAAAAGAAAGTATTGATACTAAAGAGTTTAAATTAATGTTATAAGGATACGTATTTAGATTTAGTTTCCCCTTAGAATCATATATAATTTATTAAAGTTAATTCCAATTTCATTCTTTATTTTCTTAATCATCGAATTTCGTTAATCAAATTAATATCTTTCTCAAGATTATTAATTTCTAATCTTATGTTGATTAATTGAGATCTCTCTCTAATTAAAACCCCTAAAATTGTATTACATTTGCTTTATGAATTTCATTATTATGTTTGACAATAATTTGGAAGATTTATGTCATCATATCTTTAGGATTGCATGCAACTTTTTTCAATTATATTAGATCTATTCTTATATAAAATCTCTCCATTTTTATATAAGAAATCAAATTTCAATTATTATGTTAGCAATATTAAATTGAAAACAATAAAACATATAATTAAATTACAAGAATAATAAATAAATCATTGAATAATAATTATAAAAATTGCATGTTCATCATATCCAAATATAAAAGAAATTAAGCTATAAATATATTGAATCTAAAAGCAATAATGATAAAAGAAAGTATAAATAAAAACATTAAAATCTAATCTTAATTTTCTAATTCTATTTTCCTATTCTAATTTTTTCTACGGTTGACTATTCTAATCTATTTTTCTACTCCTACTGTAATATACTCTTACTATCTACTGCCTTCTAATGTCCTTTTTTTCGGCTAAATATATATATATATTGATATAGTTAGAATCTTGGATGATATAGATGTATCCTATGCTTTCCTGACCTATCTTCCCGGACTCGAACTGTTCTGATTTGCTGTGGAGTTTTGATTCGATCTTCTCGTCTTCCTTGCCGTTATATGCATGTATATATATATATATATATATATACTCGGAGCTTGGCGTTGGATGGAATCTTCCTCACGTTTTTTTTTTCAGCGTGCAACACGACATATACACCCTGATTTTCCTGCGACTTAATCTGGCTGATTTATTCCTCGCATATTTCTTGGCTGTTTCCCGGCGAGCAAATTTGGAACGTATCTTCTGATTCTCCACTTGTTTTTGGCGTCATTTCCGGCATGTTTTCCATAGACTTCAGTACGTTCTGGATTTGCATTGCAACACAAGCGTGTCATCTTGCCGTGTACAATTCTATCCAGCTTTCGTCGTCAACACACCCACCAACATGGGCGTGTTTACTGTCGTATTGCTGCTTAAATTTCCTTCTTTGTTTGGCTTAACTCATACTTTAAACATGATTTATTTTTTATTATCGGATACATCGATATTTATTTACTTATTAGATTTCCATAAATTATATTTTCTTTTTAACTTTTAAGTAATTTTTTCTATTAATTCATAAATTATAATTTAAGTATCTAAAATTAAAATATAAGATGATTAAGTATAATATTCATTTAAAATATAAAAAAATTAAATAAAATATTATTTTAATTTATATAAATAATTAATATTTTATAATCTTTATCAACCTTCCTCTTAAATAAGGCTTTGACACCTATAAATAGAATATCCTTCCATTTTTATGTGAAGTGGCACATGAATAAATGAATGGGTGGAGTATAAAAAAACTTGTATGTACAATAATTTTAAGAGTATGTTCTTCTATTATTGCAACCATTCTTGAATATTGGACACAAGATTCGGGCTGAATTGACCCTAAACCGGCTTGGATCCGCTAGCTCACGAGTTTAAAAATAATGACCTAGGACTGCTCCAAGGTCCTATGGTAGCCCTAAACTTTTTTTTTCCTTCACATTTTTCCGGTTCACTTGCTGAACCTATCGAATTGGTGAATCCGCAAGTGAATTGCCTTGGACCCATCTAATTAGCAAGTCTAACACTCGGTTGAAGCAACGAGTTGGTTCAAGTCGAGTTACTGATTCAACCCAACCTATCTCTAATGTCTACTTGCATTATAACATATACCATAATACATGACCAAACTATACCAACAATAAACATTTCCTTTGCTCCTATCAAACTTTTGAGTGATGAGTCGTTTGTCCATGTACGTAACGTAACTAGTGACCAATTTATGTGTAATTACATTTCTTTGCAGCATCATTATTATTTATATATTTTCACTTCATTATAGTTCTTACCTTCTTTTCATTTTAACTATATACTGAATTCTTTTCTCCTTCATTTTTCACACTCACATTCATTTGAATTGCAACATGATAAAGACAAAATTTGTTCTTAGAAAATTATGTACCGGGCTCATAACAAATTTTGGACACGTGTCATGAACCCATTCACCCATGAAAAAAATTCATACTCCTATATTACAGTACATGTGCCTCATCATTTATATATTTTTTTTGTAAAAATTGATGTTCTATGATAGAAATCAAAATCCGATAAGACCAATCATTAAGGCAAGAACTAAAGGAATTTGAATTTTGGCGATGAGGGCCCATTTTGAGCAAATCGACCTCGGAATTATTTATAAATTAACCTTTTTTCTATTATTCTTGTATTGTGTTTTCCAACAGGCACACTTATCATATTTTATAGGGTAATGGACAAACTCCTTCAGACTCAGCTTGTGGGTTATCCATGGACCGACCTGAACCGGCGATGAGTTGGGCCGATGAATCCTATAGAAGACCGGCATCTTGAAGACCGATTTCTTTTATATATTTTTCATTTGCATGGATTATTTATGTTGTAATCATTTTGGAACACTTTTATTTTGATTGTAATTTACATTTAGGATTAGCCACCTTAAAAGTGGCAAACTTGTAATTTTGACCATTTTCTAACCCTAAGAGTAGCAAGTATAAATACTTGCTTATAGTAGGGTTTGAGGAGGCCATTTTTGCAAATTATACACTAGCACTTCACGTGTGAGAATTATGGTTCATCCTAGTTCTAATCTTCCTATCAATTTTAACCCAAGAATTGTAATTGTGGCGAGTGCAACAAGGAGAAATTGTGAGTCATATCGATTTCTTTCTTTGTTGTTTTTCATTTCTTTTCTAGTGAGTCATATCTAGGATGGATTTGAAGTTTCTTGGACATATTTGTGGATGTAATTCGTGAACAATTGTCTTGTTTAAGATTGATTGTTCTTTTAGTACTTGAAATCAACATCCTTTTATTGTTGGCGTGCATTGGAATTGAAGGGGGAGTTGATATCACGGTTTTGATTCTTCCATTTTGATTTAAATTCACGTGGATCTCAATTAATTTTGTTGTCATATGGTGAAGATTACAAATAGGGATTGCAATTACATCATTTGATTTTCGGTTTCCAACCAATTTCCAAAGGGGTTTCACGTGATTTGTGAACCAATTGGACCGGTTTTGTGATTGATTGTGAATTGTTTTCCTTGAGTCATTTGATTGTGCTTGAACTTGATTTTGAGCACATCATTCTAGCACATTGTCCTTCTCATCATCCACCTCTTAATACACTCTGCATTTTCTTCCTCTTCCCTTTAATTAGAGCCACTCTTAATTTCTTAATTCACTGCTTTTTTTGAAACTTTCATATACTACTATTGGAGAGGACCAATGGTGGAACTAGAGATTGTCAAAGCAATTGGAGAAAGAAGTCGCCATTGAAGCTTGATGTCATTGTTGAAATGAAGGCTAGTATGAAACCACCATAAAGAAAGCATGCCCTTATCTTGTATTCATTTTTTTCTTTTAACTTTAATACTCACTACTTTTCTTTTTCTTTTTCTTTTTTTTTCTTTTTGGATAAGCACACTGAAACAACCATGACCAATTTCAATCGTTGAATAAAACACATAGTGATCACTCTAAAAATACTCAGAAGGAAGAAGATACAATCAGATTTGTTGGTTTATATGAGCTATTTAGCAAGTGTGAGTATCTCTTTTTATTTTACTTATTTTATTTTTTTTCTTATCTTTTCTTTAACATTCACACATAACATATATCAGCTGTTAAACTTCATCAAATTACTCATGCTTTATGCTTTGAGGTAGAGTTGGGAAATGGGTCAAACTAGCTACGAATCGACCTTGACCTACCAGTTCCTGAGTAAAAAAAATCTTGAACTAGCTTTAAATTATTATTATTTTTTTTTTGGCCTTTGAAATGGCCAATTCAAGCTAGCCTATTTCGAGGTCTACTTTGGAGGCTTGCTTTCACTAATGTGTATTCTTTCAAATAATCTACTACTTGTGGCCATTTCAAAGGCCAAAAAATATAAAATTTTAGGATTAATTCACATGAGCTGGCTTAAAATTGGGATGCCTTAGATCGGATTGGGTTCAAGATTTTTTTTACCTAGGTATTAGTGGGTTAGGACTGGTTTGATTGGTTTCTTGGGTCTATGTGTGTGAATCCACTATTCAACATGTGTCATTTTATTTATCAAGCACCATTAGTATTATGTACTCCTACTAATGATGCTCCCTTTTCTTTTTTATTTTATTTATTAAAAAAAAATAGAGTTATTGCTAGCTATTAATTCTTTTTGTCTTAGTTTTCAAATGCTACCATTGTTTTTGTGTGGTTGTTCATGCCATATAGGGACTGTTGTCTATAGCTTAATTTCACCAAAAATGTAGGTGTGCTTGTTAGATTATACTTCCAGGCACATACTTTAAGGAGTTGCCAACTTTCTAAATCTATTTCCATTGATCAAACTATATTAATTGTAGCATTAATATAAATCCATGGACGACATTTTGTAGCCCATGTCATCGTGTCAAAATAGACTAGAATAGTTAGATAATTATCATTTTGTCAACTTGAAACTTTGAATAGTGTTTTCCCCTCCATTGCTTCGAGTCACATAGTAATTTGCTGCTTATATTCAATGGTTTGTCTTTGTTAGGCTTGTGAAGTTTCGAAATGAACTAATTCCAGAAGTTGAAGGCAATGCTTTACAAGATTATGCTAAAAACTTATTTAACTTTATAGCACTCTGTGTCTTTGAAAGAAGTCACTCAATTGAATCCTAAAATCATTCCTATAAAATTCTATGCCTTCCCTAATTGACCTTGCGAATTCACAAATGAAAATGACTGAATATTATTGATACAAAATGCAAGCTTCTAATAATATCAGCTCTCTCAACAAAAGAACTTAAAGCTCAACTTTTCTATGCCATTCAATTTGCAAATACTCTTTACTAGCATTTTTCGTCCTCTTGCTCTTTGATATGCTTTATCATGGAATTATGCACTCTTTTTTATCTTATGCTATGATTCCTCATCTGAAGCTCTTGTTGGATAAGACAGTCAGTTACGGTAAAATTTAGGGACTTTGTTGCCATTTTTAGCAGGTGCATTTGTCCAAAGTATTCTACAATTAATGTATGTACCTACAACTCCATCTTCCATCTCTCATCATCCTCATAGTTGCATCATTAACATCTTGAACTGATTAATGTAGAAGCAACCATTGGAAATCATTTAAGGTGCAGAGCTGATTAAGTTAAGCTATGTTAACTTAATATTAAGTTTTATATCAATTAATTGAATTACAACTTAATCCCATAAAGATTTAGTGAATGCAAAGTTAGCCACAATAATTTATATGCTGGTTTATTTATTTTTCAAAAAAAAAGAAAAAAAGAAAAATCAATTTGCACTATAGCAAGACATTAAAATTTCATAATATTTTGAAAGTTTTGTTTGTTACGATTACTTGTAGTAGGATGTTTTGATAGTGGTATAATGGAGAAGTTGACCGATAATTCATACTAATAATATCATTAATACTATTATTTATCAATTTATTTCATACATTACTATATATCAAAATGTGATATGAGTAAAGGATTTCAAATATAAGCAATATATAATAATGATATGAAATGCTTACCTGAAGAAGCACACCAATTCAAGTTTTGGTTGTAGTATGGTATAGTTGAACATAAATTTGTGCATATGTGGGTTTATATTCACGTATTTATATGTCAACTGAAATGCAAGTATGTCAGTTTTAATTGAGTATATTTAGTGCTTGTTTTGAGTTGGTTACTTTTAGAAGCTATCGTTATTAGATCATGCATTTGTTGCCATTAATTCATTGCATTTTTTGAAACTTTCATACATTGCTATTGGAGAGGACCAACGATGAAATGCGAGACTGTGAAAGCCACCAGAGAAAGAAGTTGCCATTGAAGCTCGATGTCATTGTTGAAATGAAGGTCGGTATGAAACCATAACGAAAGTCGTAAAGAAAGCATAGCCATTTTTTTTTTTTACTTTAATGCTCACTACTTTTTTTTTGGACAAGTGCACTGAAACAACGATGACCAATTTAAAAATGCATAGTGATCAATTTCAAAATACTCAGAAAGTAAGAAGATAAAATAAGATTTGTTGGCTCTTGGAGCTATTTCGCAAGTGTGAGTGTCTCTTTTCATTTTATTTATTTTATTTTATTTTTCTTATCTTTTATTTGACATTCACATGTAACATACATCAAGTGCTAAACTTCATTGAATTACTCATGCTTTACGCTTTGAGGTAGACTACGAAAACAGGTCAAATCGGCTTGGAATAGCTGGTTTTTAAGTAAAAAAGATCTTGAACCGACCTTAATTTTTTTTTTTTTTTTTTTTTTTTTACCTTTGAAATGGCCAGTTTGACTTGGCCCATTTTGGGGTCTACTTTGGAGGTTCGCTTTCAATAATGTGTATTTTTTTCCCAATAGTTTGCTACCTGTGGCCATTTCAAAGGCTAAAAAAAGAAAAAAATTAAAGTAAAAAAAAAAAAGTACACATTTCATTGATTTTTAAGTGGGATGGTAGAATTTTTCTTTGCCACTAGTGGAAACAAAATTATTGGAAATTAACAAGGGGGGAAAGAAGATCTCCACTCATTTCATTGATTCAGTGCCTGCGGTGAGGCGCGACCCACAACAAACGAAGAGGGAAAGCTTGTTGTAGCCCTATTTTAGTTTAGTAGACTAGGCTTGGTAAGTGTAAGCTATTTAAGTGGGCTCGTAGCTTCGCTCAGCGGAAGAGCCTTTACTTGATATTCTATTAGTAAAGTGCTAGCGCCGAACAACCTATGGGCTTTGAAGGGATAGGGGAAGGGAAGAAAACAAAGATGGTAACTCCTTTTAGGAACATGGCTCATTCATTCACTTGCTCATGAACTCGCAGCTTAGCCAGAGCGACGAAGGGGGGCTGGCGAAGGCCAACGACTACATGAGGGGGAAGCTGTCTATGAAGCTTTGTCCCTTGCTTTACAGTGATTGTTATAAACTGACTAAATGATTAGATTCTCTCGAAACGCTAGCTAAGCTAATAAAGAAATAGTATTAGTTCCCTTCAATCAAATCAATAAGCTCTTTTTTTATTGAATTAGGGCGGTGCCCTCTTTCTTAGAACCCATTAGGGGGGCCCGGGAAGGGGAGAGTGGCCGAGTGGTCAAAAGCGTGCTTACAAGAGGAATTGAAACCGACTACTAGACCACTAACAAGACTCTTTTCGTCCCATAGCAATGGTTGACCACCGCTTCGATCTCTGCCACTCTCCCTTGGTAGGGCTCTTGTGGAAGCCCTGCCTGCCTTTCTCTATTTTTAAGGACCCCTCATATTGAGGATTCCAAGCTTACTAGACTTGTAATAGAGAGTTAGGAACAAAAAGAGGGTCAGTAGTCTCTACTGTTGCAGGTCCTTCTCCTTTAGTTGGGATGGCCCTCTTTTTTTTTTTTTTGGTTTTCTTTGTTCACCGGAGCACGAAATCATTAAGAAGTTGGAATAACTCAGAAAGAGAGTGGCGCCTAGCCGTTGAGAGCGTCTATTATTTTTGTAGAGGAACAGTATGATCTTGGACTGGCCCCCTTCACATGACCTAGAAAGAAAAAGAAGTCCGTGCTACTATAAGGCCTCTAAACTCCTCCCTTAGGACACTGTTGCGTTGCCTTAGGTCGGGCTCAAGTTATGATTTTTTTAGCTTATAAACCAATAGGTCAAGGTTAGTTTGAGCAATTTCCTAGGTCTATGTGTGTGAATCCACTGTTCAACATGCTTCACTTTATTTGTTGAGCATCATTAGTATTACGTACTCCTACTAAAGATGCTCCCTTTTCTTTTTTATTCTATTTTTTTATTTTTATAAAATGGAGTTATTACTAGTTAATCCTTTTGTTTCAGTTTTCAAATGCTGCCATTATTTTTATATAGTTGTTCACACCATATTAGGACTGTTGTCCATTGCTTAATTTCACCAAAAATGTAGGTGTGCATGTTAAGGTATACTTCCGGGAGCATACACCATGTTGTTTTCAGCTTTTTTAATCTGTTTTCATTAATCAAATTGTATTAATTGTAGCACTAGTGTAAATCCATGGACAACATTTTGTAGCCTATGTCATCTTGTCAAAATTGACTTGAATAGTTAGATAATTGTCATTTTGTCAACTTGAAACTTTGAATGGTGTTTTCCCCTCCATTGTTTGAGTTATGTAGTAATTTGCTACTTAAATTCAATGTTTTGTCTTTGCTAGGCTTGTGAAGTTTTGAAATGAACTAATTTCAAAAGTTGAAAGAAATTGTTTACAAGATTATGGTCAAAGCTTATGTAACCTTATATACGCACTCAGTGTCTTTGAAAGAAGTCACTCAACTCAATTCCAAAATCATTCCTATAAAATTCTATGCCTTCCCTAATTGACCTTGCAAATTTACAAATGAAAATGATTGAATATTATTGATACAAAATGCAAGCTTCTAATAATATCAGCTCTCTTAGCAAAAAAACTGGAAGCTCGACTTTTCTATGCTATTCAATTTGCATATACTCTTTACTAGTATTTTTTTTCTCCTCTTGCTCTTTGATATGTTCTATCATGGAATTGTGCACTCTTTTCTATCTTGTGTTATGATTCCTCATCTAAAGCTCTTATTGGATAGGACAGTCAGTTGTGGTAAAATCTAGGGACTTTGTTGCCATTTTTAGCAGGTGCATTTGCCCAAAGTATTCTACAATTAATGTATGTACCTTCAAATCCATTTTGCATCTCTCTTCATCCTCATAGTTGCATCATTAAGATCTTGAATTGTGATTTCTATTGGTAGTTGTGTCTCTGTTTTTCCTGCTCTTCGTGTCTAGAAGTGCTTTAGTACGCTACTAAAGGCCTCCATTATAATCGAGCTTGAGTGCTCTGGCGTCCTATCCATTGTAGAAGCAACCATTGGAAATCATTTTAAGTGAGGAGCTGATTGAGTTAAGCTATGTTAACTTAATATTAAGTTTTATATCAATTAATTAAATTACAACTTAATCCCATGAAGATTTAGTAAATGCAAAGTTGGCCACAATAATTGATATGTTCATTCGTTTATTTTTCAAAAAAAAAAAAAAATCAATTTGCACTATAGCAAGATGTTAAAATTTCGTAATATTTTAAAAGTTTTGTTTGTTACAATTACTTGTAGTATGATGTTTTGATAGTGGTATGATGGAAAAGATGACCGATAATGCATATTAATAATATCATTAATATTGTTATTTACCAATTTATTTCATACATTACTATTTATCAAAATGTGATATGAGTAAATGATTTCAAATATAGGCAATATACAATAATGATATGAATTGGTTACTTGAAGAAGCATACATATTCAAGTTTTAGTTGTAGTATGGTACAGTTGAATATACATTTGTGCATATGTGGGTTTATATATAGGTATAAGTCTTGATTGATTTAGAATTTCCCTAATAAGGGAAAACACCTAACCTAAATAGTAGAATAGGAATACAATGGGGAATCTTATAAGACTGAAATAAAATAGAAATCTCCATTCTATAGTTACTTTGATGTCTTACCTACCAAATCTTTAGCTTAGCCCGGTCAACGTAAAGGATGTGATGCGAACCCTAGGCTGAGATGAACCTGGAACTTGATCGGATGGAAAGAACCTGAAGATTGTCTTGAAAACAAGCACAATGAAACTTGATCCTAATCGCAATCTCAAATAGAACCAAAGTTATAACGGGAGTTTGATCACCACAAGTTGCCTTGATAAGATCAAATTGAGTTCTTGATAAAGAATAAAGGAAGAAATTTTCAATATCATAAGAATGGTGATGTATCCCCTTAATTTGGCCCCAAAAGACTATTTATAATCTTTACAAATAAAGGAAATAAATGATAAGAAAACATAAAAAAAAAAGCTAGCTCCAAAAGCCGGCCTAAAGTCATAAGCTGACCAAGTAGGTCAGCGGCTTACATTTCAACGCTAGCAGCCGTTAAAGGCAAAGTCGATGGCCTTCATTGTCTCCCAAGTGGCCTTCGACGTCTTTTATGCAATGATGACTTTCAAGCTTAGAAATTTTATTTGCTAGTGTTGCTCTAAGCTTTGATCTTCATTATTATTATTGGAGATGCTTGATAAATGGAAAATGATCTCTTCATCCCTTAGATTTCTCATTTTGGCCAACTTCAATGCTTAGTCCAAATGATCTTAAACAAGTCCATTCAAAGCATACTCCATGCATTTTGTCTTTGCCCTTGTCATTGGTCTTCCAATTCCTTCCAATGGATCATTGGAAAGAGTTGGTGCAAGCTGATTCTCATCATTCCCTCTCTCTTCGAAAGGATTTGTCCTCGAGTTACATGCATCATACAAAGATAAATTAACAACATTAAAAGTAGCACTTACATTTCCATAGTTGCTGGGCAAGTCAATTTCATAAGCATTTTCATTTATCCTTTCTAACACTTGGAATGACCCATCTCTTCTACGTTATAACTTGAATTTCCTTTGTTCGAGAAACCTTTCCTAGTGAAAATGTACCTAAACCTAATCTCTAGGGTAAAAAACAACCTCAATGCGCCCTTTATTAGCCTGCCTTACGTAATGCTTATTCTTCTTGTCTATATTAGCACAAACTTTAGCATGTAAATTCCTAACAAAGTTAGCCTTTTGCTTTCCATCCAAATTAGCAAATTCATTAGTAGGCAAAGGTAAGATATCTAAAGGAGTTAAAGGATTAAACCCATAAATAATCTCAAAAGGTGAATATGACGTAGTAGAATGAATAGTTCTATTGTATCTAAACTCAATATGAGGCAAACAACTTTCCCGTTGTTTTAAGTTCTTTTGAATGATAGCATACAACAAAGTACTAAGTGTCCTATTAACTACTTCAGTTTGCTCATCCACTTGGGGATGTGCGATAGTTAAAAACAAGAGTTTAGTCCCTAATTTATTCCATAAAGTACACCGAAAATGGCTTAAGAACTTAACATCTCAATTGCTTACTATTGTTCTAGGTAATCTATGCAAATGTATTATTTCCTTAAAGAACAAATCAACAATATGTGTTACATTATTGGTTTTAGAACATGTAATAAAATGTGCCATCTTGCTAAACCTATCAACAACAAATATGTTATCCTTACCACTTTGAGTCCTGGGCAACCTAATCACAAAATCCATAGAAATATCAGTCCAAGGTTGAGTAGGTACAGGCGATGATGTATAAAACTCATATGGCTTTACTTTAGACTTTGCTTATTTACAAGTTATACACTTATTACAAACAAATTGCACATCATGCTTCATGTTAGGCCAATAAAAATGCTCATGCAATATGTTTAAAGTCTTTTGCACACCAAAATGTCCTATTAAACCTCCTCTACGGGACTCCTTAACTAGTAATTTATGCAAAGAACACGTAGGCACACACAGTCTATCTTTCTTGAATAAAAATCCTTCATGCCTATAATACTCTCTATATGCACATTTACAACATTCATTCCATACTTGGTAGAAATCAGCATCATTGATGTACAAATCTTTAATGAACTCAAAGCTAAGTAATTTATTTTGCAAGGAAGTGAGCGATGGTTGTCAAAATCGTGATTTTACGTAAAATCGCTAAGGGGTCTGTAGAATCGGAACGTAGAAACATAAGTTTCTACAACCTATGTAAAATAACTTTCAAATGTTATAAATTTACTTACAATAGTTATTAAAAAATATAATTAATAATAGAAATAAGGAAATTAAGTATTTATTTTAGCCATAAATTGCAAATTTGTAATAAAAGTCATAATATAGATAATCGAGCATAAGTTGTATAATATAGATATTTTATTTCTAAAATGATAAATCATGTATAAAACAAGTTTCACCTAGTTCTATATACAAAAGCTAAAAGATAATAGATAAAATTTAAAAATCAATTGTGACTTTAAGAAATTACTAATAAATAAAAATTGATAATGAAGATATACCATTAGAAATGAGTAATATTAAAAAATGACCAAAAGTACATAATAAAGAATATACTATAACAAGAAAACCTTCAAAATTATATATTACTAGGTAAATTTTTGCACTATTCGTGATTATTAATTTAAAATATATTTACTTAACAATATCTCACATTTACTTAACTATGAGAATGATATATTGAAAAGATAGAAATATAAATACATTTATACCTTTCCTATAAAATTAAAAATCTAAAAAATTCTTATAAAATTAAAGTTATCTACCATTTATTTTATTTACTATTACAAAAATATTAGTTAAAATAAGAAAAGTTGCAGTAATCAAACACGAGTTCTTTAATACGAACATGATCGCAAATAGGAATAAGAAGACTAACAATTGACGAACACAAACACAAAGACTTCAATGCAACGTAACATACTGACAAGAGAGGAGTGATGACCGACGAACATGTTGGGGTATGACTCATACTTCCCTACGACAAGAAAGCACGTGAGTCCCGCTCAGTGTTGCAGCCTTATGTTCCACCTATCCCCTTCCCAGGAAGACTCAAGCAGAGGGAGTTGGAAGCCTAGTTTGCTAGGTTTTGTGACATATTTAAGGGGCTTCAAATCAATATACCTCTCTTAGAGGCCTTATAGCAAATTCCATCCTATGCCAAATTCATGAAAGAGCTACTCTCTAACAAAAGATCCATGGAGAGTGTTGAGAAAGTAATGCTTCTTGGCGAGAGTTCAGTTGTCATAGAGAAGAAATTTGCTCAGCTACCAAGAAAGCTGAAAGATCAGGGAAGTTTCAGTATCCCTTACACTATTGGTAATATTGATTTTGAGAATGTTTTGATTGATTTTAGTGCAAGTATTAATTTAATGCCACTTTCAGTTTTTAGGAAGCTTGGAATAGAGCCATAAAAGTGCAAGAGGAGACCAATCACTGTGCAGCTAGCTGATAAGAGCTCAAGGTTTTCCAAGGGTACAATGGAGGATGTCTTAGTCAAGGTCGATAAATTCATATTTCTAGTGGACTTTGTCATACTGGATGTGGAAGAAGATGAGGACATTCCACTCATTTTGGGTAGACCATTCCTAGCCACAGGTTAAGCTCTAATTGATGTAGGACAAGGTAAGCTCACCCTTAGAGCACTAGATGACCAGGCAACATTTGATATGTATGATCCTGTGTTTTTGTCTAATGAGAAAGCAATGTATTCTGACATATCTGTTGAGGGTGAAATTACTAACAATGATGTGGAGGAAGATGTAAGGCAAACCACTCTTGAAGCTGTCTTGAATGAGATAGATGATTGGGGGGATGAGGATGAGGATGAGCAAGAAAACAAAGGCTGTGAGCAAGTACCCCAGACTAAAAATGTTGTTGCTTTTGAGAAGATGGACCACTATGAGAAGCCACCATTGCTGACACTAATGCCCATGCAGACACTTGAACCTAATGTCTTTTCTAATCAATTGTTTGATTATGAGTGTCTGAATTCAGGAAATCCATGGCCTCACATTAATCCAGCGCCTATGACAAGAGAATTGCAGCAGTAGATTCAAGGCCAGTTGGATGAACATAGGGAAATCCTGGGGTGGTCAAGGGCAGACATCCAGCAGGTAAGTTTGTTGATATCGACCTACAAAACATTGGTGGAAGCTAAAAAGAAGGGCACCATACCATGGAAGGAAGCTTGGAATCCTAATCTGAAGACGATGGTGTTGGAGGAGTTGTTTAAACTCCTTGATTTAAGCTGAGATGACAAACCCTGATAGTCAAGCTTATGACTATAAAACAAGCGCTCTATGGGAGGCAGCCCCATATTTACGTTTACTTTATTGTGTTTCGTTGGTTTTCTTTTAATTGTTTTTAGGAAAATGCAAGGTGAATGTTCACAAGGACCAATCTCTCTAAGTTCAACTTTGATGGGATTTAAATATGGCTTCTACATGTTATACCAGGGGAGTACCGGTTCCTTTTATCTTATTTCCTTCCTATTTTGTTATTTGCATTGATGTGAGTCAGTGTGGACACTGTCTATTCTTAAGTGTGGGGAAGGGAATGTAGGTATTAAAGTTGAGATGAGTATTGCCTGTTTTGTGCTTTGGTGATCATACTCTTCCATTATCTTGAACTGTATTTGTCCCTGAGTTATCTGACAATTTTTAAGCCAATTTTTTCAAAAATTTTGATGGAAATCTAGAGATTATACCAAAAAAAAAAAAAAAAAACAATAGCCTTTTTCATCTGTTTATGATTTATTAAAAATAATAACTCATTATTATGCCCTACTCACCACTGTTGTGATTCTTGTACTTAGTTAAAATTAATGAATAAAATCTTTAGAAATCAAATTTACCTAGTTTTTAGCCTTATAATTTGAAGTTTAAGAGTCTATTGAGTCCTCTTGTAAAAAGTAAACAGGTTTACTTCGGGTCTCTTCTCTAGCTAGTATATCTTCTTGAAAGTTGCTTTGAAAGCTTTCCAACATCTAATGAAAGAGTTAAGGGAAACTCCTCACTTAGTGATCCCTTATAAAAAAGTCTTAATTCTGTATAGCATTCAAATGACATAAGTTACCTTACTCCAATGACTCAGGTAATTGAGTTAAGAGTATCCAAACTTGAATGCTAGAGTGAGGGAGAGTTCGATGGGGTCCCTTTAAAACTTGGTCACTTGGGTGATGAGCCCGGGATGTGCCGAATCAGTCATCTTACCATAGTGATAAGGGCAGAGAAGCAAAAGTTCAATACACGAACTTATTTTATAGTAAAAAAAAAAAAAAAGAGAGAGAAAAAAAGTAGAGTTTTAGTGAATGCTCATCAATAAGTTACATTGGACTTATAATAAAAAGGGAGAAAATCTAAGAAAGGAATTGATATCATATGCTTTCATTTTATGTTGACCTGTTTAAAGAAGTGATGGGAAGGATCATATGCTTGCTAATTGCCAGTGAAGTTTAAATGGGTGTTTTTCCTTTAGGACTGAATATCTACTTTTGGAATAAGAATTCTTAGGTTAAACGCTTGGATTAAAGTTTGTTTTCTCTAGATTAGTTGGTTAATTTTGAGTATAGTACTCTAATCACATATTCCCAGTTTGGTTTGAGTGGTGGGCATCACAAAGTAGTGAGTCAGAAGTAGAGATGACAGATGTTCAAGTTTGTATGATAATGAAAAATTTTGTACTTTCTAGGATGGATTTCTTTCTGGTTTTATTTTGCTTGAGGACAAGCAAAAGTTTAAGTGTGGGGCAGTTGATAAAGGCATATTTTACTCATAATTCATTAAGCAATTTGCAAGTATTCATTATTGATTTTAGAGAAATTACAAGGAAATGGTACTTAATCATGTTTATTTTTACATTTCAGATGTTAGAGGACTTTGAGTTCAAAGCTTAATCAATTTGGAGAGATTGCATACAAATTGAAGCATGAAAAGATTGAAGGATGGCAAAGGAAAAATCAATGCTGCCAGCCTTTAAAAGGCCAACCTACTTTGGAGCTTCGCTGGCCATTTAGGCCGGCAAAATGACATTCAAAGTCATCGGCCTTTATGGCCGGCTTTCCATGCAACACCACTGGCCTTGGGCCAGTCTTATTTTAATTGCATCTCCTCGCCTCCCCTTGCATATATATAGGTCCTAGGTCGATTTATAGGGGATCTTTAGTCAATTTTTCTTGTTCTTAAAGTAGTTTTAACCTAGTTTTAAGGGAGAATTGTGGAGATCAAATCTTGGAGAAAACTTTGTGATCTTGGTGGAGATTATCATCCTTTGTGAAGGATTTGTGGAGTTCCTTGCAATTAAGGTCTTATTTGTATTGTTGAATTGGTGATTTCTGAACTTTATCTCTTATATGCAATTCAAGTATTTGATCCAACTATTGAATATGATTTCTTGTGCACGAATCTCCTTGAATCATAATCATGTCTTTATCTCCATGAATTGCTAAGTCTTTTCCTTAGGAAATTGGATGAAACCCTAGAATGTTAAAAGGATAATTGTAGCCATGTTATATGATTAGGAATTATTAGGATTATTTATGATTGCAATTCCTTTGATTTCAATTACAATTGGTCTTTGATTATAATTGTTAGAAATCCTTTTTGATACGGGAGTTGATTAGAATTTGTTAGGAATTCTTAATTAGACTAATTTTCAATACGCAAGTTGCGATAATTGGTTTAATTAGAGTTTATGGTGGGCGCAATGCAAAGTTTCTTGTTAATTAATCACTAAGGGATTAGGGTTAATTGATTTAGGGCATTAGTTATTTGTAGCATCGGGAAGTGTATGAACATAATTTTGATTCCTTGGTTAATTGGAGATGCGGAAGCCGACTAATTGATTTAAGGTTAACTTCCCTAAAAAGGATTTTCTAAACTCACTTGAATAACATTATAACCACTAGTTGATATAACATGGTAGCAGTTTGATTAACGAATCTAGGGTGAATTCTAATTTCCCTCGTTTTAATTGATAGATTCTTCATAAAATTCTCCTTGTTTGCTTTAAGTTAAATTTTTAGCTTAGACATTTCAAAACCCCTTTTTAATCACCTGGATATTGATAAGAATTGCCATAGGTCTAGTACTCTATTGGTTCCTTAAGGGATCGACAACCTTACTTTTCACCACTCTATTACTTGATACGACCAGTGCACTTGCTGCTATTGCGTTTTTATTTTTCTGAGCGTATCACTATTCTACCCTTATCCTTATGTCACAAAGTAGACAACTAAATAATATAAACAACAAATCAACAAGTAAAAAACATTAACAAAAACCGAATGTGTCTCTATTGTAGCCGCTCACTAAAAATATTTATTGTCTTTAAATTATTTCATCCTCCCATGGTTACGTGAATCAAGTTAACATATGTATGTTTTTCTTCAGTATAGCTTGATTCCTTGGCTTGTAAGTCCATGACTAGTCCTTGTAGATCTTCGTTCATCCTTTTAGCTCTAGCTCAGGTCATCAGGCCTCCAATACCATGTAATGGATCATGGGGTTTTAGCTCTTTCCTTTTTTTATGCTAGTTGATCCTCATCAACATACCTTATGGACAAGGCATTAGCAACAACATTTTCCTTCCCATTATTGTATTTAATCATATAAGGAAATGTTTTTATGAACTCCAGCCACTTAATATGTCTTTTATTAAGCTTACCTTAGGATTTCAAAAACCTTAACTTCTCATGATCAGAATGAATGATAAATTCCCTTGGCTACAAATAGTGTTGCCACGTTTGAAGAGTTCTTAGTAATGCATATAGATCCTTATCATAAGTAGGATAATTCAATGCTACCCTACTAAGCTTTTTACTAAAAAAGGCAATCGGTTTGGAATCCCGCATCAAAATAACCTCTATTCTAACCCTTGATGCATCACATTCAACCTCAAAAGCTTTATCAAAGTTAGACAAACACAACAAAGGTACGTTAGTCAATTTTTCTTTAAAAGTATTGAAAGCTTTCTCATGTACTTCTCCTCACCTAAATATAACATTCTTTTTAACAAGTTCATTTAAAGGTGCTGCAACATAACTAAAGTTATTTACAAGTCTCTTATAGAAACCTGCTAAACCATGAAAACTTCTTACCTCACTTGCATTCTTAGGTGTAGGTCAGTCCCTAATCACCTTTATCTTGTTTTCATCCACCTTTATTCCTTGTGAGCTTACAACAAATCTAAGAAAAATAATGGATTCCATACAAAAATCACACATTTGCAAATTCACATATAATTGATTTTCCCTCAAAGCACTCACAACAACATGTAAGTGTTTAACATGAACATCTAAATTTTTGCCGTACATTAAAATATCATCAAAGTAGACTACAACACATTTTCCAATGAAATAACGCAAAACATGATTCATTAGACTCATAAAGGTGCTCGATGCATGGGTTAAGCCAAATGGCATAACTAATCACTCATACAACCTATATTTTATCTTAAAAGCAGTTTTCCATTCATCACCTTCCTTTATGCAAATTTGGCGATAGCCACTTTTTAAATCAATTTTAGAAAATAGACATAAATCGTACAACTCATCAAGCATATCATCTAACCAAAGGATAGGATATTTGTACTTTTATGGTGACCTTATTAATGGCTAGACAATCAACACACATGCATCATGTTCTATCTTTCTTGGGAACCAAAAGCATAGGAGCTAAATATGGGCTAAGACTCTCTCATGAATCCCTTTTATACTAGCTCATCCACTTACCTTTGAATCTCTTTTTTCTCTTCCAGATTAGCTTTATAAGTGGGTCTATTAGGATTGATGATCCCGAAATGAAGTTGACCCAATGTTCAATACCTCTTAAAGGAGGTAGTCCATCTAGAATGTCCTTGGGAAACAAAGATTCAAATTCCTGCAACAAAGACACAACCACATTGGGCAAAGAGGAGTTAAGATCGTTAGTAGAAAAATAAACATCCTTGTACAAAAGTACAAGTAATTGTTGCCTAGCCAACATAGCTCTCTTAATCTCTCCTTTGGTAGCAAGCACTCACTTTCTTACTTCTCTCCTTATTTTGATCTCCACACACTGAATTTCTTCTCTCTTCACTGCTTTTCCCACTCTTTTGCACACACTCACTCTTTTTATCACTCTTTTCTTTTTCTTGTGTACTCATTTTGTTTTGTCTCAATTTGCACTCTTTAACTATCATAACTTGATCCTCATATGCCTCCAAAGGTTTGAGATGTGTTAACATAATGAGTTTGTTATTCATCACAAATTTATATACATTCTTGTACCTATCATGAGTGACCTTCTTATCAAACTACCATGGATGACCTAAAAGAAGATGTCTAGCATGCATTGGTGCCATATCACAAAGAACCTCATCTTTGTAGTTGCCAATGGAAAATGCAACTAAAACTTGCTTTGTCACCTTAACTTCACCATGGACATTCAACCATTGCAACTTCTATGGTCTAGGATGCTTTAGTATAGGTAGATGCATTTTCTTAACCATTAAAGAACTTGCAACATTGGTGTAACTACCACTATCAATAATCATGCTACATACTTTACTACTCACATGGCATCTAGTATGAAAGATGTGCTCATACTGTTCCTCATCAACATCTTCTTTAAGTTGTATGTTTAGAGCACACCTAGTGACCAACATCTCTCCCTTCATAAGACCCCCTATATCAATATCACTACATTCTTCTAATGGTGGCATCTCTTCCTTAGTTGAACTAACACTTTCTACATCACCATTATCCAAAACTACCATAGCCCTCTTGTTTGTACATTGAGATTCAATGTTCCCCAATCCTTGACACTTGAAACACTTAATATCACATAATCTAGAAGAGGATTTAATTTTGGTTTTACCTTTAGGATAAATAGTTGATTCCTTAGCCTTTGCATCTACCTTTTGCATAGATGTATCCTTATTATTCTTCCAGTTTGACTTCCATAAAGAGTTAGAAGTGGAGTCGTACTTGAAGGTATCCTTAGACTTTAATTGCCTCTCTACCTTGATAGCCATGTGTAATAATTCCTCCATCTTTACATGATGATGCAACTCCACCACATAAGCTATCTCTCTATTTAGTCCATTAACAAATCTAGCCATTGTTGCCTCACAATCTTCTTTTATGTTAGCCTGAATCATAGCTACCTCAATCTCCTTGTAATAATCCTCAATACTTATGGAGCCTTGAGTTAACCCCTACAACTTCCTATACAAGTCTCTATAGCAATGACTAGGTATAAACCTTTTTCTCATTACTACTTTCATCTCTTCCTAAGACTAAATAGGTCTCTTACAATTTCTTTGCCTACTAACCAAAAGCTAATCCCACCAAATGCTAATATAATCAGTGAACTCAACTAATGCTAATTTAACCTTCTTCTCCTCAGAGTAAGTATGATAATCAAACACATGTTCTACCTTTCTCTCCCACTCTAAATACAACTCAAGGTTATTCTTCCCTTGAAAAGTAGGAATTTTAATCTTAAGGCTTCCCAAATTACTATCTTGCTTTTGAACATCCCTTTTACCTTTTCTAGAACTAGTCACATCAACACGACTCCTCATCTTCCCCCTCCTTATCTATATTCCTTCGAAAAGATTTAGGCTTAGAGGGAGATTTAAGATTATCTAGCCTTCTATTCAGAAGTTTAAATTGATCTTGGACAGCCTTCATAAACAACTTCATATCAAAATCTACACTATCTCCCCCAGTACTCATGTTTTAAAACTTGCAAAGAGTTAGTAAAAAAAAAAAAATTTCCTCTTAAACACTCCCTCATGTGTTCACACTTAAAAAATATGGAATTGAATCACTCGTGTTTCACTCAATTATTATTATTATTTTTATCCCATAAACTTCTCTTTATAAACTCTTTAATAAGAACCTTATTGACGACCCTACCAAATAGCAAGTAACGACAAAGTAAGACAAAGAACATAGGAACAACTCTGTCTAAGCAATTTAAAGAAGAAATTTTGTATCAAGCTCTCTCTCTCTCTCTCTCTCTCTATATATATATATATGAGATTGTGTGATGAGTATTGAGTGCATAACTCAATCTTTTTTTTATATGAATTTCTCTTTTCTCTTTTTTACTCTTTAAACACAAATTAGAATTGTAGACTAAAAGCAATGGATCAAATCAATGAAAGGATACAAACAAGAAGAAATTTTGATGAATAAGACAATAATGAATTAAAACTTTAGAAGTAAAAAGGATGAATGATAACAATGAAATAATCAAAGGATAGATAACACTTGATTTTCGAGAGCCAAACCTCTTATATTAATTGATGTGAACCTTAGGCTGAGATGAACAAGTTGCCTTGATAAGATCAAAATTGAGTTCTTGATAAATAACCTTAGGTAGTGATCTTAAGAACTATGTGATGATCAATAGACATAAGTTTTAAACAATAAAGCTTAAGATACAATCTTTAGAGGAAGCACTGGATTCGTAAGATAGTGAGACATGAAGAGAGTGGGTAAAATATAGGATGTTTACTTAATTATGTAAGTGTTTTCTTTTATTATTACTTTACTTGTATTCTTTTAACTACTAAGTTATATATGTGAGTAGATTCATGTGTAATGGTATATATGTATATACTTGCACACTATGAAACTAACCATGACTAATATTAACTTAAGTAGATCCGGTTGTCTCTTCTTAAACATAATGCCTCCAAAAAGAATTACTAGATTAGGAACTAGAAGGAGTACTAAGCATGATAACCCCAATGAGGAGACAACCATAAGGGGAAAGAGGTTAAATGGCTAAAGAGACAGTCCAACTATTACATACTGTAAATCACCTGGTGGGACTATTGGCACAACAACACCAAGCCCCTTATGTCCCACACACAGGAATGTTGATGAACCCATCAACTTTGATAGGTTCATAAAAGTAGCTAAGGAATTTAAACCCATAGTGGATGAGCTAATCGAGGTTGAGGATTGGATACAAGAAATTGAGAAGACATTTGCTGCCTTCCAAACACTAGAAGATAGGAAGGTAAATTATGTTACATTCATGTTGAAGGGAATTGTAGCAAAATGGTAGGCTTTAGTTCCTAGACTTGCAAGGGAATGCATGAATTAGGCAGTGTTTAAGGAGCTATTTTATCAGAGATATTTCCCTAGCAATTCCAAAGACTGAATGGAGAATGAATACTACAATTGTGAATAGGGGAACCGAATAGTTGAAGAGTATGATGTAGAGTTGAATCGCCTCATTAAGTTCTTTCTTGAAAATGTGCGTAATGATGATAGGTCTCGAGCTAGAAGATTCTTGAGAGGTTTGAAATTGGACCTACAACTTGCTATAGGAGCCTTTTAGCTAAATATGTATGCTGAAAATGGTGGATAAGGCTAAGTATCTTGAATAGAACAAGAAGATTATAGAAGAACATAGGAGTTACAGAGCAGCAATAGCTTTAAGAAAAAGACTTGCCTATAGTGGTGGGCAAGATAGGGTAAAAGACATCACCTGCTATACAGCAGAATACCAAGAGATGTAGCCCCTCCTCTCCAAATCAAAACAAGTGCCTTTGGCACTTACGGCAAGAGGCATAAATGCTAAATGTACCAAATGTTACGGACCCCATGAGTTAAGAGAGTGCAGATGGCCTGATGGGGCATGTTTCTCTTATGGGAAGACATGGCACATTAATAGACATTGCACTAAAAGGTTAGTCCCCTTAATCTTCTATCATGTGTGCAACTAGAGGGGACACAAGGCAATCAACTATCCTCAAGGAAAAATAAGAAATCAGGCGGGACTAGTTCAATAAGCGGTTACACCTCCAATGAGAGGATAGGAAGGTAAACTAGAGGTAGGAGGTCTTAGACAAAATGTTCTTACCAAGTTGTTTGCAATTCATCAGCAGCAGCAGCAGCGGGATATCTTAGATGTGGACAACATTGCAGGTATGTTTCTAGTACACTCCTGTAATGCATATGTGCTATTCGATACTAGTGCTTCTATGTCTTATATGTCTGAGAACTTTGTCTATACATGTGCTTTAGATGTTAAAAATATGAATGACTGCTTGGTTGTTAGTCCTCTTTTGGGAATAGGAGGAAAAATAAGTAGGGTATGTAGAGTGAAAATAGAAATACATGGTAAGATAATGCCAGTAGAACTCCTAGTATTGGAAATGATAGAGTTTGACACTATTTTGGGTATCAATTAGCTATCAAAATATCATGCCACCATTGACTATTACGACATGGTGGTGCAGTTTAATATACCAGGGGATAGATATTTTGAATACAAATTAGAAGTGTAGAGACCCACTAGATTGCTTACTTATGAGATTTAGAGAAAAAGTGTAATGGCAATCATATCTGTTAAAGCTAGTGAAGAAGTTAGGGTACCGATAGTGAGGGAATTTCCTAATGTGTTTCCAGAAAATCTTCTTGGTTTACACTTAGCTAGGGAAATAAAATTCAACATTGACTTAGTACAAGGTACAATACCCATATTAAAATCAGTTTACAAGATGACACTAGAGGAATTGGAAGAGTTAAGGAAACAATTACAAGAGTTACAAGATAAGGGTTTTATAAGACCTAGTGTACAAGGTCACAATTAAGAACAAATATTCTCTTCCCAGGATAGATGACCTATTTGACCAGTTGTAGGGATCTTAGGTGTTCTCTAAAGTAGACTTGAAATAAGGCTACCATCAATTAAGAATCAAATAAGAGGGCATTCAGAAAACAACATTCAGGACTAGATATGGGCATTATAAGTTTCTAGTGATGCTCTTTGGACTAACGAATGCACTAACTACATTCATGGATTTAATGAACAGAGTATTCAGGGATTTCCTAGATAAGTTTGTAATCGTCTTTATAGATGATATCCTAATATACTTTAAAAGCATTGAAGAGCGTGAAGAACACTTGAGACTGGTATTGGGCAGGTTACAAGATGAGAAATTGTATGCCAAATTCAGTAAATGTGAATTTTAACTAGAAAAATTAGTCTTTTTAGGTCATGTAGTTAATAGGGATAGGATATCTGTGGGCCTAGAAAAGGTGAGAGCGATAGTAGACTTGATGTGCTTGAGTTGACTTTCAATACCAATTCAAAGAAAAGAAGAACAATTGACTCTAACTTCCAACAATTGGCATGAGCCCTAACTAGAAGAAGAACCCTAATTTGCATGATGATGAAATAAGAAAAATAAATCCAATCATGTACCAGATATGATACACTAGTAATAATTGGAGCGACGTGGGAATTGCTAATATTACACATAATAATCCTTAAGCAAGAACTCGCCACAATTTCAATTAGAAATTGATAAGAGAGGATGTGTGAAAGAGGATGCTCTCTACAGTAAAATACCTAAATAAATGATTGTCAAAAAGTCCCTTACAAAACCTAAATAACAAGTATTTATACCCTACTACAATTACGAAAAATAACCTAAGTAACTATTACACATGCCCGATCACTTCAAGCTTTAATCACAGTTACAAGGAGAAACATAAGACTAGTTCTCCCTTGGTTCAATTTGGTTCATTATAGATCGTGACCCATTTATAAACTAATTGCTATTGTTCTTAGTTGTCTTCTTGTAAAAACTGACAAAATGTACTTGATAAAATGCAAAAACAATTATTATAAAATAAATAAAGACAATATGTGAATGTCTTGGTTCCATTTGTTTAAGTAGGCTTCCTAATGCTGGATCCAGGGATTTGGTTCCCATCATCTCCTCGAGCCTATGAAAGATTTGCCTTCAAATCTAATGGGTCTTTCCCTAGACTGAAAATACTAGTTTGCATGTGCTTGTTGCCTTGAAGTCTTGAGTGCCCAGTAGTTTTGTTGATCTATTATTGGAATTTGTGTACCTCAGTTGGTGACATAGGGGTCAAGATAACCCGTGCACCATCCTTTTGAAACACATAAGTATTCTTAAACCCATCATGTAGCACCTTCCTATCAAACAACCAAGGTCTACCCATTAGTATATGAAAGACACACATAGGAAGAACATCACAAACAATTTCATCATGGTATCTATCTCCTATGTTGAAAAGGCACCTTAACCCTTTAAGTAACATGTAAACTACCCCGTTCATTTAGCCAATGTAATTTATAGGGATGAAGATGTGGACTAATGATTAGTTGCAATCTATTTACTATTGCAGTAGCTATTATATTTATGTAACTTCTACCATCAATAAAAAGAACACACAAATTACCTTAAACCCGATAAGGAGTATGGAATAGGTTTTCCCTCTGTACGTCCTTGACATTTGGAGATATAGTCATGACCCTGCGCAACACATTAATAGACAGATATTTATCATTTCCCTTATCTTCTTGTGTCTTAGTGTCACGATCATCATAATACTCCTATAGTACTATTGACAAATTTGTAGGCTCAACTACTTCTTGACCATCTTCACTATTTCCCTCCATAGCAATCATCACCCTTTTGTTGGGACATTGAGTAGCTATGTGTCCAAAACCCATGCATTTGAAACATTTGATTTAACATATCTTTCCACTGGTTATCCTTGGCACTGTTTGTTAGATATCAACTCCACACACCTTTCTTCCTTTTCCAGTAATTTCCCTCTCCCTATCAGTAATAGTTATATTTTTATCTACAGTCTTATCATTTCCCCCTATTCCCTTTTGTTTACCCTGCTGACCATTTGACCCATGAAGTTTAGTGGAAGTTTTGTACCTATTGCTCGCTACTCGAAAAGGGTTGGATCGCCTTTGTCTCTCCACTTTTAGAGCTAGCTGGATGGCCTCATCAAGTGTGTTATACCTCTAAAGCTCTACAATGCAAGCAATTTCATACTTTAACCTTAACACAAATCATGATAGGGTTTGCTCAGGAGGCTCAATTGGCCTACATTTGATCATTAGTATCTCAAACTCCTGTACGTAATCATCAATTGTTTTGCCTCCTTACCTCAATGTTTGGAGACACATAAACAACTCTTGCCTATAGTGCTCAGGTATAAACCTTTTTCTCATTACTCGTTTCATTTCCCTCTAGGTATGTATATCAGCCTCACCATCTTTTTGTTTGCTAACCACAAGATTCTTTCACCATAAGGTGGTATAGCCTGTAAATTCTATACTTGCATGGTAAACCTGAGTGTGATCGTCAATCTCATAGCACTCAAATAGGCCCTCAACCTTATCCTCCTAACCCAAGTAACTTCTATAGAACCCCTTCCAGTAAATGAAGGCATCTGTAGTTTCACATATTCTAAGCTTTGAGGCGACCTAAACTCATGATTAGGGTAAGGCTTATTTTCAAAATTATCATCCATTTCCCCCCTAAAAGCATGATAATCACCTTCCATCCTCCTACCCCTATTGCCTTCAATAGCTCCTTCCCTATAAGCATTTTGATGGGTTACCTGAGGTAGGGTGCCTGAAGGTTTGCCATTGGTGGTTGTAGCATTATCATTTGGTCTACCCATGTTGCTAATGTAGCAACAATAGTCGTGTGATCCTGCAATTATTTTTCTAATGTTCTTTCACTTGCAGCACGACGACCCTGACCTCCTCCAACCTGACTATTGGCCTCATTGCCAATTCCACCATTCACACTATCATTTGACATGATTTTGCTATTTTTTTTATATATACTCATAATTACCCTTCACAACAACCAGACACTTTCACGTTAACAACAAACCTTTATGGCACCAATCACAACACAATAACACAACTCACCTTCACGGTTCAAGTATACAGATACCCATGGTGCAACACATAATTGATGCAATACACAACCTCAATGGCTATAGACACACTCCAATGCTTCAATACACAACCACACAACACGCACACTCCCACGACTCACTTCACTTCACACCACAACACATACACTACAAATATCACGGCAACAAAGTAAATGATTCCAAGTTTAGTCAAAGTGCATTCAAAGAAATTAATGGACAATTACTCCACAAGGTAATAATGGAATTCAATTTGAAAATATTTCCCACTCTTCACGGTAAGGTCTTCACGGCAAGATGATTACCACAAGGACAAAATTTTGAACTACAAACTTCCAATTCCGAAATCAATAAGGAATAACATGGCACAATAAACTCAATTGCAATTCTAATGGAATCAATTATAATGATTCCTCAAAATTAATCATGGAAATGAACCCTAAAATCAACCTCCTTTGTATTCAACTCACAATTACTAAGGAACAATTCAACACAAGAACTCAATTCCACTTCTCACAACTTTAATTTCAAAATGAAAGAACAAGAACCCTAAACCCCTAATTTGTGATTTGCGAATTCGCCTTCCACAAACCTATGCTCTGATACTAAAATTATGATGTGCTTCAATTGACTTTCAATACCAATTTAAAGAAAAGAAGAACAATTGACTCTAACTTCCAACAATTAGCATGAACCCTAGCTAGAAGAAGAACCTTAATTTGTGTGATGATGAAATAAGAAGAACAAATCTAATCACGTACTAGATATGACACACTAGTAATAATTGGAATGACTTGAGAGTTATTGATATTACGCACAATAATCCTTAAGCAAGAACTTGCCATAATTTCAATTAGAAATTGATAAGAGAGGATGTGTGAAAGGGTGCTCTCTATGGCAAAATATCTGAAAAAATGACTGTCAAAATGTCCCTTACAAAACCTAAATAACAATAATTTATACCCTACTACAATTATGGAAAAATAACCTAAGTAACTAGTACACATGGCCAGTCACTTCAAGCTTCAATCACGGTCAAAAGGAGGAACACAAGACTTGTTCTCCTTTAGTTCAATTCAGTTCATTATAGACCGTAGCCCATTCATAAACTAATTGCTATTGTGCTTGGTCGTCTTCTTGTAAAAGGCAATAAAATGTACCTGATAAAATGCAAAAAAAATTATTATAAAATAAATAAAGACAATATGTGAATGTCTTGGTTCCATTTGTTCAAGTAGGCTTCTCAATGCTAGATCCAAAGGTTTGGTTTCCATCATGACTATCACATACCAAAAACAGTTATAGAGGTAAGAAGCTTCCTAGGTCTTGTAGGCTACTATAGGAGATTTGTAGAAGGGTTTTCCAAAATAGCGACTCCTCTCACCAAATGGACAAAGAAGAATGTGAAATTCGAATGAGATAACAGATGTCAAGCTAGCTTTCAGATGCTTAAAGATAAACTGGTGTCGGCATCAGTTTTGATTTTTCCTAAGAGTGGAGAAGAGTTTATAGGGTATAGCGATGCCTCAGTTCAAGAGTTGGGATGCGTATTGATGCAAGGTAGACAAGTAATAGCATATCCATCTTGACAACTGAAGTTGTATGAAAAAAAAAATACCCAACTTATGACTTAGAATTGGCGGCTCTAGTGCTAGCCTTAAAATTATAGAGACATTACTTATGGAGAAAGGTGTAAAATCTTCAGTGACTATAGAAGCCTAAAGTACATATTTACGTAGAAAAAACTGAATATGAGATAGGGGAGATGGTTAGAGTTAATCAAAGATTATGACCTACAAATAAAATACCATCCAAGAAAAGCTAATGTGTTGGCAAATGCCCTTAGCAGAAAGAAACAAGGTAATGTAGCCACTCTCATCACCTCACAAAAGGAGTTATTAGAAGGCATGTGCAAATTGGAGCTAGAAGTTTCAACAGAAGAAATGGGAGCAAGAATGGCTACTTTAAGGATTCAGCCAACCATAATGGACAAAATTAAAGTTGGTCAGATGAAAGATAAGGACATTTAAGAGCTTAAAAGTAGAATGGAACAAGGCAAGGCACCAGAATTTAAACTTAAATGTAGAAGGGACCTTGAGATACAAAACGAGACTATATGTGCCAAGGGATGCATAATTGAAGAGAGAGATAATGAAAAAGGCACATCACTCCACCTACACAATATATCTTGGAAGTACTAAAATGTACAAGGACGTAAAAATCTGCTATTGGTAGAGAAACATGAAGAGAGTAATAGTAGAATATGTAGCTAGATGCCTCACATACCAGTAGATCATAATATAACACTAGAGACCAACTAGAGAATTATAACCTCTTCCAATATCGAAGTGGAAATGGGAGCATGTGACCATGGACTTTGTTATAGCCCTCCCAAACATTAGGGAGAAGCAGGACACAATTTAGATTATAGTGGATAGATTGACTAAGTCTGCTCATTTTATACCTACAAATTGGAGAAACTAACTTAAATATACATACAAGAGATAGTCAGACTGCATGGAGTGCTAGTGACAATCACTTCTTATAGAGACATAAGGTTTGTGAGTAAATTCTAGAGCAGCCTACACAAGGCATCAGGTACTAAACTACAATTAGTACAACATTCCACCTACAAATAGATGGTCAGTCTGAAAGGACCATACAAATATTGGAAGATTTGCTCAGGCATGTGCATTAGATTTTAGAGAAAATTAGAATGAGCATATACCTCTGGTAGAGTTTGCCTATAATAACAGTTATCAAGCAACCATTTAGATGATACCATATGAAGCTCTTTATAGGAGAAGATGCAGATCCCCATTATATTGGGATGAAGTGGGAGATAGACAAATGATGGGGCTGAAGGTTAGTACAAGAAACGGTAGACAAGGTAAACTTAATCCGGTACAGAATACAAATGGCCCAATCTTGATAAAAGAGCTATGTAGACAAGAGAAGATGCCCTTTAGAATTTGAATTGGGAGATAAGGTATTATTAAGGATTTCTCCAACAAAAGGAGCGATCAGATTCGGGTTAAGAGGAAAGCTAAACCCAAGGTATATAGGCCCGTTTGATATATTAGAAAGAATAGGCACAATGGCATATAGGTTAGCTCTTCTATTGAAATTAGCCGAGGTACATGATGTATGCCATGTATCTATGCTAAAGAAGTATGTACCTAACCTGGATCAGATAATGACTTTGGAACCATTGAATGTACAACTAAATTTGATGTTTTTAGAAAGGCCAATTAAGATTTTAGATACTAAGGAATGGGTACTAAGATGGAAGACAATTCCTTATGTTAAAGTGCAATGGACAAACCAAATCGAAAGGGAAGTGACATGGGAGTTAAAAGAAGAAATGAAGATAAAGCATCCATAACTCTTCCCAATTTCAAGTAACTTTTGAGGGTGAAAATTTTAATAAAGGGGGGAGAATGTAATACACATTTTTTTTAATAAATAAATATATGTATAAACATAATAAATGGAAATGTTATAAATAGGACAATGGGATAAGGGTAGTTTCACCTTTTCCAAGTTAGACTATAGAAACAGAATAACTTAGGGCTTCTCCTTTTTCACACTTAGACAACTTACAACCGTATAGAGATATAGAAGGTGAAAGAAACCTATAAGAAAACCTAAGGTGACTAAAGAGGAGTCAAGTGTTTAATTGAACAAGTAAGGATCTTTATGCGGATTTTAAAATTATCTTATTGGAATTAGACCTCATGGTTATCGTGTGTGTATTAGGACTTGAGATTTGAAAGGGGATGATATGAGAACGGAGAATCAACGACTCAAGGTTGCCATAGTGGAATTGTTGATGTAAGTACAAAAATCCTTATAATTTAGATGCATTATGTATTTTAGAGATATAATTGAGCTTAGGAATATAGAGGAATGAGTTTAGGAAAATTTAAAGTAAAAGAAATAGGGTTCATAGAAATCGTTAAGGTAACATAGCCTACCAACATGGTTGTGTTTTGATTGTATTGAATTCAAAAGTTGTATTGAGAGATACATGGCCTCCTAACAAGGTCGTGTTTCGATCGTGTTAAGTTAAAGGTAACACAGCCTCCCAACATGGTCATGTTTAGATTATGTTTAGTGTGAAAGTTACACCGAGAGATATACAGTCCTACTTTGACCGTATTGAGCCAAGGGTAACACAACCTCTAACATGATCATGTTTTGACTGTGTTGAAGCTAAACTTCACACCAAAAGATATAGGACCCTTAACACGGTCATGCTTCAACTTGTGTTGAGCAATACGATTTCCAACATGGTCATGTTGAATAAAGTACAACTTAATTGTATATTCATTTAACTTCAAATTAAATTAATTTCCATGCAACCTAGATAGCTAGTAAGTCCCTACGGAAATTTAATAAATAGGATTAAGAGAAATAAGAGAATAATATTGATCTTAGATAAAGTATTAAGAAGAACTTGTTGATTGAAAATATTTCAATTTAGCTTACGTCCAAGATCGAAAAGTGCTTAAGGCTAGATTCAAGGTATGTGTAACTTGTGTGCTGTTTTGTGTTCGCTTAAGTTAGTATATGTGTTTGAAATTGATTAAGTTGAATGATTTGGGTTAAGTGTTTAAGTTGTATGTTGTATGTGTTTGGCACAGCTTAGGGGCCCGCAATGGTAGATCCCTAGGGAGCACCCCAATAATCCTTATATAACGTTGTCCCTAGTGGAGTCGTATTTGGAAATGATTTGGGTTGAATGTCGGTTAAAGTGTTCATGGGTGGGGCTCGTAGTAGTAGTTCCCATCACCAGGATTAAGTGGTTTAAATGTACATGGGTGTAGAGCCGTAATGGCAACTCCCATCACCAAGATTAAGTGTTTAAGTGTATTTGGGAGTAGGGCCCATAGTGGCACTTCCCATCACCAAATCATGTTCCAATGTGTTAAGTGTGTTAAAGGGGTCACGAGTACCCTGTTGATGCTTATGGAGCTAAATGTATTAAGAAAATGGTTGTTTGTGTTTAAGTATTGCATAAAGTGTGTGACACTTGTTCATGTTTGTTCATGTGTGTATATTTGTGTTATACGTATTAGGCATTAGCTCACCTTTCGGGAAAAATTTTTAAATGTAGGTGTTGAGGAGATGAGAACCCAGAAGATGACTTGGGGTTAGGTGAGCCATAGAGAGAGAAAGATAAAGATTACCATTATTATTATAGTGATTATGTTTTAGGAGATTTATGTGATTTAATTATAATAGATAGATTTCTTTAAGGAATGTTATTTTTGTGTTTAAAGACTTTTGCTGCGTTAGATGTTTGATATGGTTTAAGTTATTA
This sequence comes from Laguncularia racemosa, assembly GCA_037954665.1. Taxonomy (NCBI): domain Eukaryota; kingdom Viridiplantae; phylum Streptophyta; class Magnoliopsida; order Myrtales; family Combretaceae; genus Laguncularia; species Laguncularia racemosa. Next base: position 205,603 of record JBBMOL010000412.1, read on the forward strand.
TTTGGATTTTGAGAATATATGAAATGCTCTTATATAGGAAATATAAGTTAAAGAGTATTAGAGTTGATTCAAAACCATAACGTGTTCTTGTGTGATAAGGATACATGGCGAGCAATATGCAGCTAGGTTTCGAGGTGTTACAGAAATTCTATTTTCTAGTGTTGCTCTAAGCTTTGATCTTCATTATTATTATTGGAGATGCTTGATAAATGGAAAATGATCTCTTCATCCCTTAGATTTCTCATTTTGGCCAACTTCAATGCTTGGTCCAGATGATCTTGAACGAGTCTATTCAAAGCTTGCTCTATGCGTTTTGTCCTTGCTCTTGTCATTGGTCTTTCAATTCTTTCCAATGGATCATTGGAAAGAGTTGGTGCAAGCTAATCCACATTAAGATTACTACTAATAAGGCATTTGAGCACCAACTACGGTAGTTTCACTCCTTGCTAACATTGGGGGAAAAGTGTTCTCTTGCTTTGAGAATGGAATGCTAGCACTCTGTCTAGAGAAAAATGTCCTACTTTGATCTAGCAACTTGTTAGGCTGAAAGAGGTTTGGAACCCTTTCCCCATTCTTTAATAAGAAGGTAAGATTTTAAAAGCTCCTTCCTTCGGTGACAGTTTTAATTGAGTATGTTTAGTACTGTTTTGAGTTGATTATTTTTTAGAAGCTATCACTATTAGATCATGCATTTGTTGCCATTAATTCATCGCATTTTTTAAAACTTCATACACTTCTATTAGAGAGGGCTAATGGTGAAACGAGAGACTGTCAAGGCTACCGGAGAAAGAAGTTGCCGTTGAAGCTCGATGTCATTGTTGAAATGAAGGCTGGTATGAAACCATAACAAAAGCCGTAAAGAAAGCATGGCCATTTTTTCTTTTCTTTTCTTTTTTTAATTTTTACTCACTACTTTTTTTTTTTTTTTTTAGGAATAAGTGGATTGAAACAACAATGACCAATTTCAACTGTTGAATAAAACAACAATGATATGAATGGTTACTTATAGAAGCACACCTATTCAAGTTTCAGTTGCAGTATGGTATAGTTGAATATACATTTGTTGCCTATGTGGGTTTATGTGCATGTATTTATATGTCAAATCAAATGCAACTGTGACAGTTTTAATTGAGCGTGTTTAATGCTTGTTTTGAGTTGGTTATTTTAGAAGCTATCACTATCAGATCATGCAATTGTTGCCATTAATTCACTGCTTTTTTCGAAACTTTCATACACAGCTATTGGAGAGGACCAATGGTGAAACAAGAGACTAATAAAGCTATCAGAGAAAGAAGTTGCCATTGAAGCTCGATGTCATTGTTGAAATGAAGGCTGATATGAAACCATAACAAAAGCTATAAAGAAAACATGCCCTTTTTTATTTTAGTACTCACAACTTTTCTTTTTTGGACAAGCGCATGAAACAATGATGACCAATTCAATTGTTGAATAAAACACATAGTGGTCACTCTTAGAATATTCAAAAGGAAGAAGATACAATCAGACTTGTTGGTCTATTGGAGCTATTTAGCTAGTTGTGAGAATCTCTTTTTATTTCATTTATTTTATTTTTTTCTATGTTATCTTTAACATTCACATGTAACATATATCAGCTGCTAAACTTCATTGAATTACTCATGCATTATGCTTTGGGTAGACTCGAGAAATGGGTCTAACCGACCTAAAACAGGCCATGATCCGCTGGTTCTTGAGTTAAAAAAATTCTTGAACCGGCCTTAGATTTTTTTTTTTTTTTTGGCCTTTGAAATGGCTGGTTCAACCCAATCCATTTTGGTGTCTACTTTAGGGACTTACTTTCAATAATGGTTCTTTCAAATTGTCTACTACTTGTGGCCATTTCAAAGGCACAAAAAATAAAAAAATAAAAAAATTAGGGTTGATTCACATGAATTGGCCTAGAAACATGATGCCCTGGGTTGGGCTTGGTTCATGATTTTTTGGCTTGAGAACCAGTGGGTAAAGGCCAGTTTAACCTGTTTCCTAGGTTTATGTGTGTGCATCTACTGTTCAACATGCTTCACTTTATTTGTTAAACATCATCATTATTATGTACTCCTATTAAAGATGCTCTCTTGTTTTTTTTTTTTTTTTAAAAAAAGGAGTTATTACTAGTTATTAATCCTTTTGTCTCAGTTTTCAAATGTTACCATTGTTTTTGTATGTTGTTCATGCCCTATTGGGACTGCTATCCATTGCTTGATTCCCCAAAGGTATGCTTGTTAGATTATATTACTCCATGGAGTTTCCAGCTTTCGAAATCTGTTTTCATTGATGAAACTGTATTAAATTGTAACACTAGTGTAACGTAAACAAATTTAAAGAGATTTGTACGAAAATTATCATCATGAGTGAACAGGCTACAAAAATGATATGTTGAGCATTTAAGTTAGGAAATCCAAATCCATTGAAGTTATAGCAATAATCATACTAACTTAGGTGCAGGAGCCAACCATAAAAATAACTTGAATTTCAATTTTTTTGCCCTCATAAGAATTCTACCTCCAAGTTCCACCATAAGAATCATCATCCATAATTTTCCCAAGTTCATTCCATAACATTTCAATCACAAAAGAAAAGGATTCATCAAAATGACTACAACAAACTAATCTACCAATGTCTTTTGGAATTTGTCTAGCTCATTAAGACAATCGCACTCATTCCATAACATTCAATTACAAAAAGAAAAGCATTGATCAAAATGACTACAACAACCAATCAATCAATGTCTTCGGAGTTTGTCTAGTTCATTAAGACAATTGTAGTGGATGTAACCCAGAGGATGATGTGCTTTCCATGAAAGATGGAAATTAAACATAGATACTTCGTTTAAGTCCCAAATATCAAAGAGCTAAGAACGTTATTACGCTAAAACTATTCATAAAAGATCTTCTATGTATGTGTTTTACAGGATTTAACCACCAAAGCAATGATCATATAAATTGTAGTTGGGAATCATAGTACGATCCTTCACACTAATGTAGGTGCAGGAGCCAACTACAGATCTGCCATGGAATAGATATGAAGAAATACTTGTTGCCCTCATAAAAATCATCATCCATAAGAGAAAAGTTTTTCTAATGGGGAATTCTAATTAGAACTATATCAACAATTACTCACAAGAAGGCAAAAATTATACTTCTAATGTCAAGTGCATCATATAAATATAGGCCATTGATTAGAGTCCATCGTGAAACCACTCTTAGCATGTCACGAAAATCCTAATTGAGGTACTATGTATAGTTAAATAAGACATTCCATAAGATTCAATTACAAAAAAAAAAGGGGGTAAACAAAATGACTACGGTAACTAATCAACCAATGCCTTCGGGAGTTTGTCTAGGTCATCAAGATAATCATAGTGGATGTAACGTAGAGGATATGTGCTTTCCACGATAGATGGGAATTAAACATAGATACTTCTTTAAGTCTTCGAATATCAAAAAGCTAAGAACTGTTTTTTATGTTAAAACTATTTAAAAAAGATTTTCATATGTGTTTTTACAGAATAACCACTAAAGTAACGTTTGGTATAAATTGTGATATTATCAGCGGTTTTTTCAAAATGTTTTTCATAAATCATTAGAATATATGAAAAAGGTAGATGTGCTTAAGCATATCAAACATGAAAACAACATTTATATATCACTTACTATATGACACTTCTGTATCTAGTTGTTACCATGATCGGAGCTTCTTGACTTGTCTCCACCACTGGACATCAAAGTGGAAGAAGTTGACGAGATATTTTTAAGCTTGAAAACCCCAAGATCGATTTCATCGTCTTTAAGCCCATGGAAAACACATAACGGTTACCCCTTTTGGGTTGGTCTTCCTTTATATCCTTGGCCTCGAATGTGATGAAATACCAATACCTAGCTAAAGCCTACTGATTGGCCTGATAACGCTCATAAATTCTAGTTGTGTACCCTACAAAAATAATAGAAAACAAACAACAAAATAATCATCGCTAAACGAACACCCCTAAAATACTGTGAAAATTCGGCCTCACAGCACTTAAAGATTGGGGATTTATTTTAAATTAGCACTAGTGGAGATAAGGTTTCATGAAAATTCTAGACCTAAGGCTAAAGCCAAATGTTATGTTATACGATTGAAAAATTTCGAGAATGATCTTTTCCTCGTTGTGCTGTTGGACAGCGTAAGACACTAGTAGGTGAGATTTTTCCTTAGTGATTTGATAAGGTTACGGGGAAAGAATCATACTAAAGCAGTAAACTTTTTGCACTTCTCAATATCAATCTCAAAACCTTACAAGCAAAATCTATATTATTATATTTATAGTCGCCATCGTATTATCATTATCATCATCATTATGTACTCAACACTTTGGACAATACAAATTTATATTAATCTATCATACCTCCCCCTTTGTTAAGCATTTTTAAAGTACTCAATACTTACATTGCAACTATAATTACATGAATAAAAACATTTTTATTTAATATTTGTTACAAAATATAGCTAAGGTCAGAATTGGAAATTTTAAAGGGGTAATTTACTCAATTCCATAAAAGGTTATAAATACTCTATGTGACCAAGCCTCCTCCTTTTTTTCCATTTACATAGTGAGAGGATAAGAAAGGGAGAAAGTGCTCTCTAGAGAGCCTTTTGACATTTGAGTGAACAACAATAAGACCAACCAATTCCACCAGGTAAGGATTACATGTCGAATTATGCTCATGGTCATAATGATTAAGAACCTATCAATTATCATTGTATGATTTCATTAGAATTTGATTGAGGAAAAGAGTAGAATGAGTACAAAACAAGTGATCTAGGTGTTCAATACACAAGTTAGAAAAAGTAAGTATACTAAACTTATGTAATTTGATTAGAAATTACAAGTTTTTGGATTCAATTAAGCCTAGGATCAAGAGTTTTTAGGAATTGGAGTGAATTGAAAGAGAGAAATTAAGTTTGTGAAGAAAAACATGGAACACGGTCAAGTACATGCTTGTGTACTTGCCTGTAAAGGAATGTGTGTGTATAAAGGGTATATAGCTGAAGTATTGCTTGTGTACTAAGGCATGTTGAAGATGGAAAATTTATAGAAAAGTACATGGCTAACTACACGACTGTGTACTTAGGCATACCAAAACATTAAACTTACAAAAAGTACACGACCATGTAACACGACGGTGTAACACAACCGTGCTAAAGTATGTAGCCTTAAACACGATTGTGTCTAGAGACTTTGATCCTTGATTTATTTTCCAATTAAATGAACTATCATGTAACCTAAACAACTAGTAAGACCTTAGAAAATCTAATAGACTAAGAAAATTAAGAAATTTAGATTACTACGCCGCCGGCCTATATACCCAACGTACATCCTACGCCGGTGCCTATGCTGTCGGCTTTCATTGCCTATTTGTTATTTTTCCACGACTTTATGATGTTATTGTCGTTCTGAGCTTTTGTTATCACGAGTTTTAAACCCTAATATAAGCTGCTAGGTTGGAAAACAGAACATAGAACACTAATACAACATTAAATAACACATTTTGAGAGAATTCCTCTCTTGGTTCTCTAAAGAACTTCTCTTGAACTTATCGGATTTCTTCTGTGGCATTTAACCCGACTTATCAATCGGTCTTTCAACCCAATTGTGGCGTCAACAGAACATACCAAGTTTTTTGCCTCGTTTATAGGCAACAGGTCGCGGTTCACTTTGATTGTTTGTCATCTTGGGTTTGCAATTCTGAACGTATTGGTATTGGGTTTTTCATCACACATGGGCGTAGTTCGTATCACTGGGAGCGACCTAAATAGAGTGAATCAGTAATATTAAAAGTAGCACTTACTTGATACTCACCTAGCAAATCTATCTTGTAGGAATTATCATTGATGCGCTCAAGAATTTGAAATGGTCCATTGCCTCTAGGAAGTAATTTAGATCTATGTTACACAAGAAACCGCTCTTTGCGCATGTGAACCCAAACCCAATCTCCAGTTCAAAGACAGCTTGTCAACGACCCTTGTTGGCTTGTTTCACATACTGCTCTGTTCTTCGCTTAATGTTTAGCCTTGCCTTCTCATGGATCTGTTTAACAAATTCTGCTTTCTTCTTACCATCTAGATTAACATACTCAGAAATAAGCAGAGGTGATAAATCCAAAGGAATTAGTGGATTAAAACCATACACAATTTCAAAAGGAGTAAACTTAGTAGCAGAATGCATTGTGCGATTATAGGCAAATTCAACATGCGGCAAACAATCCTCCCAACTTTTAATGTTCTTTTTAATGACTGCTCTTAACAAAGTAGATAAAGTTCGATTTACTACCTCAGTTTGACCATTAGTCTGTGGATGACAAGTAGTAGAAAACAATAGCTTAGTTCCTAACTTAGCCCACAAGGTCTTCCAAAAGTAGCTCAAGAACTTAGCATCTCGATCCGATACGATTGTTCTAGGCATACCATGCAATCTCACAACTTCCCTAAAGAACAAATTAGCAATATTGCAAGCATCATCTATTTGTGGCAAGGAATGAAATGTGCCATATTAGAAAACCTATCTACAACTACAAAAATAGAGTCTCGACCATGCCTAGACCTGGGTAATCCTAACACAAAATCTATGGAAATATCTACCCAAGGCTCATGAGGAATGGGAAGTGGGGTATAAAGTCCATGAGGTTGGACTCTAGATTTTGCTTGCTTACAAGTGACACATCGCTCACAAATCCTCTCAAAATCTCGTTTCATGTGAGGCCAATAGAAGTGTTCCTACAAAACCCCCTAAGGTTTTAGCTACTCCAAAATGCCCCATTAAACCTCCTCTATGAGACTCCCTCACGAATAATTCTCTTAAAGAACAATTTGGAATGCAAAGTTTATTCTCCCTAAACAAGAATCCTTCATGCTTATAAAATTTACCATGACCACTCTTCTCACAGCACACATACTCTTCACAAAAATCTCGATCAGCAGCATACAATTATTTAATATGCTCAAAACCAAGCAATCTAGAACTAAGAGTAGAGATAAGAGCATACCTTCTAGAAAGTGCATCAGCGACAACATTTTCTTTACCTTGCTTGTAGTGGATGACATAGGGAAATGCTTCAATAAACTCCACCCAATGAGCATGTCTTTTGTTTAGCTTATGTTGTCCTTTCAAGTACTTCAAGGATTCATGATTATGTGGATCACAAACTCTTTTGGCCAAAGATAGTGTTGCCAAGTCTCCAGCGCTCGAACCAATGCATACAACTCTTGTCATAAGAAGGGTAGTTCAAGGTTGCCCCGTTTAGCTTCACACTAAAGAATGCAATTGGTCCCCTCTCTTGCATGAGAATCGCTCCAATACCTATTCCTGAAGCATCACACTCAATTTCAAAGGTTTTAGAAAAATCAGGTAAAGCAAGTAATGGCGCATGAGTCAACTTATTTTTAAGTGTCTGAAAGGCCTTCTTTTGTTGCTCTCCCCATTTGAACCCTTCTTCTTGATTACTTCAGTAAGTGGTGCTGCAATAGTGTTGAAATCCTTCACAAACCTTCTGTAAAAGCTCGCTAGTCCATGGAAACTCCGCACATTACTTACATTAGTTGGACTAGACCATTCTTGGATCGCACGAATCTTCTCTTCATTAACCTATATTCCCTGTGCACTAACAATAAAACCAAGAAACACAAGTTTGTCTATACAAAAAGTGCACTTTTTGAGGTTAGCATATAATTGCTCCTTTCGAAGCACTTCCAAAACATCCCTCAAGTGAGATATATGGTCTTCCAAACTCTTGCTGTAATTGAGGATATCATCAAAATAGACAATCACAAATTTGCCAATAAAAGTCCTCAAAACATGGTTCATAAGTCTCATGAAAGTACTAAGTGCGTTAGTTAAATCGAAAGGCATTACTAACCACTCATATAATTCATATTTTGTCTTAAATGTGGTTTTCCATTCATCACCTTCTTTCATTCTAATTTGGTGATATCCGCTTTTCAAATCAATTTTGGAAAAGACACTAGACCCATGTAACTCATTTAACATGTCATCTACGCGAGGAATGGGATGACGATACTTTACTGTGATGTTGTTGATGGGCGCGGCAATCAACACACATTCTCCATGACCCATCCTTCTTAGGCACCAAAATCACAGGCACTGCACATGGGCTCATGCTTTCTCTCTTACGTACCTGATGAGAGCCATGATGGGAGCTAAGCCAGAAGATGGAATGTGGATTCTCTTGAAGTGCCACCTTGACCGATCATAAGAACTCGAGCGAAACGATTCAAGGAAGCACTTAACGGGTTGATAAAGGATGTCCACAAAGCCAAAAGGATTGGAGCAACCATGAAGCCGGAAAGGATTGGAACAATCATGAGAATTCCCTTGCTCTTGTACAAGTCATAACGGATATGGGTTGAAGGGGACGTGTCTTTACAAGGCACGGCCGTGTAGTGAGTCTAGAGGTTTCCACAGAAACATACACAGTCGTATACACGGTTCAAAGGTACGGCCGTGTATGGTGTCAAGAATATCTACAGAAACATACACGTCTAGAAAGGCACGGTCGTGTATATGCTCTACGCCCCGGCTCCAACGCCGCCGGCCTTTAATTCCCTGTTTTGTTATTTTTCCGCAACTTAATGATGTTATCTCATTTTGGGCTTTATTATTACAAATTGTAAACCCTACTATAAAGCTTCTAGGGTTGAGAATATACAACATAGAACATACAAGTTTGAATAACACTTTTGACAGAATTCCTCTCTGGTTCTTTAAAGAACTTTCCTTGAACTTATCGGATTTTCTTCCATGGCGTTCATCCCGACTTATCAATCGGTCTTTCATCCCGATTGTGGCGTCCACATAATATACTAAGGTTCTTGCCTCACTTATAGGCAACGGATCGTGATTTCTACTCGATTGTTTGGCATCTTAGGTAGCAATTCCGAACGTATTGGTATTGGGTTTCGTCACACGTGGGCGTGGTTCATATCGGTTTGGTATCAGAGCCCAGGTTGTTAAACATCATTTGGTTTGAGGAAGGTAACATCAAAACCCTAACTCCAATTATTCATATCAATTGTTCGTACTCAATTCATAGTGTTAATTGTCTATTGAAAGTGTAGTGCCTCCTATTCACATTTGTTATATATATATAAAAAAAAAAAGGAAAGAAAAAGAGGAAAATTTCGAGCCTTAGAGTTGTTTTGAATTCTACGGAAGGGAATTGGTGTAGTTTGGGTTAGTTCCAAGAGAATTGAGAAGAGGAATTGGTGAGTTAATATCATCATCGCTTGTGAGAATACACGAGTGATTGTGTGATATCATCCTTAGAGCGAAACACTAAGGGAGTGTATCGTGAGGCTTAATCATATATATTTGTGTTAGTATTAACCTTTTTTCTGAGGAACTATGTGAGGCAACATTCTCCTGAAAGTGAGAGGGGAAGGTTTGATGCTAGTTAGTGATTGAGGTGTTGAGGGGGAGATGAAGAGGATATTTTAGGAGGGGATGGAACAAATTCATGAGACAGTGGAGCAAAAACTAGAGTAATCTAAAAACGTCTTCCAAGGGCATAAGAGGGAGAGTTGTTCTAGGAGAGTACAAAGGGGTGGAGATGAAATGTCGATGATGAATTTGATGAACCTTCTATCGGGAGTTATAAGAGGTTATAGTGGTAGGAATAGAGGAACTAGGGATTGGAAAGATAGAGGAGATAGGAATAGAGAGGATAATCAATTGAGTAGTATAAGATGAAGATTCCTCCTTTCCAAGGAAGAATGATCCCGAGGCGTACTTAGAGTGGGAGAAGAAGGTAGAGTGGTTTTGATTGTCACAATTATAGTGGGAGAAAGAAAGTGAAGCTTGCTGCCATTGAATTTTCGGATTATGCCATAGTGTCGTGGGATCAAACCGATGTTGAATAGAAGAAAGAATGGCGAACCACCTATTGAGTCTTGGGAAGAGATGAAGAGGGTGATGAAGAAGCGGTTTGTGCCTGCGTATTACTATCGTGAATTACACAACAAATGCAAAACTCTTAAGCAGGGAAGCCGAAGCGTGGATGAGTATTTCAAGGAGATGGAGGTTACTATGATTAGGGCGAATGTAGAGGAGGAAGAGAGGCTACCATGGCTAGTTTCTTGCTGGATTGAATAGAGAAATTCAAAATGTCGTAGAATTGTAGCATTATGTAGAATTGGAAGTATGGTTCATATGGCTTAAAGGTTGAGAACCAACATAGGGGGAAGGTAGTAGTACTGCACGGTTTTCAACAGGTGCTGTTCATCCACCTGGAAGACTAACCAATGGAAGAAGGAAGAAAAGCCTTTACCCACCAAACCAAAAGGAGAGCAGAGGCAAGCGGATTCTACTCCTGGTAACCAAGGTAAACCTGATTCTTCTACTCCTAGAAATCGTGACATTAGATGTTTTAAATACCAAGGTAGAGGTCATATTGCTAGTCAATGTCAGAATAGGCGTGTTATGATCCTGCGTGATGATGGTGAGTATGAGACTGAGGGGGATAGTGAAGAGGATGATATGCCTCCATTAGAGGATGCTAGTGATGACGAGGAGCCTGCAATAGGGAGGTTAGTGGCAGTAGTGAAGCAAGCTTTGAATGTACAGGTGAAGGAAGAAGAGGAGGTGCAAAGAGAGAATATCTTTCATACTAGATGTTATCTAGGTGATCATATTTGCAGTTTGATCATTGATGGAGGAAGTTGCACTAATGTGGTGAGTAATTTTATTGTCGAGAGGCTGGGACTCAAGACTACTAAACACTCTAGTCCATATAAATTGCAGTGGCTGAATGATAGTGGCGAGACTAAGGTGAGTAAGCAAGCCTTGATTGCTTTTCGCATCGGTAGGTATGAGGATGAGGTTGTTATGCGATGTAGTGCCGATGCAAGCATGTCATGTGTTGTTAGGGATGCCATGGCAATTTGATAGGAAGGTTGTTCCTGATGGCTTTTCTAACAAGTATATGCTTGTTCACCAGGGAAAAAGCTTTAATCTTAAACCCTTAACACCTAAACAGGTGTATGAGGATCGGTTGCAGCTACAACAGTCTTTTGCAAAATATAAGGTGAGTGAAAAACAAAGTGAGAGTGAGAGAGCAAAAGACAGCGAGAAAGAAAAGGAACACAAAAGTCAATATCAAAAGGAAAAAGAGAGGAAGGCTAGAAAGAGAGTGAGAGACCAAGTTGAAGGGGGGTCAACTTTGGTGGTGAGTGAAAAGGAGAGTGTAGCCTTGCAAAAGGAGAGTTTGTGTGGCAAGAGTGAATGTAGTGAGGAGAGCGTTAGTGATGAAGCAACCTATGTTGTTGCTGGTTTTTAAGGAAACTTGTTTGAATACTAACGAACTATTTAACTCTTTGCCTAGTGTGGGTTGTGTCTATTGTGTAGGACTTTGAAGATGTCTTCCCTGAGGAGATTCCAAAGGGTTTACCACCTATTCGTGTATTGAGCACCAGATTGACCTTGTACCCGGAGCATCTATTCTAAACAAACCAGCTTATAGGAGCAATCTAGAGGAGACAAAGGAACTCCAAAGGCAGGTCAATGAATTAATGGAGAAGGGGTACATGAGAGAAAGCATGAGCCCATGTGCAGTGCCTATGATTTTGGTGCCTAAGAAGGATGGGTTATGGAGAATGCGTGTTGATTGCCGCGCCATCAACAACATCACGGTTAAGTATCGTCATCCCATTCCTCGCTTAGATGACATGTTAGATGAGTTACATGGGTCTAGTGTCTTTTCCAAAATTGATCTGAAAAGCGGATATCACCAAATTAGAATGAAAGAAGGTGATGAATGGAAAACCGCATTTAAGACAAAATATGGATTGTATGAGTGGTTAGTAACGCCTTTCGGTTTAACTAACGCACCTAGTACTTTTATGAGACTTATGAACCTGTTTTGAGGACTTTTATTGGAAAATTTGTGGTTGTCTATTTTGATGATATCCTCATTTACAACAAGAGTTTGGAAGACCATATATCTCACTTGAGGGATGTTTTAGAAGTGCTTCGAAAGGAGCAATTATATGCTAACCTCAAAAAGTACACTTTTTGCACAGACAAACTTGTGTTTCTTGGTTTTGTTGTCAGTGTACAGGGAATACAGGTTGATGAAGAAAAGATTCGTGCGATCCAAGAATGGCCTAGTCTAACTAATGTAAGTAATGTGCGGAGTTTCCATGGACTAGTGAGCTTTTACAGGAGGTTTGTGAAGGATTTCAGCACCATTGCAGCACCACTTACTGAGGTAATCAAGAAGAACATGGGGTTCAGATGGGGAGAGCAACAAGAGAAGGCCTTTCAGATGCTTAAAAATAAGCTGACTCAAGCGCCATTACTTGCTTTACCTAATTTCTCTAAAACATTTGAAATTGAGTGTGATGCTTCAGGATTAGGTATTGGAGTAGCGGTCATGCAAGAGAGAAGACCAATTGCATTCTTTAGCAAGAAGCTAAGTGGGGCAACCTTGAACTACCCTACCTACGACAAGGAGTTATATGCATTTGTTCGAGCACTAGAGACTTGGCAACATTATCTTTGGCCAAAAGAGTTCGTGATCCACACTGACCATGAATCCTTGAAGTACTTGAAGGGACAACATAAGCTAAACTGAAGGCATGCTCGTTGGGTGGAGTTTATCGAAACATTTCCCTATGTCATCCACTACAAGCAAGGTAAAAAGAATGTCGTTGCTGATGCACTTTCTAGGAGGTATACTCTTATCTCTACTCTTAGTTCTAGACTGCTTGGTTTTGAGCACATTAAGGAATTGTATGCTGCTGATCGAGATTTTTGTGAAGAGTATGTGCATTGTGAGAAGAGTGGTCATGGTAAATTTTATAAACATGAAGGATTCTTGTTTGGGGAGAGTAAACTATGCATTCCAAATTGTTCTTTAAGAGAATTATTAGTGAGGGAGTCTCATGGAGGAGGTTTAATGGGGGCATTTTGGAGTAGCTAAAACCTTATGGGTATTACAGGAACACTTCTACTGGCCTCACATGAAACGAGATGTTGAGAGAATTTGTGAGCGATGTGTTGTGTGTAAGCAAGCAAAATCTAGAGTCCAACCTCATGGGCTTTATATCCCACTTCCCATTCCTCATGAGCCTTGAGTAGATATTTCCATGGATTTTGTGTTAGGATTACCCAGGTCTAGGCATGGTTGAGATTCTATTTTTGTAGTTGTGGATAGATTTTCTAAGATGGCACACTTCATTCCTTGCCACAAAACAGATGATGCTTGCAATATTGCTAATTTGTTCTTTAGGGAATTTGTGAGATTACATGGTATGCCTAGAACAATCGTATCAGATAGAGATGTTAAGTTCTTGAGCTATTTCTGGAAGACCCTGTGGGCTAAGTTAGGAACTAAGTTATTGTTCTCTACTACTTGTCATCCACAGACTGACGGTCAAACTGAGGTAGTAAATCGAACTTTATCTACTTTTTTGAGGGCTGTCATTAAAAAGAACATTAAAAGTTGGGAGGATTGTTTGCCGCATGTTGAATTTGCCTATAATCGCACAATGCATTCTGCTACTAAGTTTACTCCTTTGAAATTGTGTATGGTTTTAATCGACTAACTCCTTTGGATTTATCACCTCTGCCTATTTATGAGTATGTTAATCTAGATGGCAAGAAGAAAGCAGAATTTGTTAAATAGATCCATGAGAAGGCAAAGCTAAACATTGAGCGAAGAACAGAGCAGTATGTGAAACAAGCCAACAAAGGTCGTCGAGTGAACCTGGAGACTGGGTTTGGGTTCACATGCGCAAAGAGTGGTTTCCTGTGCAGCGTCGATCTAAATTACTTCCTAGAGGCGATGGACCATTTCAAATTCTTGAGCGCATCAATGATAATGCATACAAGATAGATTTACCAGGTGAGTATCAAGTAAGTGCTATGTTTAATGTTACTGATTTGAGTCCTTTTGATGTAGGCGATGATTTGAGGACAAATCCTTTTCAAGAGGAGGGGAATGATGAGAGCCATGATGGGAGCCAAGCCAGAAGATGGAATGTGGATCCTCTTGAAGTGCCACCTGGACCGATCATAAGAACTCGAGCGAAACGATTCAAGGAAGCACTTAACGGGTTGATAAAGGATGTCTACGAAGCCGGAAAGGATTGGAGCAACCATGAAGCCGGAAAGGATTGGAACAACCATGAGAATGCTCTTGCTCTTATATAAGTCATAACGGATACGGGTTGAAGGGGGCGTATCTTTACAAGGCACGACCGTGTAGTGAGTCTAGAGGTTCCACAGAAACATACACGGTCGTATACACGGTTCAAAGGCACGGCTGTATATGGTATCAAGAATATCTACAGAAACATACACGTCTAGAAAGGCATGGCCCTGTATATGCTCTACGCCGGCTCCAACGCCGCCGGCCTTTAATTCCCTGTTTTGTTATTTTTCCGTAACTTAATGATGTTATGTCGTTTTGGGCTTTAGTATTACGAATTGTAAACCCTACTATAAAGCTTCTAGGGTTAAGAATATACAACATAGAACATACAAGTTTGAATAACACTTTTGAGAGAATTCCTCTCTTGGTTCTTTAAAGAACTTTCCTTGAACTTATCGGATTTTCTTCCATGGCGTTCATCCCGACTTATCAATCGGTCTTTCATCCCGATTGTGGCGTCCACATAATATACCAAGGTTCTTGCCTCACTTATAGGCAACGGGTCACGGTTTCCACTCGATTGTTTGGCATCTTGGGTAGCAATTCCGAACGTATTGGTATTGGGTTTCGTCACACGTGGGCGTGGTTTGTATCAGTACCCCTTCTCCATTAATTCATTGACCTGCTTTTGGAGTTCCTTTATCTCCTCTAGATTTCTCTTATAAGCTGGTTTGTTTGGAATAGATGCTTTAGGTACAAGGTCAATCTGGTGCTCAATACCACGAATAAGTGGTAACCCCTTTGGAATCTCCTCAGGGAAGACATCTTCAAAGTCCTGCACAATAGACATAACCACACTAGGCAAAGAGTTAAAAAGTTTGTTAGTATTCAAACAAGTTTCCTTAAAGACCAACAACAACATGGGTTGCTTCATCACTAATGCTCTCCTCACTACACTCACTCTTGCCACACAACTCTCCTTTTGTAAGGCTGTACTCTCTTTTTCACTCACCACCAAAGTTGATCCCCCCTCAACTTGGCCTCTTACACTCTTTCCAGCCTTCCTCTCTTTTTTCCTTTTGATATTGACTTTTGTGTTCTTTTTCTTTTCTATGTCTTTTGCTCTCTCACTCTCCCTTTGTTTTTCACTCACCTTATATTTTGCAAAAGATTGTTGTAGCTGCAACTGATCCTCATATACCTGTTTAGGTGTTAAGGGTTTAAGATTATAGCTTTTTCTATGGTGAACAAGTGTATACTTGTTAGAAAATCCATCATAGACAACCTTCCTGTCAAACTGCCTGGCCTCCTCAACAACACATGACACGCCTGCATCGGCACTACATCGCATAGCACCTCATCCTCATACCTACCGATGCGAAAAGCAATCAAAGCTTGCTTACTCACCTTAGTCTCACCACTATCATTCAGCCACTGTAATTTATATGGGCTAGGGTTTTTAGTAGTCTTGAGTCCCAACCTCTCAACAATAAAAGTACTCACCATATTAGTGCAACTCTCCCCATCAATGATCAAACTGCAAATATGATCACCTAGATAACATCTAGTATGAAAGATATTCTCTCGTTGCACTTCCTCTTCTTCCTTCACCTGCACATTCAAAGCTCGCTTCACTACTGCCACTAACTTCCTTGCTGCAGGCTCCTTGTCATCACTAGCGTCCTCCAATGGAGGCATATCATCATCTTCACTATCCCCCTCAGTCTCATACTCACCATCATCACGCAGAGATTAATGTCACGATTTCTAGGAGTAGAAGAATTAGGTTTACCTTGGTTACCAGGAGTAGAACCCGCTTGCTTCTGCTCTACCTTTGGCTTGGTGGGTAAAGACTTTTCTTCCTTCTTCCATTGGTTAGTCTTCTAGGTGGATGAACCAACACCCTATTGAAACCGTGCAGTACTATTACCTTTCCTCCTGTGTTGGTTCTCAACCTTTATAGCCATGTGAACCATATCTTCCAATTCCACGTAATGCTGCAATTCTACTACATTTTATATCTCTCTATTCAACCCCGCAAGAAATCTAGCCATAGTAGCCTCTCTATCCTCCTCAACATTTGCTTTAATCATAGTAACCTCCATCTCCTTGAAATACTCATCCACACTTCGGCTTCCCTGCTTAAAAGTTTGCAATTTATTGTGCAACTCATGATAGTAATAAGTAGAACAAATCACTTCTTCATCACCCTCTTCATCTCTTCCCAAGACTCAATAGGTGGTTCGTCATTCCTTCTTCTATTCAACATCAGTTGATCCCACCACACTATGGCATAATTGAAAACTCAATGGCAGCAAGCTTCACTTTCTTTCTCCCACTATAATTGTGATAATCAAACACCATCTCTACCTTCTTCTCCCACTCTAAGTATGCTTCGGGATCATTCTTCCCTTGGAAAGGAGGAATCTTCATATTTATACTACTCAATTGATTATCCTCTCTATACATATCTCCTCTATCTTCCCAATCCCTAGTTCCTTTATTCCTACCACCATAACCTCTATAACTCCCGATAGAAAGTTCATCAAACTCATCATCAGAATTTTCATCTCTACCCCTTTGTCCTCTCTTAGAACAACTGTCCCTCTTACGCCCTTGAAATATGTTTTTAGATTGCTCTAGTTTTTGCTCTACTGTCTCATGAATTTGTTCCATTCCCTCCTGAAACATTCTCTTCATCTCACTCCTCAACACCTCAATCACTAACCTAGCATCAAACCTCCCCCTCTCACCTTCAGGAGAATGTTGCCTCGACATAGTTCCTGCAATAAAGGTTGGTACTAACAAAAATATATAGGATTAAGCCTCACGATTCACTCCCTTACATGTTTCACTCAAAGGATGATATCCCACAATCACTCATGTATTCTCACAAGCAAGGATGATATCAACTCACCAATCCCTCTTCTCAATTCTCTTGGAACTAACCCAAACTACACCAATCCCTTCCGTAGAATTCAAGAACAACTCTAGGGGCTTGAATTTTCCTCTTTTTCTTTCCTTTTTGTTGCCTTTGTTTTCGTTCTTTGTTCACGTTTTTTTTTTGTCATGAATGTTTTTTTGTTTGTAAAAGATTAATGGGATGTAGTACACTACTTAAGAAACATTTAACACTATGGACTTGAGTACGAAGCTATGACAACACGAAACTTGATATGAACAATTGATATGAACGATTGGAGTTAGGGTTTTGATGTTACCTTCCTCAAACTGAACTAATGTTTAACAAACCTAGGCTCTGATACCAAACTGATACGAACCATGCCCATGTGTAACGAAACCTAATACCAATACATTCGGAATTGCAACCCAAGATGACAAACAATCAAAGTGGAACCGCGAACCGTTGCCTATAGACGAGGCAAGATCCTTGGTATGTTTTGTTGACGCCACAATCGGGATGAAAGACCGATTGATAAGTCAGGTTGAACGCCACGAAAGAAATCTAATAAGTTTAAGAGAAGTTCTTTAGAGAACCAAGAGAGGAATTCTCTCAAAATGTGTTATTCAATGTTGTATCAATGTTCTATGTTCTGTTTTCCAACCCTAGCAGCTTATATTAGGGTTTACAACTCGTAATAACAAAAGCCCAAAACGACATAACATCATAAAGTTGCGGAAAAATAACAAATAGGCAATGAAAGCCGGCGGCGTAGGAGCCGGCGTAGTAGCCGGCATAGGATGTACGCCGGGTATATAGGCCGGTGGCGTAGTAAGCCGACGTAGTCCCTCTATCGCGCATGAATGGCAACGCCGGTTCAAGTCCGGTAGCGTTTAAGCCAGCGTTGTCAAGGCCGGCAGCTTTGATCTCCTTGAATGACTTGTACAAATGCAAGGTCATTTTCATGGTTGCTCCACTCTCTTCTGGCTTCTTGGATATCCTTTATCAGCCCGTTCAGTGCTTCCTTGAATCGTTTTGCTTGAGTTCTTGTGATCGGTCCAGGTGGCACTTCAAGAGGATCCACATTCCACCTTCTAGCTTGGCTCCCATCATGGCTCTCATCACCCAGTCTCTTCCTCTTCATTAATAAGGATTTCCTTTCAATGGCTTTATTGATCTGCTCCTAAGCTTTATGCACCTAAGTTAGTGACATAAGGCTTAAAACAACTCGCTTACCATCCTTCTAAAACACATAGGTATTTCTAAACCCATCATGCAACACTCTCTTATCAAATAACTAAGGCCTACCTAATAATATATGTGATGCGCACATAAGGAGAACATCGCAATCAACTTCATCCTGATACTTTTTGCCTATGCTGATTGGAACCTTAGCCCTCGGAGTGACATGTAGACCGTCTCGTTCACTCAACTAGTGTAATTCATAGGGCTTAAGATGTAGTGTAGTGATTAGTTGCAATTTATTCACTAAAGTAGCGGCTATAATATTGGTGCAACTACCACTATTAATAAGAAGAGTATAAAAATTACCTTAGACCTTATAGGGAATATGGAATAGGTTTTCCCTTTATACGTCCTTAATATCTAAAGATGTAGTCATTATCCTACGCAACACGTTAATAGCCAGATATTGATCATTACCCTTGCCCTCATGTACCTCGGCATTTAGATCCTCATAATATTCCTTTGGTACTGCTAATAAATCTATTGGCTCAAGTATCTCTTCCTTGCCATCGTTACTTTCCACCTTTATAGTAGTCATCACCCTTTTGTTGGGCCACTGAGTAGCCATGTGTCCAAAGCCCATACATTTGAAGCATTGGGTTTGACGAGTCTTCCCACCTGATGACCTTAGTACTATATGTCTTATATCAGTCCTAGCAACCTATTTCCCTTTTCTAGAAATTTCCTTCTCCCTATCAATAATAGTTGCATTCGATTCCATAGCCTTATTAATTCTCCCTTTTTCAACCTGTTGATTATTTGATCTATGCAACTGAGTAGTAGATCTATACCTGTTACTCGATACTTTGTACAAATTAGAACATCTTTGTCTCTCAACCTTTAAAGCCAATTGGATTGCCTCATCAAGTGTGCCATATAGCTACAGTTCCACTATATAGGCAATCTCATATTTTAACCCTAACACAAATTGTGCCATAGTCTACTCAAGATGTTCAATGGTTCCACAATGAATCATGAGCGCCTCAAATTCTTAGACATTTTCTTCCACAATTTTACATCCTTGTCTTAAGGTTTAGAGATGCATGAATAGTTCATGCTTATAATGCTTTGCAACAAATCTCTTCCTCAACACCCTTTTCATCTCCTACTAAGTACGAACCTCAGCATCACCATCTCTCCTTCTATTAGCCACAAGGTTCTTCCACCACAAGGTGGCGTAACCTATAAGCTCAACTACTGTCAAACGAAAGTGCGAACTCACGTATGGTCATTGATCTCATAGCACTCAAAGACTCCTTTTACTTTATTCTCCCAGTCAAGGTAATCCTTTGCAAACCCCTTTTCTAGTAAATGAAGGCATCTGTAATTTTACATATTCTAGACCCCTAGGTGGCATGAACTTATGCTTAGGATAAAGTTCATCCTTAAATTTATCATTTCTTTCTTCTTAATAAGTATAATAATCTCCTCCCATTTGCTTGCCCCTATTTCCTCCTACTGCTCCTTCTCTACCTACAACATTAAAGGCTACCTTAGGTAAGGGTGCTTATGGATTTGCCACTGGCTATTGGGGTAAGGTCATTTGATCGACCTTAGTGGCTAGGTTAGCAACCATAGTGGTTAGATCCTGCAGTTGTTCTTCCAAAGTTCTCCCTCCACCTACAGCACGATGACCCTGTATGCCTCATCCAACTTAATTGTTAGCCCCATTCCCGATTCCCCCATTAACACTATCATTTGACATGCTTAATAAAAATTGCAACTTAATATAGCAATTTCATAAGTCACAATCACCGTAATAATCTTCCAACAACATTAACCCAATTACAACCTCCACTTAGTCTCTAGCTCAACAACAATACAACCAGGATACACAAACAACAACAACAACGAGCCTTGATTCTATTACTCAATCCAATATTAGAATCTACAACCCACGACAACAACCACAATAATAAACCCTAATTTCAATCGGATATGAATAATAAGAACAAGCCCAAATTACATCACATAGCAACAACACAACCCAATTCAACAACCCATGCACAACCTCAATTCGATAACAATCTACAATAATACAAATTCACAATATCAAAAACCCTAATTTGTTAAAGGAATTTCAATAGTCACAATCCCTTTTCTCAATCTAAGCTTTGATAATAAAAGATGATATGACACAAACTACGATATAATCAAATAATTCCAGTTTCTAAGCGACAATCCATAGTAATCAAATCCAACAATCAAATGAAGAATAATAACATTAAATAAATCCTAAACCATTACAAGATATGACACACTAGCAAGATAATAGTCCTACTATGAATTTGTTGATATGATGCACAACAATCCAATACCATCACTTGTCACAATCAAAAGATTGATAAAAGTTTGAGAGGAAAACTTTAAAGAGTCAAATTGTATAACTTTTTCTTTATGTCCATTCAAGCTCTAAAATAAATATAAAGTACAAAGAAAATTGAAACTACTTAGTCCAAGAAAGCCGCTGGCATTGAAATGGATTAGCCATCGGCTTTGAATTACAAACTACCGGCTTTAAGGAAATGAAGGTTGCCGACCTTTATGGGCTACATCGCTGATGGACGATCTGACCGTTCTAACAAGTTTAACCCTCTACTCAATCCTAGTTTACGATCAGTTCTCAAGTAAGTGTACCTATCAACTAGCAGTATAGCATAGGAGTACAGGTATCGATCCCACGAAGACTTATAAGTACTAGTACTAACGATTCTCCTACTATTTAACTTCTCACTATTGATGATCTCAACTATCCTAATTATTGCTTAAACCTGAAAGAAACAAATAAAATGAACAAAGTAATTGTATTCAAACACTCCCTTAATTAATTCAATGATTTAAACCTACCATGCCCAAGATCCACCCCTAATTCTCATGCAGCTTTTATTCAATTCCAAACTATCCAATAATTAATACCCAATCTCTAATCTGCAGAGTTTCTTACACAAGATTAGAGTCTTTCTCAAGATCAATAATCTCTAATCCTAATTAAACCAATTAAGATCTCTCTTCAATTAACATAATCAAGATTGCAGTAAAATCCTAGGACTCTCAATTGAACCAGACCACAATGATCTTGTTCAATACAGAAAACCTCCTATAACCTATCTCTAGGACTACGAGGGGTCTTTTTATCCATGCCAGATCCACTCTATTAAACAATTTCTCAATCTTAATAACAGAAATATAATCCCATCCTAATACTGCGCACATATCAAGATGAACAAACTATAATTGCAACATGAATAAACTCAAAGAATAGAATTAATTATTGAACATCAACAATTCTGTCACATGACAATCAGGGGTTTCTCAAGGGAACAGGGATGAAACAATTAGCCACTCATGAATCTAATAAGAAGAGCAAAACATAAAATAATTGAGTCCATAAAGAAAATTCAAACACGAAATATCTTGGCTTCCAATCTGAAAACTATTCTAGCAACAGCTTCTGGCAACAGCTTCTCTTCTCTAGGGTTTCTCTTGTGCCGCCTCCCCTCTCTCTCATTAGGGTTGTTCTATTTATACTTCTTAAGGCATGGCTGAGCATCTTCAGTTAGAAAGATACGACTGTATCTTTCCTTTTCCAAGTGAATCTCATCGAGTGAATAACAGTCGCCTAGCACGCCTAACAGCACGGCCAGATTTCAAACCGTGTCTCCCTCTGGTCGAAAATATGTAACTCCTCAATCTTGCTTAGTGTTTGGTACGGCTAGGAACACAGTTCGGAACACGGTTAGCAACACTGCTAGAAGCACGACTAGATTATAACCCGTGCCAAGTTCTGGAGCTTTCCACGTCTTTGCAGCGTCTGCCACGGCTTCAAGCACACCCCTATCACAAACCGTGCTTCCTTTCCAAGTGACACTTTCCTCTTCAAGTGTGCCTACGGTTCATGACACGACCGTGGCTTTCCTTGTGTTGTCCATAAGTAAATTTAACTTGATCTTTTAAGCTTCAATTATGCTCCTTTTGTGATCTTTCTCCTTCTTTTGGTATTATATCCTGAAACATATATATTTATCTGTTAAGTACCGAATCCGCATTGATTTTATTCAAAAGACTACAAATTCATCATTAATGCCTATGATTTATAAGGGTTAATTTACTCTTATCAAATTTCCCCACACTTAAGGTTTTGCTTGTCCTTAAGCAAACACGGATTAAGAAAACCCAAAGGACCAGTTCTCATAAGTTCCTGCAATCAAGAAGATATTTCAGCATCATCGATTTCATGCTACACCTCAATCATTGATAATCTTTACTCAATCTTACCGTTAGTTGTATACAAAATACAAATACTAAAATTCCCAAAGCTAATCCAAGTGAATCAAACTTTTACCCTTATCATTTAAACTAAAATTCCCAAAGTCAGAATTGCCACAAGATCGATACTAGTAAAATAAAGTATACCATCCTTTTAACCACTGTTGTAAGCAACACAACAAAGACTAAAGGCATGTTGTATCCACTTGTCTCTTAGCTCTTCCTTTTCTGTTTCATCCAATTCTTAAGTTGATCTTAAGAGTTTACCATTGAAGCACTTAACTAAGTTAACCGACCCATGTAACAAACTTTTGATCGATAATCCCGAGTTCATCACTCGAGTTAACAGACGTTATTCCCTCAGCGTAGAAGGCGTCCCTCGGATTTACTTGTTCGAGTCTAATTAACTCATTTACTTAATTAATTAATTAAGACGGTTTCCTTGGTCAGTAAGTCCCAGACTAGGCGATCTTAGGCTACTAGGTTTTAAAAATACCCCTTCGAACCTCTACCATCTCAATCAATCAACTATCATTTATATAAGCTCTTTTAAGTTCATTTTTCTCAGACATTTCTCATGACCCTTGTAGCTATCTACACATGTTTTTTTTTCAGAAACTTCTTCAAAAAGGAATCACCAAGTTACAAGTATCATTTACTCCTTCACTCCAAGTTATATAGCTTACCTACTGAGCAAAAAGAAGAGCATACTAAACTCATTAGTGACCTTAATTTAATCTCACTTCCTAAAAGTAGAGGTTAAATGACAAGTAAGTTTACTTCACTTGGATTTCATCTTGTAATTTTAGCAACGTATCTCTAATACATAATAAGAGAATAAAAATGGTTAAAGATTTTCCACGGGGGTATAAACAGATCTCAACAGTTCTTGATTGTCAAAAGTCATCATCGATTATACCTTAATTAAGAGGAAATTACATTTTTGATTGCACAATCCTTGTATCCTAGTTTCATTTTCCTAACCCGCTTCCCCACACTTATAATAGACATTGTCCCCAATGTCCTCGTGAAATGCAAAAGGGAAACAAAGGATAAAAGAAAAAAGAAAACAAAAGGAAAACGAAAACTTCCCTGAAGTCTTTTACAACGCGGATCTTTACAGAAAGTCAAGCGACGCACAAGTAGAGTCATGAGAACCTCTGCTAAACATAACGGGTCGGTGTACTTTGAACGCCTGTATCTCATAACAACAACAACAACAGAAAAACAAAACAAAACGAAAGAAACTCATAATCGACTAAACATAAAGCTAACTATCATCAGAATTTTCTATTTCAAACATTAGTGGTTGGTCAGTTTTCCAGAACCAGACAAATCAGGACAGTAAAAACAAAAGTAAGACAGCTATTCTATACAATGGTCCAAATATCCCGAGTTCAACTTCCATCGATCCACTCGTGAGATCAGCTACTGAAGTCATCATTCGATGGCAATGGTACAGTGCCCGATCGGCGAGGAGAATCAGATCCAATCACCTCAGTATTTTGCTAATTGCTCACTTCGGCAATCGCAACTGCGGGACTTTCATGTCGTGCCATGAAAGCTGCACCCGAGGATTCTCCAACATGAAAATCCGGTATCATAAGCACCACTCGAGTGACGATCTCCTCCAGAAACCACCCGAGTAGCTTGTGATGCTACATCCTCATCGCTAGAGCCACCACATGGGGGAAGATCTACCCCCAATTTCTCACCAATATGGGATAAACAAGTGACTAAATAACTCTTCAAGCCCTTCACCGGCTTTGACTGCCTGGCTTGTTCTCTTTTAATTTCTTCCAAATCTACAGTCAATCTCTTTACCGAATCTGCTAGCTCTTGATTAGGTCCGGCCTGCTCTCGAGCTTGCTCTTGAGCTCGCTCTTGCTCCTCACCCTGCTTGAGTTCTATCTCTGGCTCTTGTTATTCGGCAGACACATCTGGTATGCGAAACCTCCACCTCCACAAAACACTCTCGGGGAGAGAGGTGCTCCTTCCACAATTGTCCCTGGGAACCCAGGTTAGAAAAACACCATAATTTTTCAGAATACGAGTAATCCAAGAGCCGACAAAAACCTTGTGGTGCCCCAGATCGCATTGTTTTTTCAAACACCAAACAGCTACTAATCCGACATTAACCCGAGTACCCGTAATCATACTCCATAGCTAGTACAGGTCCGAAGCATTCACAACCCCTTGAGAATCACCTCTACCAGTGGTTGAACGGGCCAGAATGTAATGGAGTACACGTACGGTAGGATCCCTTAAATGGATCCCCTTAGATTTGGAAGGGTCATATCCACCATTTCCCATACTATTCCACACTCCATGCTGCAGTAGGCCCCTAGGAAAGGCGTCTGGAAGCTACGCGAATTCATTGGAGTCGATAAACTCATCGTCATAAATACCCAAGCACTTGATGAAGTCTCTCATTTCAACACGGTGGTAACTCCCTTGGCAGTAGAAGGAGACCACGTTATCAAGCTGGGTATGCCGGCCAAAACTAAGCTTGAATGTGGCGACAAAATCATAGCTTAGCGAAGAATACACGTCCTCCTCAATGCTCCGAAGTGCTCTCCAAGCGGGATCGTTCAAGAAATGATCAAATAGTTCCATTAACCCATACCTAGCTAGCACTTCCCAATCAACTACTACATTAGGCATAAATACCTTCTTTTCTCGCATTATATCATACTTACCTTCGTCCTCCCTCCGCAATTTAGGAGGGTAGCGTCGCGTGGTCTTAGAGGAACCACCAGCTGAACGAGGTTGAGCATTTTTACGCGCCACGGTCTTAGTCCTAGGCATCTTGACTATACCATGCTTGAGAAATCTCTAAAGAGTGATGAATGATGTTCTTCAATAGAGAGGGAAGAAAAAGAACGAAGATGCAGGGAGAGGTAATGTGGGAATGAGGAGAGAAATGAAGGGCAAGTTGTTTTATGTCTGGAAACATGCGAACCCTAAAAGGCTATTGACGACACGGCCTCAAAATTGGGCGTGTTATAAGCCGTGCCATACACTGCTCTATATAAAAGAACATGAAAAAGCCTTACCTTCTGGCACGGCTTGTGACTTGGCCGTGCCTGTAACCGTGCTATCCACTGGACTGAAACACCTTTCACAAATGCCCGTACCCTTTGGTGTAGCTTAGACCATATCGTACCCTCTTTGTTAAAATTTTACCTGAAAAACTACCACTCACAAATGTAATGATGATGATAGTAAAAAGAAAAGAAAAACTAACCTAGTAGATGCATGGGTTGCCTCCCAGCCAGCGCTTTTGTTTAACGTCGTTGGCTCGACCTAAGGAATAGAAAGAGGTCAGTTATGGATTCGAATAAGGGACAACTCCGCTCTTTCTTCAAAGACCCTCTTGTCTCCTAAGTAATGTTTAAGTCTCTGTCCATTGACCTTGAAAATACCCTTTTCAGGGTGTTCTAACTCCACCGTGCCATAAGGGAAAACATTCTTTACCCGAAAAGGACCTGACCATTTTGATTTGAGTTTCCCCGGAAAAAGTTTTAACCTGGAGTTGAATAGCAATACCATATCTCCTTCCTTAAAGTGCTTGTGCTAGCGCAACCTTGCGTCATGATATGCTTTTGCTCTCTCCTTATAGAAACTAGCGTTGTCATATGCCGTAAGTCTTAACTCATCAAGCTCATTAATCTGCCTCTTCCTGTGAGCTCCTGACTTGTCGAGATCGAGGTTGAAAGTCTTGATTGCCTAGAACGCCTGATGCTGAATCTCAACTGGTAAGTGACACGCTTTCCCATATACTAACCGGAAAGGAGTTGTATCAAGTGGTGTTTTGTAGGCCGTCCTATAAGCCCATAACGCATCATCTAACCTGTCTGTCCAATCTCGCCCATGCTGGAGAGTTGATCTCATTAAGATGCGCTTTAGCTCTCTATTTGTCAACTCTACTTGCCCACTTGTCTGTGGATGATAAGGAGTGGTGAGACGGTGAGTCACTCCATATCTTTTCAAGACTTTTTCAATCTGAGAGTTGCAAAAATGTGTACCCCGATCACTAATTAGTGCTCGAGGCACCCCAAAACGGCAAAAGAGCTTCTTGAGGAACTTGACAACCACCTTAGCATCATTGGTTGGTAGAGCTTGTGCTTTAGCCCACTTAGACACATAATCCACTACTACCAATATATACTTGTTTCCATACGAAGGAGGAAATGGTCCCATAAAATCAATACCCCATACATCAAACACCTCGCACTCCAGAATGTAGTGCTGTGGCATTTTATCCCTTCTTGAAATGTTTCCATCTCTCTGGCATCGATCGCACTGAGCTATAAAATTTTGGGCATCCTTGAATACTGACGGCCAATAAAAACCAGCTTCAAGTACTTTGTAGCCTGTCCTATTGGCACCATGGTGTCCTCCAATGGGTCTACTATGGCAATGGTTCAAGATCTCCCGTCCTTCCTCATGTGAGACACAACGCCTAATCATTTGGTCTGAGCAATACCTGAACAAGTAGGGATCTTCCCAATAGTAATACTTCAGGTCAGTAAAGAACTTCTTTTTCTGTTGCTTGGACATGTCCTGTGGAAGGACCCTAGCTACTAGATAGTTGGCCATGTCTGCAAACCATGGGGGCTCTGAACCGCTAACTTTGTGTACAGAATACAAATTCTCCTCAGGGAATCTATCGTTAATATCTTCTTCCTTCAGCGACTCCACACATGAGTTCTCTAATCGAGATAGATGATCCGCTGCGAGGTTTTCTGCTCCCTTCTTGTCTCTGATCTCAAGGTTGAATTCTTGCAATAGGAGTATCTACCTGATGAGGCGGGGTTTTGCATCCGTCTTGGTCATTAAATATCTCAATGCGGAGTGATCAGTATACACTATCACCTTAGAAAGAACAAGATAAGATCGGAATTTGTCAAAAGCAAACACTACTACCAATAACTCCTTCTCAGTAGTGGTATAATTCTCTTGAGCCCCGATTAGAGTTTTGCTGGCATAGTATATCGGTTGGAAATACTTATCCTTTCTTTGACCCAGTACAGCTCCTACAGCATAGTCGCTGGCATCGCACATCAGTTCAAATGGTAGGTTCCAATCTGGAGCCACCATAATAGGAGCTTTGGTCAGTTTCTCCTTCAGCGCCTCAAAGGCTTGGAGACATTCATCATTAAAATCAAAGGCTATGTTCTTCTCCAGCAACCTGGTGAGAGGACGAGCAATTTTGGAAAAATCCTTGATGAACCGTCTATAGAATCCAGCATGCCCCAGAAAACTCCGAATAGCTTTAACCGAAGAGGGTGGGGGAAGTTTGGCTATAGTATCAACCTTGGCGTTGTCTACTTCAATCCCCTGCTGAGATATTTTGTGTCCTAAGACAATACCTTCAGTCACCATGAAGTGACATTTCTCTCAATTCAAGACTAAGTTAGTTTCTTCACAATGTATGAGCACCCTTTCCAAATTCTGTAAGCAAGAATCAAATGAATCCCCAAACACGGAAAAGTCATCCATGAATACTTCCATAATATCTTCAACCGGATCTTCGAAAATCGCTAACATGCACCGCTGAAAGGTGGCCGGTGCATTACATAATCCAAATGGCATCCTCCTGTAAGCAAATGTGCCATAGAGACATGTAAAGGTAGTTTTCTCTTGATCTTCAGGGGCAATCTGAATCTGGTAATATCCCGACATCCCATCAAGAAAACAGTAAAACATATGTCCAGCGAGCCTCTCCAACATCTGATCGACAAAAGGTAAAGGAAAATGGTCCTTACGAGTGGCTTCATTTAATTTGTGATAGTCAATGCATACTCACCATCCCGTCACCGTCCTCATTGGTATAAGCTCATTATTCTCATTCGGGACCACCGTCATTCCCCCCTTCTTTGGCACCACCTGGACGGGGCTTACCTATGAACTATCAGAAATTGGATAAATTAGCCCAGCATCTAACAACTTGATTACCTCTTTCTTAACGACTTCTTTCATGTTTGGATTAAGTCGTCTTTGAGCTTGCACCACTGGTTTGAAATTGTCTTCCATCAGGATTTTGTGTGTGCAAAAAGATGGACTAACCCCTTGGATATCCGTGATGTTCCATGCCAAGGCACGCTTATGCTCCTTCAAGATCTTCAAGAGCTTTTCCTTCTGACCAATGGTTAGCCCGGCTGTAATGATGACCGACAACTGAGAATCCTTCTCTAAGAAAGCATACTCCAGATAGTCAGGGAGTTGCTTCAGCTCCAGAATTGGAGGATCTTCAATAGAGGGCTTCAATCTAGTAACATCTCCTGCATCAATGTTCTCCCTTTCTGGTTTTATCCCAAGTTCATCCTTGCCATCAAGATGAGTCAACATTTCTTGTATTGCACAATCTTCTGTCTCTTCAATATTGCATACTCTCAAACTCAACTCTAATGGATCCTTGCATAAAATATCTTCCACAACGGTATTAGTTACATCAATTGCATAACAAGTGTCATCAGAATCTACCGATTTCTTCATCACAGCTGGGATTTGTATCACTAACTCGTCTCCCCCAATGTGCAGCACTAATCAGCCCTCAGCCACATCAATGATTGCTCGGGTTGTGGCTAAAAAGGGGCGTCCCAAGATCAGAGGAACTTCAGTGTCGACATCCATGTCCAGGATCACAAAATCAACCGGGAATATGAAAGTTTCTACTTTTACTAACACATCTTCAATAACGCCTCTAGGAAACTTCACTGATCGATCTACCAATTGAAGGCTCATTCGTGTAGGCTTTGGCTCCCCTAATCCCAGCTTTTGAAAAAGGGAATATGGCATCAGGTTTATACTAGCTCCCAAATCTGCTAATGTTTTTTCTACGGGTAAATTACCAATGAAACATGGTATGGTGAAACTCCCTGGATCTTTCAATTTCTTTGGAAGTTTGTTTAGTAAAATCGCAGAAAAATTCACACCAATTGTTGCAATGGAGATCTCTTCCATCTTCTTCTTATTACATAGTAAATCTTTCAAGAACTTGGCATACCGAGGCATCTGAGAAAGGGCTTCCACAAGTGGTAAGTTGATATGTAACTGTTTGAACAAATCCAAAAACTTACCGAAGTGTTCCCGATCCTTGTCGTTCCGTAGCCTAGCAGGATATGGCAATGGGGGTTTATAAGGCTGGACGATAGGTGTCTTCTCAGCTTCCAAGTCTTTTGTTCTTTCCTCTATAACTCTGCCCTTTTCTGCTTTATCAGTAGTTTCGCCTTTATCAACAGTTTCCTTCCCCTTTCTACTAACAGAGGTTTCCCCACACTTGTCTGATTTCACTTCCTTTCCACTCCTAAGAGTTACTGCCTTCACGTGTTCCCTTAGGTTGGTCTCTGTATTTCCAAGAAGAGACCCTTGTGGTCGCTCAGCAAGCGCTTTAGAGATCTGCCCCATCTGGTTTTCCAAGTTGTGGATTGAGGCTTCATGATTCCTTAGAGCGGCCTCAGTGGATTGCTGGCGTTGCTTCGACGCTTGAATGAACTTCGCAATCATATCCTCAAGGTTAGATTTCTTCTCTTGGACAGGAGGTGGAGCTGGTCTTTGGAATCCTGGAGCAGGTGCATTACCCCTTTGAGATTGCTAATTACTCCAAGAGAAATTGGGATGATTACGCCATCCTGGATTATATGTGTTGCTATAGGGATTGTTCTGTGATCTAGTGGGATTTCCTACATACTCAACACACTCTGTCACTTCAGACACCGCATTGTTGGAATGAGGTTCAATTGAGCAGTACTGGGATGATTGAGATACAACCATCCCTTCAACTTTTGAAGCGAGCGCATCTACTTTTACTGCAATTGATGTCATCAAATCGACCTCATAAATGCCCGCTGCCCTGTGCTTTTGTCTACCATGGCTCCGTTGGTGATTATTTTTAGCCATGTTCTCAAACAAACTCAACGACTCCTCCGGCGTTTCACATTTAAAGTACCCCTAGCCGTAGCATCAATTGTCTGCCGAGTTGCATAGTCAAGCCCGTTATAGAAGGTGGAAACTTACAGCCAATTAGGCATTTGGTGATGTGGACACCTCCTAAGAAGATCCTTGAATCTAATCCATGCTTCATGTAGGGGCTCGTGATCTAGTTGGGTGAATGATGTGATATCATTTCTCAAGTTGGCAGTTTTCGATGGTGGGAAATAATAGTCCAGGAAAGTCTCCGCCATCTGGGTCCAAGTGGTTATGGAATCCCGGTTTAGTGAACTAAACCACTGCCTTGCTTTCCCCCGGAGAGTAAAAGGGAAAAGTCGCAATTTCAGTGCTTCCTCAAATACTCCGTTTTGCTTGACAGTTTGCACAAATATCCAAGAACATCTGAATGTGCGCATGAGGATCCTCGTCAGACAAACCGTCAAACTGGCATTGGTTGTGAATCATATGCATTGTAGAGGCCTTGATTTCGAAGTTGTTGGCCTCTATTGCTGGTTACACAATACACGACCCAGTGCTGCTCAGAGTAGGATGAGCGTATTTAACCATCGTTCTTCGTTCATTTGCCATTGGCCCAGTTTCTCTCAATCGCCTTCTACAGGTTTGGTCAATTTCAGGATCAAAGTCAAGAAGCTTAGATGAAGAGCTCCTTGTCATAAACCGCGACAGACAAACTATGAACTTAGTTTCCTCAACAAATTTGAATGGACGCACGAATGAAATTAATGTAAATAACTAATAAAAAAAATTATAGTTAAAGTAGTAGGTGTCAAGTTTTCCTAATATTACAAGTCCCCGGCAACGGCGCCAAAAACTTGATGGACGATCTGACCGTTCTAACAAGTTTAACCCTCTACTCAATCCTAGCTTACGATCAGTTCTCAAGCAAGTGTACCTATCGACTAGCAGTATAGCATAGGAGTACAGGTATCGATCCCACGAAGACTTATAAGTACTAGTACTAACGATTCTCCTACTATTTAACTTCTCACTATTGATGATCTCAACTATCCTAATTATTGCTTAAACCTGAAAGAAACAAATAAAATGAACAAAGTAATTGTATTCAAACACTCCCTTAATTAATTCAATGATTTAAACCTACCCTGCCTAAGATCCACCCCTAATTCTCATGCAGCTTTTATTCAATTCCAAACTATCCAATAATTAATACCTAATCTCTGATCTGCGGAGTTTCTTACACTAGATTAAAGTCTTTCTCAAGATCAATAATCTCTAATCCTAATTAAGCCAATTAAGATCTCTCTTCAGTTAACATAATCAAGATTGCAGTAAAATCCTAGGAGTCTCAATTGAACCAGACCACAATGATCTTGTTCAATATAGAAAACCTCCTATAACCTATCTCTAGGACTACGAGGGTCTTTTTATCCATGCCAGATCCACTCTATTAAACGATTTCTCAATCTTAATAACAAAGATATAATCCCATCATAATACTGTGCACATATTAAGATGAATAAACTATAATTGCAACATGAATAAACTCAAAGAATAGAATTAATTATTGAACATCAACAATTCTATCACATGACAATCAGGGGTTTCTCAAGGGAACAGGATGAAACAATTAGCCACTCATGAATCTAATAAGAAGAGCAAAACATAAAATAATTGAGTCCATAAAGAAAATTCAAACACGAAATATCTTGGCTTCCAATCCGAAAACTATTCTGGCAACAGCTTCTAGCAATAGCTTCTCTTCTCTAGGGTTTCTCTTGTGCTGCCTCCCCTCTCTCTCATTAGGGTTGTTCTATTTATACTTCTTAAGGCATGGCCGAGCAACTTCAACTGGAAAGATACGACTGTATCTTTCCTTTTCCAAGTGAATCTCATCGAGTGAATAACAATCGCCTGGCACGCCTAACAGCACGGCCAGATTTCAAACCGTATCTCCCTCTGGTCGAAAATATGTAACTCCTCAATCTTGCTCAGTGTTTGGCACGGCTAGGAACACAGTTAGGAACACGGTTAGCAACACTGCTAGCAACACGGCTAGAAGCACGGCTAGATTATAACCCGTGCAAGTTCTGGAGCTTTCCACGTCTTCACAGCGTCTGCCACGGCTTCAAGCACACCCCTATCACAAGCCGTGCTTCCTTTCCAAGTGACGCTTTCCTCTTCAGGTATGCCCACGGTTCATGACACGGCCGTGGCTTTCCTTGTGTTGTCCATGAGTAACTTTAACTTGATCTTTTAAGCTTCAATTATGCTCCTTTTATGATCTTTCTCCTTCTCTTTGGTATTATACCCTGAAACATATATATTTATCTGTTAAGTACTGAATCCGCATTGATTTTATTCAAAAGACTACAAATTCATCATTAATGCCTATGATTTTATAAGGGTTAATTTACTCTTATCAACAACCTAAATGATCAACCTAAGTGGCAAAGCCGCTAGCCTTAGTGGCCAGCTTCAGCTCTTGTGATTTGATTCTTGCATAGAATAAAGTTGTAATGGTCGTGATTTAATTCCATCAAATCATCACTTGAAAACTAAGAGAAGGCGATATAGTAAAATCAAGATATTTAACTAATCGTTCTTAGAAAAAATTATGCATGCTCTTAGAGTCAACCAAAACTAATACCTCTTGATTATTAATAAGTCCATGAAAACGAATGGCTCGTGGTAAAGATGCTCTCGACAAGGCATGGTAGCTAATAGCGACAAGATCGTCATTCATAGCATCAAAAGAATTCAAAGAAAGATCAATACTAACCTCTATATCGTCTCTTGAAATCTCCAGGTCTTCATAAAATTTGCTTTACATTTGTGATTGCAATGGAATTTTTCATCACAATTAAAATATAGACCCTTTTCTCTATGGAGTTGCATTTCTTGAGATGTAAGTTTGCGAATAGAAATTTAAGAAGAAGGAAGAGAAGAAATATTTGGTTTAGAAAATTGCAAAGTGGAAGGTTTAATAGGAAGGGAAAGAGGTGAAAGGTTAGATTAGAGCACAAAATTGCTCCTGAAGTATAGCTTCATATTGTTTAGCTAGCCATATGGCATGCATGAGAGAAGATGGTTTGGCAATTTAGACATCATGATGGATATTGGTTTCTAGCTTAGAAACTAAGCAACTTGTAAGGAAAGATTCAGGAACTCTAACAATATAGTTTAAAAGTGCTTGAAACTCAATTTCATAGTTTGACATAGAACATCGTTGGACTAACTTTAAAAGCAAGCCTTAGACATCCTCATACTTTGATGGACCAAAGTGAATCTCCAAAGCTCTAGTAAAAGCCATCTAAGATGAGAGTTGATTATTACGAAACATCCATTTACACCATTGTAGTGCTAGTCCTTCCAAGGTGAAAGAAGTAATGGTCAATCTTTGGCAATCAAGAATCTTGTAGAAATCAAAGAACTATTGAGACTGAAAAATCCATCAAAAAGGATCTTGGCTTGAGAATTTTGGAATTTCCAGTTTGATACCCTTAAAAACGTGATCATAGACTAATATGGAAGATTCCATTGACAAAGAAGGATCATCAATCCTAGCAGACCCCTTAGCAAAGTAGAAGAATTCGAAGGCTAATGATGTGAAAATTCTAGATTGTCGACTCCGGTGGCCAAAGATTATAATTGGGAAGTAATGTTTGTTAAAGTGTGCTCCACCCCTTGAGCACTATGTTGCGTTGTGACAAATATTCTTTTAATAGCATCCAATTTTGTTGGTTGAGAAGAAGATTGTAATTCTAGTGCAATTGAAATAACAAAAATGAGAGCACTAAATTGTTTGAGCCCCCTTATTATACTTAGCTTAAGTCTACCCTCAAGACTCTAAGTCCAACCCTTTAATTGAAATATCAAAGTCTTCTTTACTTTCCTCTACTACCTTAATTTACTCAATCAGTGCATCTTCTTTATCTGTCTTCAATACTCTATTTCTTCAAATTGAGGGTTTGATATTATCTTTTTACTAACATTTACATTGATTTGTGAATGTGTTAGAAAAAAAGAAATGAAATGGTCTACTTTAAGTGTGACCTAACTCATGAAATAAAATATTTGTGGAAAACTAAATGTTTGATTCCTATCTCTTTCTCATATTTATAATTCTTTGATTGTACAATTGTCTTTCCCTATAAATTTTGTTACTATACTATCTAGAAGTTTGTTGTATCTATTCGATACTATTCTATTATGGCTATACTATGTTGATGCTCGTTTATACTAAGTTATCCTATTCTTCACATGATATGTTATTACTTAGTTCTTTATATTACCAAGTAGTCTTCATGCCAATTTAGGGTCTTCGTATGTCGACCTCTCCGTGTTATAATAGCCAGATTAGCAAAAGAGAATATTTGTTCATTAGGATGTTAGTGGATGAACTTGGGGAGATAAATTATGTGAAATCTTTATTCAAATTAGTAGATAAATCTTTATTCAAATTTTATAAAATGAAAAATAAAAATCTCAAAGTTTAAGAGGATTTTGAGCCTCCTTAAGCCTCTCCAATGCTATGAAGTTGTAACAATACCCAAGATCCATGAATTCTTCATTACCGTCTCTTTTCTATGAAATGATTTCGTCATGTTGTTGTGTATTCTTTTATTGTCCTATAGTAACTATGTTTTTTTTTCTTTTTCTTTTCAAGCTTATTATATATTTTATTTTTCTTTGACTATGGCACTTCTAGTGTTTACAAAATTATTCAACTCTTCTACATTCAATTTTTGTGAATTGTATATAATATTTTAGGCACAATTCCTATAGTTTAATGTCATTACATAGATCTAGTACAACTCAACCCTTCTTTCTTCCATATTTCTTTGTGTAGTTTGTTTTGAATTTATTTTTTTAATTACTTGATATGTAATATGATATATGGTTATTTTATGCCTTGACTTAAATGATTATATTGTATTTATTTTTTTGAAACACATATTATGAGTGCACAGTTATTTTATACTTTAATTCAATCATTTTTTTGAATTCATTTTCATTGCAAACTCATTTTAGAGCAATTTTAGATTTCATTATATCATAATTATATTAAATAAACCAATTTATTTCATAGTCATAAAAAAAGAGTCACTAACAATCACATAAGGAATGCCAATCAAAGGCTTACAAATCTATCCCTCCTTGAATTAGCAACCTGGAATTCAATTTATTTTACATCACTCATGTATATAAAGAATTTTGATATTATGAGGGTTTTATAGCAATAAGAGTAAAAGAGAAAATTAAATATAACTTCTTTGGGTGTGTTTTAAGTTATAATAGGTTAATGCAATAAAACTATTATCAAACTATCTTATTTTTATTGTATGTATTTCTTTTATCAATATTACTTATGTGATCTTATTTTAATTGCACACACAACATAGGCAGGCATTCACTACATTTCATGTAGCGTTAAGTGTTTTCCTTAAGTATATTATAATGGTTAAATTTTTGTTATATGATTTCCTATTTTATAAGCATGGATGAATAAAAAAAGAAATTACTTATGCGATTGTTTGAAACAGAAAAGTAGCATTTTTATTTATTTTTATTTTTTAATGTGGTAGTTATCATTTATTAAATGACAATGGAAATACGTCTTGATAAAATGGCTGTGACATTGTGGCATTGCTTCAATAAAATTACAATAATATACAATAGATACTAGTCTTTGATCATACAATACGTTGATATAAATTAGATCTTACGTTCCTTGCGGTCATACTTCAATTTAATATATGTTGTTATTCATTTTTCATTATTAAGTATTTTTTTAGTAATTTTTACATTATGCAAAATTTTTTATGTTGTTTAAATATTTTATTGTTCTAATTATCTCGCTATTCAAATTGTAGTATATTTGTAACTAATGTTTATGAATGCTATTGCATTTTTGTATTTATTTGGAATTTTCAATTAATACTAATTTCCTTTTCTAATTTACGTTCATTCTTAATAATTCTCAGTTTGTACAATTTTTTAACTCTAAAACATTAAGCAAATCATATCTTTACATGTCTTTGTTAAATAATTTTATTAATTTGGTTTTATAATTGATCTTAATGACGACTAAAAGACCAACTATTTAACATAAGCACACACATTTCAATGCGTCATCGGCCATTCGAGTAGTAAGGATTACAATGGAATGTCATTTTATATGTAAAATCTTGATTTGCTATGTATATAGTTCCCCATTTGATATAATTTGTATTTATTTTTTAGGCGAATGGTGACTTCTTCAAGAAAATAAATTAGTCATGATTAACGTATTTTTAGTGTATTTCTTTTTTCCTTTTCTTTTCTTTTTTTTTTCTTTATAATTTTATACACACTTTCTAGACTGTTTATGTTTTCTTTTCAGTTCTTTTCTTTTTTTTTTTTAATCATCAATCTCGCAGAAAGATTGATTTAATTATTTAGTGTGCTATAAATTTTATCTTATCACTTTACTTACCTTTTGTACATGCATTGTGGGTGCATTGTTGATATTAGATAAATTAATTTTTTTATTGGTCAACTTTGGTATTGTTCCCTCCATTTGGTAACACTTGGAGGTACTTTTTTTTTTTCTACTTTCACAATGTGTTTTTGTTGATAAAAAAAAAAAATTATAATTATTTCTTTCCTTTTTCGCATTTGTTTCTATTGGCATCATTCAAAAAAATTAATGCCTTTAAATTTTGATTTTCATTTGCTTTTTTGCACTTCCGATCTATGATATAACATATTTAGTCAAGCTGATACTAATGTATAGCTAATAGCATGTGATAGAATGAGATTATTGTTTCTCTACATTAGCTTAATTTTTTCTACAATAATCTAATTAGTTACTTTGTCTTATATTCTAAATTGTATTAAATTGTTGCATTTAATTTTTGTACATACATTGTGGTTGTGTGTTTGCTAGTGTAAGTTAAATATGTTGTAGTGTTTTAAATTTAAATTTAGGATTCTACATAATAATTTTGCATTTTAGATTAATAGTTAGGGCCTATGGAATTAGCCTTTGAATTTAGTGTTAAGGGTTTTATTGAGTCCCAAACATCGCCACCCAAAAATATTCTATTAGCAATTTTAGCTTGCTCCTAAAACTTATAGGCGTTACTTTTCAAAAAAATATATATATATACTCTAGTCTATAGAACTTATATTAGACTCATGAAATTTGTAAGATACATAAAATTTTTCATTCGTAGTTTATAGTAGAACTCTAAGGGTCATAATTTAACTCTTCAATTTTCAACAAGCTTGATTCCTCTCTTAAGTATACTTAGTTAATTAATTTGTAAAATTTAAGATTAGAAATTTTCATTATCCTACTTTGCTATTCTTACATAAATTTTTTTTTTTCTCTAAATTTCAGTCTTAGAAGTTTATTTAATATTATCATTTTATTGTTGTACATAATTAAATGTACATTAACCTATTGAAAAATAATATTATTCTATTATATTTATATTTCACCATATGCAACATCACTATATTGAGTTTGGGATTATAAAAAGTATATATTTATATATGTTACTTTGTATGTATTGAATTGTGGTGTTTAATTATTTATTGATTTATAGTATGATTAATATTATTTTAAAAAAAATTAAAATTTTTTTCAAAAGTTTTTTTTTTTATGTTTTAATAGAACTCCTAACTTTTTCTTTTTTGTTAATAATTTTAAGCGATTATACGCTATGGCACGAATATGGTTTTGTAACAGAGTTTAACAAGAAGCATTGTTGTTTATGTTATTTTATTTCAAGAAAAGTAATGTTATTTTCTTGTTTTGCAATAGAGTTTAACAAGAGGTATTTTCTATTGCAAAACCAGAAATATTGTTGTTTAATTATTCATTTTTTTTTTTTTTTGCACGATTGTTCTTTCACAATGCTCGATGTGAAAGAAAATAACATTACTTTTTCCTCAATTTGCATTTTATGCCATTTAGAGGCAAGAATATGGTTTAACAAGAAGTTTGTTAAACTCTATTGAAAAATTATGGCACATTAACAAAGCGCTATATAAACTCACTCTCATCTGCAAATTAAAGAGAATTATAATGAGCACAGCAAAAGAATAAATAAATAAAAATAAAAAATATTTCCCACGGCATCATTAGGGATAGCAAAATCAAAACCCTTCCAGCTCTTCCTTAATGGGAAGAGAGCTCGTGTAAAGCTGAATGGCATAAAATGCAAATTGAGGGAAAAGTAATGTTATTTTCTTTCACATCGAGCATTGTGAAAGAGTAATTATGGCAATATTTAAGTTACCGTTATTACAAATTTAGACAGCTAGTTCATAGAACATTTGTTACCCCGAACCAAGTGTTGCCCTAATAATGTGGGAAGAAAATCCGTTTATATGATAAATCACATAATATACTAGGTTCCTCAAAGATACAACAGAGACTAGAAAAAGTTAAAAAAGAGTAAGCCTTTTTGTTTTTTACATGTTTGCCCTTGCTATTGCAATATTTCAACATGGCATATCCCATGTTTGCTATTACTGCAATATTTCAAACATGGCAGATTATCTGTGAAGGTAAGAAGGAGATGCAAGAAAAAGCTTAACGATGTAAAGCTAAAACAAATTCAAAGAGATAAGCTTAACAGATTATCTGTTAAATGATTTTATTAATTTAGTTTTATAATTGATATTGATGTTGACTAAAAGACCAACTATTTGACATAAGCACACACATCTCAATGCTTCGTCGATCATCCCAGCAACAAGGATTACGAAGGAATGTCATTTTATATGTAAAATCTTGCTTTGCTAAGTATATAGTTCCCCATTTGATATAATTTGTATTTATTTTTTAGGAAAATGATGACTTCTTCAAGAAAATAAATTAGTCATGATTAACATATTTTTAGTATATTGCTTTTTTTCTTTTCTTTTTTTTTTTTTTCCTTTAAAATTTTATACACACTTTCTAAAATATTTTTTTTTTTGTTTCTTTTCTTTTTTTTTTTAATCATTAGTGTGAGGACCAAAACTTAAGCAATAATGTTAAAATTAAAATAATATATATATGTATGTATGTATATATATGTTATATGCTAAAAATAAAATAAAATAAAATAAATATATATAAAAAAATAATAATAATAATATAAATTATATGGGCATATATATATATATATGTAAAAAAAATGTACATATTATATTATATTATATTATATTATAACTAAAAAGAAAATAAATAAAAGAGGAAGGAAAACAAATACAAAACAGCACCTTCAATGTCAGAAAAAGTAAGTAATATTATATATATTATATAGAAATTAGAATAGAGAGAGAAAAATCAAATCATCAAAAATTTAGAAAAAAAAAGAAACCAAAACCCTCTCCATTTCATCCGAATTTTCTGGGCAAATTGAAGTTGGAATTTCCAACATGCAATCATCAGGATAGGAAGAAGAACAAGATTGAAGTAGGATGCAACAAGAATTTGAAGAAATTGAAGAATAAAAAATCAAATTAAGTAGGGAGAATTTTGTTTGTTCGTTCGAAGGGGGTTGGGTAAATCTGCTGCTAGGCCAAGCTAGGGTTAAGGTATTGGGTGGGGAGAGGATTCCGGCCGACATAGTGGTTGCCGGCGTTGGTGGCCAGAGGACGCTGAACGGAGCAGCCCCCGGTAACGCCCGAAACTTCCTATTTTTGTTTAAAATATCAAATGTTGATGAAAAATTATGATTTTTGGTATTCTGACATAATTTTGTATGAATATTAATTTGATAATTTTATTTTTTTGAAATTTGATTCCCAATATGTCTAAGAAATGCTTTGTTCTGGTCCCTAAA